>OY735229.1:10119282-10171782 GCA_963457665.1 Thysanoteuthis rhombus | reverse complement strand
ATTAGGGGGAATTATGCGCTCAGCGGAGCAAATGTCCAGATTCAGGTGCGTGAGGGCGCCTTCGTAAATGTGCAGAGAGAGAGAGAGAGAGAGAGAGAGAGAGAGAGAGAGAGAGAGAGAGAGAGAGAGAGAGAGAATGTGTGTCGGGGAGATAGAGAGGAGAGAGAAGAGAGAGGATTAGATTGAGAGAGTGCGTGTATGAGAGAGAGAGTGAGAGAGAAAGAGAGGGATGAAGAGAGATGGAGGGAAAGAAAGAAAAAGAAAGAATGAGAGCGTATATGGATGTGAGAGAAAGAAAGGGAGAGAGAGAGTGGAGTGAAAGAAAAGAATGAGAAAGAGATTAAAAGGAAGACAAAGCGAGGAAAATATAGAGGGAAAGAGAGAAAAAAGTAGAAAAAGAAGGAAGGGAAGGAAAAAAGAGAATGAAAGAGAGAAAGAGCAGGAAAAGAATAAAGAGAGATGAATCGAAAGAAAAGGTCAGAAGCAAGAGAGAGAGAGAGAGAGAGAGAAAGAGAGAGAGAGGGGGGAATGAGAAAAAGAGAGAAGGAAAAAAGTAACGGAAAGAATGGAAGAGGGGTCGAAAAGGAAAAAGAGACAGCGGAATAGAAAAGGAGAGAGAGAGAGGGGGGAATAGAGGACGAGAAATAGGGAGACAGAGAAAAGAAGAGATGTAGGGAGAGAGACAAGCAGAGAGAAAAGGCAAGAGACAGTGAAAAAAGGGACAGGGATAGACGGAGAGGAAGAAAGCGAATGAGTAGTAGAAAGAAAGTGAAAGAAGAGAAAAGAGAAAAGACAGAGACGGGTACAGGGACAGGTTTTCTCCGCCCTTCATCTTCACCCTGTGGTCTGCTCGAACAGCGACACTCATTATCTTATTTCACTATTTACGATGGCTAGATCTGGTCTTCCGGACTGGATTGCGTTACTCCCTTAAAATTCAAATTCACATAGAATTTCAATTTTTCTTCTCCTAAAACATCTTCTGGTTCATGGATACGCCATTCAAGGAGCACGATGAAGTTTCAAAAGTGGAAGGGCACAAAGTTAGTGTCTACCGGAAACACCCCCACGGTCGGTTCAGTTATGTTCTGACATCAATAATCGGAGATATTTCGAATGTCATGAATTGCATTATCTTCACAATACCCTTCTATTTATTTTTGTGAAAACAAATATCTCCTCAACAAAACAAAAATAAAACTGTGATATAAACTTTGGTCATCAGATTTGAAAGTCATAATTATTGAATTTACCAAACATGGAAAATCTGTCCTAGTGAAGTGCGATAAAATCATTTCCATTTTTTTTAAGGTCAAGACCGTTCGTTAATTCCTAATAGCTGTTCAACATGAACAGAGAATCGAACTTCGTTTTTGACAAACTCGACAGTGACCATGTCATCAGTTTACATAGACAAATCCTTATCGTTTGCACATTTCTCAGTGGATCAGCACTCCTAACCACTCATATTGCAACTTCTCAATTAATTATTATCGTTTCATTCAATGTCGTTTCGTTATTACGCCATTAAGAAAGAGGACAAAAATAAGGAGCTTATATACACATTTTTCTGTTTGTATGTTTGTGCATGGATAGGGTGATCTCATTTTGTTGATTTACCTTCATATTATGACATAATGATATAAATAACGTCATAGAAACTCTCAAGACAACATGTCTGACCATCACACAGCAAAACAGTAAAAGACGAGTTGAGACTTTGAAAATCAGGATATTTGAATAATTAAAAAATAAATTACCTAATTGCTTTAGGCTCCTTAGTGTCGATTCACACACAAATAACCCCGTCATTTTGGACGGATATGTGCTAGACTAACCATATGATGAGCTTATATGCATTTTTCTGTTCATTGTTTGCGGCTAACGCATCTCATTGGTTAATTTACCTTCCTATTCTGACGTAACAGTTACGTCATGTATTACGTCATAGAAAATCTTGAACTCAAAACGTCTGATCACATTAAAAAAGTTTGAAAAAAACTTGAAATTGGATTACTCGAATAATTAAAAAAGAAATTACCCAATAGCTTTGGGCTCCTAGAGTCTTATCCGGTCCATATATTAATAAGAACGTCATTTTAGACAGGTATATTCTACTATGAAATATTGTTGGTAGAATAGCAAATTTTATTTTTAGATAATTTTTCTGGCTAAACATGGGTCTGCCATTCTTGCAACGTGGCCTGCCCATTGCCATTTGACTTTTTAAATAGTTTCTATGATGTCTTGGACTCCCATTTTCTTTCTGATATACTGTGCTGTCTTGTGATCTCTCCATGTAAGATTGAGCATGATCCTCTCATGCGCACGTTGTATGCTTCTCAGTTTGTAGGTCTGTCTCTTGGTTAGGTTCCATGTTTCAGCTCCATAAGTGACTATCAGGAGAATGCATTGATTGAATACTCTTTTTTTCAGGATTATTGGGATCGTCTGGTTTTTGAAAGATGAGCTTGCTCTACCGAAGACTTGCCATCCTAGAGTGATTCTTCGCAGATAAACGATGGACATCACGACTCACAACATGGATCACCAGAGATCAGATGAGAAACTGAGGCCGATAGAAAACAAGATGGAGAGATGAACTAGACAAATTCAGGAAATACTGGCTCCGCAACGCCCATGATAGAGAACTGTGGCGAATCCTTGGGAAGGTCTATGTCCAACGACGGACGTCAAAAGAATGATGATGATGATGATGATGAAACATGGGTCAGTTACAAGACCAACCAACATCATTCTTTCCTTAGGTGTCTGTGTCTATACGCTTTTTTACATGTCTATGTGAGTATGTATTTGTTCCCTGGGGCCTCAGGTTACATTTTTTTTGGTCACAATCTTGAAAATTTGCATGAGTGCACCATTGCGCACCATCTAAACAAAAGGCTTCTTTCGTTTGACCAAAAAAGTGCTTTTGTTTGGTCTCTATGGTCATTTTGGATCAACATTGCCCAAATTACGGATATTTTCGGCTATTTTTTTGCATAGGCTTATGTGATTGAAGGTGTTAAATCCGTCCCCTCATATGCGATATGCACTATTCCGTCCAGTCCTGTCTGTCTTGGTCTTAATATATTTGGTTCTATTTTTTAATTTTTTTCACACCAGTTGGATTGGGTATGTTCCATTGGAGATTGATTGACAACAAGTCTTCTCAAACCTCTTATAATCTTATCAGTATTGTAGTTGATTTGGGTAATGTAATCCTCTTAATTGTTTCAACTGTTTCTCAGATTTCCAATGTTTTTAATATCCTTGCACAGGTTCAACGGGACTGTTCAAAGCGTGCCGGTAATGATGGGTAAACATATTTTCTTTTTTAAAACTTATATCAGAGGTGTCGTTGGGATTTGGAGACAACAGTTGCGTTATTCCATCCGTATTCTAATTTATTTCACTTTGGAATTTCATCATAATGAACTACTGGCTATCTAGACCCGTCGAAGCTCAATCACAGCGCCGTCAATCGTATATTTCGGGAACAGGTTCCCTACTTTGTCCGTTACCGGCCTCTCATGACGTTGAACGAAGGGTTGGACTTCCCAGGTAGGAAATTTCTGTTTCCTAGACTGGTTGCCTGCCAAAGCTGAAGAGACCACTCTCCCCAGATATCAACTCATAAGTAGGAGAGAAGAGATGGATACATACCTAAGTGAAGCAAACGCAATTTATTCAAGCCAGAGTTTGGACTCATTTTCCATGAAGGTAACCGTTAGGTCACCTGCATCGTCGTAAAATTCCTGCACACCACAACAGTGTTGTGGTTTGCACTTTCTCACCAGATGCCTGATGGTCATTGCTGAAGGCCAAATCTCCTGATGTCTCTAGACAGTGCTCTCCCACAGAAGCACTGTGAATTGTACCGTACTAACCGTCCCCAGTTCAACTTACAAATGATTTCTTCACTCTAGCCGTTCGGACATTGCTGACAACTGTTCCAGAACTTTTCTCAATATTCGTGCAGACCCTTGTAGAGCTGTGGTCTGCATAGTCTCAATCATTCTTCTTATCTCCAGCTCCTCCAATGTGATTTTCAATGTCTGGAATAGTTATCAGTGTGTCTGTTATAATTGGTATTACCTGGACCTTCACATCACGAACGTTGTTTATTATTATTATTATTATTATTATTATTATTATTATTATCATCATCATCTTCTTCTTCTTCTTCTTCTTCTTCTTCTTCTTCTTTGGGTCTGACTAAGCTACAATAGGTAAACATCTTTTGGGAACGCTTAAGTTAGAGCAAGTACGACCACAGCTAGCGCAATGAGTTCGGATCGAACTGGTTGTCGCATACCCCCCCCTTTTTTAGTTATTTTTCATATTTCTCTCAAACAGTCTTCTTCTTCTTCTTCTTCTTCTTCTTCTTCTTCTTCTTCTTCTTCTTCTTTAATCTAATTTTTACTTTTTCACTCTTTTCGCACTTGTCTTTCCTTTCTTATGTTCCTTTTTTTCTTCAACTGTCTCTTCTTTTTCTTTTCTCTTTTTTTTACGTTGTGTCAACTTCACTTTCTGTCCGTTATTTTTCAATCCTTCTTCTTCTTCTTCTTCTTCTTCTTCTTCTTCTTCTTCTTCTTCTTCTTCTTCTTCTTCTTCTTCTCACCTTCTTTCACCATTCCTTCCTCCTCGCCTCTCCTCACCTTTTTTCTCTCTAATTTGACTAATATCTATCCACCTCATTTTTTCTCCATCCATCATTTCTGAACCCTCCCCCTTTAACACATGTGTTACTATGAATTCTTTTTCTTTTTTTAATCTCACAGCTTCTCTCTGTCTGCCTGTCTGTCTCTCTAAGACTCCACTGCAATTCTTCTTTCACTGGTGGTGTGGGGACATCGGGTAAGGTAGGGTCGGCCTCTGATTGACTAGAATATACAGGTGCACTTCAACAGGGTTTCATCGCTGAGGTATGTTGTACTTGGCTTACCTGGAGCCTCTCCACCAACCACCGGAAGTGACGAAATTGGACGAAGAGGATTAACATTTACTGCTTCCGGCCTCAAAATAGATGTCGGTTTAATTTTTTTTCTTTCGAATTTTTGTTGTTTTTTTTTCTTTTTTTCCTTTTTTTCTTTCTTTCTGTCTGTATTCTTTCCATTCTTTCTATCGTCCTCTATTTCTCTGTTTCTTTATCCCTTCCCCATCTTTCTTTCTTTCTTCTTTCCAGTACCTGTCTTTTATTGTTCAAAATCCACATTATCCTTTCTTTCGATCATTATTTCATTCTCTCTCTTGTTTTTTTTTTGCATCTTTTTCTCTTTCACTTACTCATATAGTGTCCCTCTTTCATTCCCCTCTTTCTTTCTTTCTTCCTTTCTTTTAGATATGATTCTTTTTTGCTCACTTTCATACTTCTAAACTGTTCTTCCTTTCCTTTCCGCATTTATTATTCATCTAATGCAGTGGCGTATGGTGATTTGTACCACAGGTGCGCTCTTGTCTACGGATACACAAAAGCGCAAGAATATTTTAGTATCCGTAAAAAGCAACGGATAGTAAAAGCCTTTTTTGGTGCAAAGTAGGGAAGGTAGTCCTGATTGTAAATTGTAAAGTTCCACACCCTCCCTCAATCGATGTTACAAACAGCGAACAATCAAAAAGAAATAAGAGATTTTATGAAAAGTCTTTTAGTGGTACGAAATTTTGAAATTCCTGTATTAGCAGATGAATAGTGAAACTTAAGGGAGAAGAAAAATATTTTGAATCGTTTTTTGTTTTTCTTAAATAAATATTCAAAAGATCCTTCCGAGCAACATTTAATCAGGAAATATTTTTGTGTGTTTGTGGATCCGTAGCTTAGAGCGCACTCATAATACAAACACGTGCACCACTGGAAGAAGGTTTGTTCATTTGTTCATTTGTTCGTTTATTCATTTCAAAATTTTTGTTATATAGACACTCAAACGGCTGAATCGTTCGGGAAGTAAATTTGTGTACAAGGCTTTAGGAGCAACATAGGATAGGTGGTGCTGACCTCAGGTGACCTTTGAAGGACAATTCAAGGTCAAGTCAAATTTTGCATTTTCAAATTAAAAGAGATTTAGGGTCAAGTTAATTTTTGGATTTCCGAATGCAAGCGAAAGGGCTGCACCGTAAGGCTTGCAAATTTGTCTACATAGATAACTTGACCATGGGATGAACATATTATATGTAATACTGACCAATGGTGACAACCTAAGGTTGATTCACGGTCAGGTCAATTATGACGTTTTCTTATAATTCAGATAATCTTCCACCAATTTTGAGTGCAGGCCCAACCGATAAGAGAAAGGTTCCGTCCTCTTATTAGATTTTATGAAATCTCTATAAAATATTATTCACTTTCTTGCGTTCATGTATCTGATGTTTATTTTAGGTGTTTGCTGGCTCGACGAATTAATTTTATGGAATCTCTATGAAAAGGAAGTTGCATTCCTGCATTGTCATACTTGAAGTTTTCTCTCCGGGCTAAGTCGGATACCTCGGTTAGTATTTGCTAAGTTCACTTCACCGCAAAGCTTAATAGGAAATAATAAGAAAAATTCGCTAATCTTCAAAATAGGTGAGGATCTAACTGTATAGATAATCAGCATTTGAAGTACTGGCCTTCTCCTGGGTTCGAATACCGACCTCTAACACTGGTGGAAAATACGTAAATGTTTCAGCCACAGAGAGGTTCGATATTAACTAAACTCAGTTTAGGACATCAAAAGGCTAACAGGGTGGAAGAAGATTGTGTTACGCCAATTTTTCTAGCAGAGGTGACCTACATGTCTAAATAATCTTCATTCAAAGTACTGGATTGTTTTTTAGGCTCAAACACCAACCATTGGCACCATTTTATTTCGATCTTCATCCATTTTATCATTTGTTTCTAATATTGTCAAACTCTTCCCCAACCCCCGTTATAAGAACAAAAACAATCCTTACCAAATTTAGGGGAGTGAACTCTTCGCTGTTTCTCTATCCTGACATGTTGAATCAAACCGATGTTAAAAAAAAAGAAAAAGAAAAGATCATTTTCCAAACGTAATTTGAAATCACGAACAATGTAAGCTCTTGCCAACTGAGTCAGACTGACATGTCTTATGTATCTACGATTTATTTATCATATATACAATATAAAAGTTGCAGTAATTATCTTCAGTTGTAATAGAAGTAGGATTTTGACCCTGTCGTTGTCGAGATTGTAAATAAAGGAGTTCACTTATTATCTGAACTCAGATCAACTTTTTTTTCTCGAGCAAGCGAACTAATAGCTTTCCCGTAATATTAAGAATAATTTACGATCATGAAAAATTGCTTTTTGGAACAAATCATTGATAAAATGATGACACTTGACTTGAAAGAAAGAAAATGACCATAAATCCTCCAAATAAAGAAGAGACATTTTCCTTTTTGCTTTTTACGCCCAAGTGATCATGTTGAACTTTTCCGGCCAATTATAAGAAAATAACAAAACAGTTGAATTGAGTGAGACAAACGCTTCGTTTAATCCAGTCGTTTAGTGGAGATTAAAACGGACAAGGTTCTTCAAAATATCTCGGATGACTGATTCATTTAAATGGAATTTTCAAGCTTTACCAATTCATGAAATGTAAACATTTTCTTCAGATGCAATGACTATTCTTCCGCATTTTTTTATTGCTTCAATCAGAACGTTGCTTTGTCGCTGGTGCACATTGCTCCTGATGATCTTTGGGTGTCGTCCAGAGGATATAGGTGCCCTAATAAGTCCATATCCCAACAAAGCATTCATTTCACACGATATACTTTTTTTTTCAAACATTATCTCCTTGCTTGTCGATTAACCTAATGCAGTGGAGAATAATAATCACATACATCGAACATTATACAGTGAAGATTTCAGATCGAAATTCAGCTAATAACTGTGTGAGGCAATGGACTCCATATATATATATATATATATATATATATATATATATATATATATATATATATATATATATGCATCTATATCAATACATATCTATCTATCTATCTATCTATCTATCAATCTATCTATCTATCAATCTATCTATCTATCTCTGTATCTATATATATATATATATATATATATATATATATATATATATATATATATATAAAGTACCAGTTTTAAAGACAGGCAGGACGGCAAAGTCCCTTCATTTTGAAGATTGAAGCAATACAATCTTCCCACCTCCCTTCTCCCAATTTGCACTTATGTCAAATGAAGCTAAACGTACTGAATATGTGTCTATAGATAGGATCTTTTGTAGTTAGTGACGACGGTACTGTTCACTACTCCCACTTGTTGGTGTTCCAGTCTATGCAAAAGGCTGAGATAGGTAGGATTTCAAACGCTTCTTCTCCAGGTTTAGCAGGCCCTCTCCATATTGAAAATCGATGCAGCACAATTTTCCATCCTTTCCCCCATTCCACACTTATTCAGAAGTAAGTTGAACTTAGTAAATACAATATTCGCGTATTTTCGACTAATGCAAGTTTTCGGTGTTCGAGCCCATTAAAATAGCTAAGCTTTCCCATGCTGATTTTCAAGGAGAAAGTCGAACCCTATTCTCCTTGGAACACTGGCGCAACACAATCATTTTCCATTCATTGCACCTCATTGGATACTGTGTCGCACAAACTTAAGCTTAGTCTATCAATCTATCAGTCTGTTGATGCAAAATTTCCAGCGTAATCTTTTTCGAAGTGTTAGGGAAATCCGAGAAGTGTTTTTGAGATTAATCCTGCTCCTCATTGCTTGGGTCATTAATCAACTATAATAAGTGTGAAAGCCTTAAGAAACATTCAGATGCTTGCTAATGATTTCCACATGATATTTTGGAAACGAGCATCAATCAACATTAAACTGCCAATCTTCCCCCTTTTTTTCAACAAGATAGTCACTGGCGATGAAAAATTGATTAATTCCTGGAATCTGGAACAACGAGAAGAAACAGGTCAGGTCAGTCACTCAATAGTGACTAATTTGACCTGTTGGACCAAGGTCTTTTGGTGGCATGTCATGTTGGAGGAGGATCAATTAAAAAAAAAATTCGAAAAAGGAATGATCAGTAAATTTCGGCATTTGTTGGGCAGTGATTACTAAAAAAGTTCGAATTCCCATTAAACAATCTTGAATACCACTGGACACAAACTGGAGGACCAATTTAGCAAAAAATTATATTTGAAAGAAAATACTTTTTGTGGGCTTATCAAGGAGTAATTCTTTTAATCCTCTAACTCCATTGGTGAGGTCTGTACGCGCATATATAGCCAGCCAAATAGACGCACTGCAGAAACCTACATTGATGTTGATCATTTTGGTTGACAGTTCCTATAACATTAATTTATCTCGAATATGGGAGACCCCAACGGCTAATATTCAATGTTTTTTTCCAATCACTAGTTTCTGTACAGTTTAGCAAAGAAAAAACAATGCGGATGTTTATCCCCTTGATTCATCAATGAAGAAGTGTCTCATCTTAGGAACTCGTACATTTTATGGATCACTTCCATTTGGCCTGTTGCCATTCAAGGTTATTTTTTCGTGTGTCTTTATGAAACATGGTTCAGCCAATGATCTGGAACGCGTTCAAAAGTAAGCGCAAAGATCTTGCGATTTGGGTCTTTACAATAAGAGAGATCACTCTTTTAAGTTACAGTGACATAACGTTCCGCTTTTTGGAATCGGGTCGGTCAAAGATCATTCTTATCTTGGACTTCCTTGGCCGGGTTGAGAACTTTTCAGCACCCCATTGTAGTTTAAAGGTTTTTGTCCACAGAAATAAACATAGGCTCAACTTGCAGGCCATCACTCACTATAGTTGTGATTTCGATCCTTTCTAGTTCAATTGTGGCTACAGGCCATTCTTAGTTAAGCATTGTAAGTATATTATTGTCCTACAGAAGAGCAGTCGTCGGCACGCCAGATTCGGAAAGCATTGCTACTGCTGTGAGTTCGATCCTCGCTAGATATTCATCATTTGAAGCCTCGTGCTAGACTAATATTCTAGACTATCTAGCCAAATTTAGGGCCAAAATCGGGAAAAAATAAAACATAATATTTCATCTGATAGAAATTCTCGTCCCAACGAAATATGTCATCTGTACAAGCATGGGTTTAGTATATATTCATATGTATATATTGGAAAGAGACTTTCATCGGCGTGTACTGGAACCTTATCTTCACATTTTTGTCTGTAACTTCTTCAGCACAACGGATACAAATTGACAAGATAAACTCTTTGAAAGCTGATAGAAATTTCTTTCCGACGACGTATCTGATCATCTGTACAAACATTGAGTTTTCAGGCCGTTAACTTACGGAAGACAAACTGGCAGCCATCTTGAAAAATGGCCACCATCTTGGATTTCTAACTCGTACTTCTTGGGGCTTGTAGTACGTTGTTCTGGAGACTTTATAGAATTGCATTGTGAAGAAAAAATGTGTTTTAATCTTTTTTTCCTCATTTCATGTGATTGCCTGACCTGAGAAAATATGATCAACCTTTCAGAACTCCCGGTAATTTAAATCGGCTTTTGCAAAAGTTTTAATACTTTGAAAATATAATTTTGTCGGTATAAAGAAGCAACAGAAATTAGACGAAAAAAGTCTCGTAAAATTGAAAGATAATTCACAATGCCCTATCTAATAAATTCGAATGGTAATACAATGCTACCTCTGCAATAAAAAGCAGGAATGGAATGAAAGATACTAAAATTATCAATAACTCGCCATCACAGTCAATAACTGAACATCCGTAGCGTCAAAATTTGAAGTCATGTAAAAGAATTCCATCAAGGACTAAATATGGTCAGAATAAATTCTATTTATGACATCACTGACATTTTCCATTGGGAAAAATCTAAAATAGAGAAAAAAAACTCAAAACATTCTGGAGAATGTAGATGTTACTGATAAAGCTGTGAAAATAAGGTCCCAAAATAATCAAAGTAGCTTTTTTCCCGAAAATCACCAAAAAATCCATAGAAGAGTCCAGTAGAGTACTGAGACCAAATTTCGAGTCTGTAAAACGGTATGGCCAGGTGCGTTGGAACACATAAACACACAAACAAATAAACAAACACACGCACATATGAAAAAGGAATAGAATCCTCAGCCACCTTTGATGGCTGTGGTTATTCAATAGACTATACCTCACCTAAACAATTCGAATATTTCATCTATTACTACTAGTGTAATTAAAAGTATAAAAAACTTTTTGTTGTCCTTCTCTCTTCTACTTTTTCCTTTTCCTTCTTCTTCTTCTTCTTCTTCTTCTTCTTCTTCTTCTTCTTCTTCTTCTTCTTCTTCTACCCCCCTCTCTCTCCACTTTTGCTTCTTCGTTTCTGTACCCTCTCTTTTTTCCCTTCTCCGTCATCATATTCCACCCTTCTTTGTCGTGGAAAATCTTCATTATTTATCTCTTATCGCCCTTCTCCAACAACTGCTCGCACTCCTATAAGAAATGACTAACCAACGCTCTTCCTACTTTCCATTACTTATCAACCCGATCCTCATTTTAGCCTTTTATTTTATTGCGCGTATTTCCAGCAAATTACCAAAATCACATTAAACCACGCAACTCCGCGCCGGGCCTCAATAGGTCGCAAAGGTCAGGGGTACCTATCGCAGAATTTCGTCCTCTTGACTTTGTTTCCAGTATAAGTAATTACCAAAGCGATTTTGTTTTTATCTCAGTCGGGAGACTGTCCGTTTTACCGTCACGAGTAGAGAGACCTTCCCAGCCCTAGACTCGTTGTCTTCGGTGGTTTAATCAACCATACACCATTTTCGTTATCTCACACGACTCAGGCGCTTTGAACCGAGACTTCACTCCATTTAACCTGGTGTATTTGAGGCACGCAAGGACTTTTCGTAGATTGACCCGACGCGGTCACTCGGGCAACGGTTTTCTTTATTTTCACGGTGTTGGTTCAGCGAATTCTATTTGGTAAACACGCCTGACTGCACACGACAGGTTGGCCCCATCCCAAGGTTCGATGATAAGCGTTTAATTTTTCTTTGTGAAATTTTTCGTCGATTACCTTCACGAATCTAATACTAGAATGGAGCCGAATGCGCCAATTGATAATCATCTAACAGGCAGTCGTTAGGTTACGAATGAAATCCGTCCCTAAGTTTGTCTATAGATCGAATTTATTGGTAAGTCATCATCATCATCATCATCATCATCATCATCATCATCATCACGAGTCTTTTAACGTCAGTCGTTGGACATAGACCTTCCCCTGGATTCGCCACAATTCCCTATCACGGGCATCGCGGAGCCAGTATTTCCTGAATCTGTCCAGTTCATCTCTCTATCTTGTGTTCTGTCGGCCTCAGTTCCTTATGTGATCTCTGGGGACCCATGTTGTGAGACGTGATATCCATTGGTTGTCTTTCATTCTTGTAACATTGCCTGCCCATTGTCATTGAGTTTTTTAATAGTTTCTATGATGTCACGAACACCTGTTTTCTTCCTTATATACTGTGCTGTCTTGTAATCTCTCCATGTAAGGTTCAGAATGATTCTCTCATGCGCATGTTGCATACTTCTCAGTTTGCATACGGGCGTATTGGTTGGGAGAAAATTTAGGAACACCGATCAGTTGTGGAAATAAGTCTGAGATGTATGAAACAGCATTGACTCAGCACGCTGTAAACAACTACCGGACAGCTTGACCAAACGGCTCAGTTTTCTGAAAAGAAAAAAACAAATGAAAATGTTATCCCTTAGTAAAAAGTTTTCCGTGCACAGACACTGCATGTTCTGTTGCATAACGTTGTCGGTCATTTCGTCTACAATTTTTAGAATGAAAAAAGTACTTGCAAAAATTGATATAATGAAACTTTGGCTCATTTTTTTTCTTGCATGGGAGTGTATATATACTACTTGCAACAAATCATTCATCATAATCATCTTCGCTTGCTGCACGTGCAGATCTTAAATCATTGGAAAATCTTCGAGCCTTTATTTCACTTATGTAAGGGATATTATACTGATTTTGTTCGTCTAAACAAATTTTCAATAGCCTATCCATTTCAGTTTTCGTACCTCAGCGTTGCTTGATAAAAATAGTAGTTTTCATGGAGGCAAGGCAAGTCAAATACTCGTTTATTTTATCTCCTAACCCTTCAAATTACTGTTGTCCAACGTCTTTCTAATGACTGATAACATTTTACCTTATCCAGATCCCACAGTTATTTCCACTTCATTTGCAACCATGATAATTTTCGTTTACTTTGATTCATCACCGCCAACTGAACCAGATTTACGCTTTGGAGGTATGGGTTCAGGGGGAGATACGAGAGAAATGTAAGCATTTTATGTGTTGAGCTCAATTTTATTACAAGTTGTCCAGAAGTCGGGCGTTCTCAACTCACTGGAATATATTGAATTGATATTCGGTTGTCCGCAAAGTAATGTCGCATTTTCGGAGTCGAAATAAAAACCTATGCAAATGCACCAAACGTTGAATTTATTAGTCAAAAGCGTAATCATCAGCAGCAGCAGTAGGTCTGATTAGTCACAGTAGAAACAATCCCACGCCCAATTTCTTTTGGCAGCATGACGTGTTAGGAGTGATAAATTAAAAAGTTCAAAATTTCGAAAAACTGAAAAAACAGGGGTGCACGCTGAAGAACACAATCTAAGGAGGCAATTTAGTATAGAATTACATTGTAAATTGACTCCCCACTAAAAAACAATTCAAGGAGGAATTTCCAAAAGACCCCAAAACATCCAATCGTCTTTTCTAGACATAAGAAGTGAATGTTTACTTTCAGCTCTCTAGCCCAGTTGGTGCAGCCTGTGTGCACGACATATGCATAGATTGTCATCTATCCATCCAGACCCACTTGAACACTGTAGAAACCTATGTTGGTGTTGACTATGTTGATTTAAGAAGTTTTGGTAGACAGTTTTCCGATAACAAAACCCTACCGTGAAACTAATTCTTTTGTTGCTTTTTGAAAGAATCATGAATTCCAGAAGAAAAGAATTGATCGCATCTTCACTTCTAAAGGTTTCGCCACAAAAAATGCCCCTTCTAGTAATCAAATAAATATAAATATATAGTTTTCTTTGCGGCAAATGTGATATTAGTATTTAACTGCGGCGAAAGTCGGCAGTCCTAGAAACGAGGAAAATTTCATGGTAAGATCAGATTGTAAGGAATTTAGTGACCCGAAGAGAGAGAGAGAGAGAGAGAGAGAGAGAGAGAGAGAGAGAGAGAGAGAGAGAGAGAGAGAGAGAGAGAGAGAGAGAGAGAGAGAATGGTTAAAAAAAGCGCGTTTGTAAGAAAGAAAGAAAGTTGTAATCTTAATAAAATGGAGGGCAATAAGAAAGAGACGAACTTGGCTGCTCTACGGTCAGACTCCCTTGCTTTATTCAAATCTAAAAGCTAAACAAAACAGAATTCATTTCCCGATACAATATTACGTCTCCCATTTCAACCCCGAACACATATAGCCACTGAGCTACGGGTATGTTGATGAAAATTGAAACATATTTTTACTTATGAATGATATGATTTTCAATTTGTCTTCATCTTGATAGTTGTTGCTTTTTATCGTAACCAAAAAGTTAAGACGAAGGTAATAATACAATTTGGGAAAAGTCTTTCGTGTCACTGTTTTCCGTAAACTAAACGGAACAATTTCCTATAATTATTTAATCTTAAACGGTGACCTATTCATCAGTAAACTAATCCTATATAAGATCGGGAAACCCAGAAGAGGTATTAATGAAGAAGAGAACTTTTAAAAATCTTTTTAAAATCGTGTCTACCGCTTATGAAAAAGGTGACCAAAATAGTATGTCACAAAGATGATAACGAATTCAGAGCAGGAATTTTGTAATATTTCTTTCAGTTTGAAAACGGCGTTGGCCTAACAATGTTGAAATATTACCAATAAAAACTAATGGATTGTACGTTCGCCGCTCTGAAGATAACATGTTTATTTATTATTGTCGTGCCATTAATGATGTCACCAAGATAGTGATCAGATGAAATGGAAACCTCAAATTGATAAGCCGGTTCAGTAAGCAGAGGCGAAGCTAGAGTGGGGCGAGAGACGACAGTTGCCCCGGGCTCTGATGAGGTGGGACGCAAAATTCCTCCAAGTCTATAATGCCTATCAATTGATAATTAGGCCCTCCTCTAGGATACAGCACAACTACCCCTGAGGCATTTTCTTTGCTCCCGGGTGCTGTCTTTGTTCCAGGTGCTGAGAACCCTTGTTCCACCACTAATAGGAAGATGCAATAAAATATCCAAAACTAATGATTTTATTTCCTCCTGAGTTTATTTCTGCTCGAAAAAAGAGTGAGACAAAGCGATACAGCTGATCTTCCGAAAGGTAGATTGGGAAAATAAAATAGTCAATAGACAGCGAATACTGAATAAAATCCCATTGTTCCCCAAAAGATGGGTATATAAACAATGCTATAGAACTGAAACATAGACCCTAACTAAAAGCCTGGCCTTTAAACTGAGAACCATGCAACCAGCACATGAGAGAACTCTGATTAAAATGACATGGAGAGATTGTAAGACAGTACAATATACCAGAGGAAAAGCAAAAGTCCAAGATATCATGGAAGCCGTTAAAAAACTCAAATTGCAATGGGCTGGTAATATTGCGAGTATCTCTGACAGTCACTGGACATCACGACAAACAGTGAAGATAAAATTCAAAATATAAACAAACATTACTGACTTTTTAAAAATTTTGGAGGAAATTGCTGTTGCTGTTCTTTGTAAAACATGCCATGTGTTGGAATGTGGGGCTGCATATGTTTGACGTGACCAGAGTAGGTCACCCTAGCTCGCCCCCCCCCTTAGGTGTAGGGTCCCATTGGGAGCAATTGGGCCAATTGACTTGAAGCCAGCCCTTGGTCTGATGTTGGTTGACCCATAATCTTTCATAACCCCTGGTACATAATAGCATTGAAGACGCAGTGCAATGATTTACTAGATTATTTTACGATATATATATATATATATATATATATATATATATATATATATATATATATATATACATATATATATATACATACATACATATATATATATATATATATATATATATACATACATATATATATATATATATATATATATATATATATATATATGCGCGTGTGTGTATGCATGTGATTATAAATTGCGTTACATTATATGAGAAATGATCTCCCGTTATTACACGTCGTATGTAATATTTGTCCTTGGCTGCACAATAGAATAAACAATAAAAAAAAAAACAGAGCTGCTGCAGGGAAATAGCCTGTGACTGATAGTGTAGCCGCTTCAACGTAGCGTTGCTCTTACCAATGAGCTAAACAGCCATCGGTAATGCAAAGACCCAAATAACTGTTTTAACTCTAAATATACATTTTGTTTATTAACGGTCTATATTGGCTTTATTTGTTTATTTCAACGCAGACAACTTTATTACTAAGAAATGGATATATGATTTAACACAATGATTATGATTTGCGTTATATTACAGTGAAACTCTATTTGAGATGATTTCAATAGAATTTTACATCGTGGCTTAGTAGTTGGGGTAGAGAAATTTGTTTGATATAAGTGAAGACAAGTGTTATTGCTGTGGATTAGAGGGAGAGATTTTTTTTATTTATCGATCTTTTTTAATATATGTATATAATTCTCTACCACAACTACGATCCGATCATTCCAGTAATTTTGACCATTTCTCCCGAGCCAACTTTCCGTCTCAAATCTTTGACGGAACCTGGCTGGGATGAAATGTACTACGTAAGCAATTACACTCTTTTAATAAAAGAAATTGAAATATGCTTTGTAGTCTAATTTTTTCCTCTTTCCATATTGTCAACCTATCCTCAACACACACACACACACACACACACACACACACACACACACACACACACACACATATATATATATATATATATATATATATATATATATATATATATATATATATATATTTATAATTGCATCGTTCACATGACCATTTCAGACCAGACTGATGAAAATATGATGCCATAGCCGATTGGGTCTTCGCCTTCTGAAACCTGATACCGCTCTGTGTGGTCAAGTCCAGGGGACTCAGGATTCATCCTGAGACCTAAAAGCCAACACTCTTATGTCCATGCAGCAATAGTTGCGAGGGCTAAAGAGATTTTCTGAGTCATCCTACCCAAAAGTTCTCGAGTGCAATAACCCCTCATTAAACTGATCTTGAATCACATCCTGTTCTCATGGGAGATCGGACAAATAGGATGACTATTTTAGACCAGGCGGATGCAGTGTTCAGTTAAAATCCCCGAAACTGTTACATGATAAACGACTGGGATAATATACACATTGTACCATGATAACAAATGTGAAACAGGAAAAAAACACCGAAGAAAATTACATAAATTGCATTCATATATATTGGGAAATAAGTGACTGAAGTGACACAAAAAGTTTTTACAAAAGTTTTTTTTTAGTGTTCAGGGTTCAAAGCTGTAAAGCTTTCTAAACTATATATATATATATATATATATATATATATATATATATATATATATATATATATATATATTATTGTGTCATCCACAGACAGCTGTTTCGATGTATTACATCTCTTCAGTGTGGCTATAGACTTTCCATTATCCCATCTAATACCACGAGGCAGAATTGTAACCCGGAGGCCGATATCCTACCTCTGTACTACGGAACTGGGTGGCCAGTAAGGCTGAATTTAAGCGATATATTCATTTCTACGCAGAAACTCCTCATCCATCAAAGTGCTCTATTCCTATAGAAGAACATTATATATATATATATATATATATATATATATATATTGTCAAACTCTAGTCCAGGTCGGAGTTGACTGTTTTCCCCATGAGAACAAGAACAAGAACAATTCTCACCAAATTCAGGGGAGTAAACTATTTATTGTTCGTTCTCCACGTCAAAGTAAATACACACACACATATATATGCATATAAAATCAACATTTCCCTCACTGTGATTGGAAGGTGACTCTCTTACCAATCTACCCGACGAGTCTTATATGCCTACGAATCTATTTATTTTATGCACAATACAAAAAGTTGCAGTAATGATCTTCAGTCAGGGTGAAAGAAGGAGTGGTGTCTTGTGTATATATAGTGTTAAGCACCCATATTAGAAATAGACAAAAACACTGAATTGTGTGGGAAGATGAGAGATGTAAGAAAATCTCCGGTGTTCTTTACGGAGAGGAAGTGGTTGGATTCGATCCAAAATCCAGCGAAAGTATTTCTCCTTCCAGGAAGAACTCTATCTTATACCTGAAGAATTCCTTTCCGAAGATTTCAGAATTCCGAGGTGAGCGCGTCAGCGATGTGCAAAAAACCTTCACCTTGGCGTGCTTCACCTATTCTTAACTAAACTTTTTATGACCCCTACCCCATTCCTGGCCCGTAAGGATTCTCATTTGGCAGCTTGGAGATTACAACTCCGTCTCCTTTGCTAACTGTTCTCTGGGCAGATTTTTTGTTCTTGTTCTGGTCTATCTGAAACTACTTCTGTTCATTTGAGTCCATCGTTTTTCCGGGACCACTCGTGTCTATTCGAAGTTGCCTGGTACCATCCGTGTCTACTTACAACTATCACTGTGCACCCAAGACGATCCAGGTCTACTTAAAACTACCCTTTCCTTTTCAAGACTGTCCTTGTCTATCTGAGACCAACCATGTCTGTTTAAGACAATCCTCGATCACCTGAGACCACTCTAGTCTTTTTCATGTAACCATTTCCTCTTGAAGACCATCCTTCTTTATTTGAGACTGCATTTATCTATAAGATCGGTCTTCTCTATTTGAGCTTAGTCTTGTCTATAGGATACCATCTTTGTCTTACATCCACTCCTATATGATCAAGTAAATCACTATTACCATTACTCTACAATGAGGCACCCACTTTTTTGTAAGTAAATAGTATCAGCTCACAATATAGGAATATGCCATTCGTTCTCCGGCGTCCCTGTGCCATTTTAATCAGAATAATGAACCGTGTTCGGTGACTTGAAATGATGTCGTAGTTGGGCGTCTCAAGTGCCCGGAGTTTCTTCTCAACTAATCATTGCTTTCCGGAAGGCCTTTGGGCTTCTTTCTTAACGAGTAACTAAATTGCATTCATAAATATTTAAATGTTATGCATTGCAATTTATTTTGCAACTCACACTATAATGAAGGTCATATGTAGGCTTGACATTTTCGCTGAACAGCTTTGTCGCTAGTTGATGGAAAGTATGTACGTATTTATCTATTTTATGCATTAAGTTTTCATTCATATCTCCGAGCGACCGTCTCGGCGGTCCCTCTCTCTTAATCGCTCTCTGCATCTATATGCCAGGCTGATTTATTTTCTCTCTCAGTGGTTATTGTTCTCTGCATGTATCATGTAGCGTTCTCTTTTGTTCAGGTCATGTCTATTTTCTCATATAAGATGTGTTATATATATATATATATATATAACACATCTTATATGAGAAAAAAATATATATGTATAAATATTTATATACATATGTAAAGATTTCTATGACTACGGCTCAGATAGTAATAACTATAAATGGTTCTTCCACCCATTCCCAACATAACCAGAGGCTAGCATACATACATATACATGGAGTCATATATGCATGTATTCAATTGAATGCACACGCACGTGCGCACACACTCACACACACACACGTATATGTATGTGTGTAAGTGTGTGCACTAACATAGGATAGATAGCCTGTAAAACTAGTTTGCTAATTATCACTCTCCGATAGGCGCTATATATACACATATATCACTGCTGCTATGTGGTACCAGGTAGTATAAACGGTCGGCTATTGATTGATGTCAGTATTGTTCAATTTGGTGATTTAAATCGTCGTTGTGAGTAACATATAATGTAGGACTGGCGCTACGGTTAAAGTAACCAGACGTTTCTGTTACAGTATCAATCATACACGAATACTTTCACAGGAGAAAGTGGTATCCAGTCAATGCCATGTGTAATTCATTACAATCTTCCCCACTTTATAACATTTGGTGACTAAAAGAATCAAAGGAGAATGAAAACCCTGTCAAACCTACGACGCACGTCTCTGAGGCCCTTAATACGTGGAATATTCTCCCCTGAACACTTAGTTAAGTTTTGTTAGCACAAGGTGATACAGTGTGGAGATTTTAACAAATTTGTCTCTGATATAAGTTTTATAACCATTGATTTACAGCAGATAAATTAACAAGGGATATATATATATACATATATATATATATATATATATATATATATATATATATATATATATATATATATATATATATGGTACAGACCAGCAGTATAACATGATATAATAATATATTGATAATATAAAGCAACTTCTGATATTTAATAGATTTATTTCATTGAGCGCTCGATACATACAACTTTTTACTGTGGAAGTTAAGTTGCTTTTGAGTAGAATGCAGATTCGCTACACAAACTAGCTCATGTTTCTGCCCTCTCCAGGCCTCATCAGGCGAATTTATATATATATATATATTTATATATATATATATATATATATATATATATATATATATATATATATATATATATATATATATAAATTCAGCTGTGTCTAGTAATAGTTCACGTTATTTGAGAAAGGGAGTTGCGGTCGAAATCACTGCACTGTCGAGTGGTTTGAGAGAAAGTATTGATAATCATTGCCGGAGCCTGCAGCACTACTATGGTAGAAATTGGTTGGGATCTTGACACTTCCGTCCCGAAGGCGAAGATGTAATCCGCTCAAGTCACCCGAATTAACAGCATAGATAAATTATCATCATCATCATCTCTGATTGCTGTTCTTTTCAATTTATTGGCAAGTCGTTACCAACGAATTAAGGCAAAAGAAGTTTGAAGTCATGTATTAGGGTTTTTTTCCCAGTTTTCTCTAGTGTGTTGTAGTTTTCTTTTGAATAACATTTTCTCATCCGACCTTGTTGCGAAAATTGCCGTTCAGACATCCAGGCAGAAAGGACATACGTGACACTACATTAATAAACAACAGATGATAACGCCCTTCTCAATTAAGGGAGCAGTGTCTATAAGCATCATTTCTGGATTTCACCGAGAGAAGGGTCACCAGTCAAGATCAATTCTTCAGTTGTCAAGTTGGTCTGTCTGGATGGCCGGCTATGTATGTATGTGTTGCACGTACAGGCTGCACCAATAGAGCTAGTGAGCTGAAAAATAAAGCATTAAGTGTGGAAAAACGTTTTCTTTTGTTTTATGAAAATTCCCACAAATAGGTTTCAAGTTAGGGGTCCGATTGCTAAACTGATCCCTTATTTTATGTCTAGTGGAATTCATGCTTGGTTTTTGAAACCCTAGGTCTTTCAGTGATAACTAAAGGTGAGAGAAGTAACTTATTCATTGATCATCCCTTTTTTCATATTTTTCAATTGATCACCACAGCGCGACGTGCAGCAAAAAGACGTTGGTCACGTTGGGTGACTAACCACATTTGCAATGAATGATAATATCTATGCTACCAAATAACCGATTTTAGTAACAAGATAATACATTTTTTTGAAGAAAAACCCTGAAAAAGACAGGAAGATTGTAGGGAGAAGAAAAAAAGGTGGACTTATTACACCACCCAAACACAGTGCTCGGAATTCTGAGGTCGATGCAATCCGACTGCTTGTGTATACAACAATATACAATGTGTAAATTGAATTCTTTCCTACTGGGAAATTCACAAATGGTAGAATTGTCGGTGTTCTGCAATTTTGTTTATTTTATGCCAAAGAAAATCTGGTTTTAAATTAATGTTTGTGGAAAACAGGCCATTGCTTACATTCAAACGAGAGGGGAAAAAAGAAATTGCTTGCTTCGAGGTCAGCTCAAAACATATATAGTGAGACTCGGGAGCAAAACAATGGTTGGAAACTTCGACACGTGCAAATGTACGTATGTAGTTATAAATATACAGCGTGTGTGTGAAAAGAAACTTCCTATTGGAGATTGGTAATAACCTTATTATCTATAGGTCGGTTGTAGTCAAACTAACCCCATTTTTGAATGTTCATTTTGGTCCTTTGAGTGGTAGAATTTAATTTATGATTTCTGACCTCAGGTATCAGCGGAGGAAGTGGTCCAAAATGGCGCATAGCATTACTGTCGCAGCTTCAGGTAACGCTCAATTTAAGACCGCTTTTTTCACTGATATCTGGAATCAACAATCATAAACTAAATTCTGCTACTCCAAGGACCAAGATAAGTTTTGTTTCACGAAAAATAGAGCAGTATTTACAAAAATTACGAATAATTTCTAATAGGGAGTTAATTCTCACCCACCATGTATTAAAAGCGGAAGAAGCCACATTGAACAATTGCACACATCTGAACACAAAATATTCTAACATTCAAAAAAGACCGCCTGTTGTAGAGCTACAGTGGACAAACTTATCTTGTAAGCAATTGTTACAGTAGTAAATTAGATTCTCATGGTAGCCCAGAAAATATTTTTGTCAAAACCTTATATTCATATATATTCAGAGGATCGAAGTATTTTCCCTGGTTTTCTATGACCCGATACCACCTTTGAGTTAGATTGTGTATTTTATCATAAAAGAACGATTCTAGTTTTGATCTGATGAATGCTTCGAGGAATGTTTCGATATCTTTCCCTATTTATTTGGTGTGTCATATTTGCATCTGGAGAATTGACGTTGCCAAACAGAAAACAAAAATTCGGTTAACTCCCTTGACCAGAAAAAAGTCTTTTCTCTTTCAATGCGTCATTCAAACGAGTCAATTGCTCGCTGTAGCATTGCACAGTTACCCTTTCTTTTGGTTCCAAAAAATTATTAGAGAGAATGTCCTTTGAACCCCGTCAACCACAGAGAAGAATTTTTTGCTAGGATATTCTGTTTAGCTTGAGAGGTTGGAAAATGTCCTGGATCTAACCATGATTACTTACTTTCGGATTCTTATAATTCCAATTTTCATCGTCAGTAATTATCTTGTCCACAAATATCTTTTTTTCTGTTTCAACCACGAAGAGAGAGAGAGAGAGAGAGAGAGAGAGAGAGAGAGAGAGAGAGAGGGGGGGGGGAAGAGTCTGCTGTTTGCTTCTGCAAATGCATTTTCCAAGATTCAGGATTGGAAAACGAAAAAGTGGAAAGAAAGAAGCAAAGTGAGAAGGAAGTGAGAATGTGAGGAAGAGGGAAATGTAAAGGAAAGGATGATCAGAAACCTTTACGACAACAGCCTTAGAAGAAGAAGAAGAAGAAGAAGAAGAAGAAGAAGTAGAAGAAGAAGAAGAAGAATGTTAGGTTGGAAAGAAAAAGCAGAAATGGAAATTTAGAAAGGGAGAAACGTAGAAATAAAGAAAAGAAGAAGAAAGTAGGCGTGAAGGAAATAGAAGAAGAAAACTGGAATACAGAGCGATTTGGATGGAAGGAGAAGAACAAGAATAAATGTAGAAAGGAGAAATATAAAAGATGAAGGAAAAAAGAAGAATTTGCAAAAAACGAAAGAAGGAAGAAGATTATAAAGTAGGAATGAAAGAAAAAGAAGGTTGGATAGAAAAGAAGAACAATACAAAATAGAAGAAGCAAAAAAAAAAAAAACAAAACAAAAAACAAAAACTAAAAAAAAAGACCAAAAACTACAAAAAATGCAGGTCTAAACAGAAGGTGAAAGAAAAGTTGTAAAACAAGGGACGAAGAAAAAAAGAGATGTAGAATTGTGCCCGGAAAAGTAATTCTGTAGAAAAACTAAATCCATTAAAAGAAAGAGAAAAAAAAATGCTTATTTAGAAAAAGCCACATTACTTTTGGGCTTTCCCCCAAGCCGTTTATTTCATTCCACGTAATTAGATTCCGAGCAAATAGGTTTATTTTCTCCATTTTTTTTCTTCTTCATCTTATGTTGGTAACGTTTATTACAACGATAAAGATGCGGACCGATGAGAGATGCACGAGTCTACATATGCAGGAATCTGTACGTATAACAGGTACGTCTGTTATTTACGAAGCTTAGTTCAGTGCGGTAAAAGGCTTAATGTAATGGAATAGACATAAGAAGACTGTGCTGCTCTAATACGCCAGGAACGGAGGGCTGGACACCCTTGATATTTTCTAAACGTAGCTGAGTAAGGCATAAGGCCTAATGAAAGGGAATAGTGATTGGAAGATTGTGTTGCATCAATATTCCAAGAAGGGTGAGCCTGCCTATTTTGAAATTCATCAAAAGTAGCTTGGTACAGTACATGAATCAATGGAAGGGAATTGAATCAGAAAATGTGTAGGAACAATATTTGAAAAGGCGAGTGACAGTTTTAACATTTTACTATACTTAGCTGAATATGACACGGAGCCAAATGAAGGGGAGATGTGATCGGAAGATTATGTTGCTCCAGTCTTCCAAGAGGGGGAGAGCATATCTGATTTGATATTTACTAGATGCTGCTGAGTTTGGCATAAGGAAAAAAGGGTCAGAAACTTCTGTTACACTAAACTTCTTTTTAAGTGCGTAGAAAGTAAAAAAGGAAAGAAAGAGAAAGACAATGCGAGTTAGAGAGGGTGAGAAAGGGACTGACAGAACAGAGAAAGAGAGCATGGATAACTATGCTTAAAAATCCCATATAACACGTAACCTGCCTCGTAGATGAGAGAATTGCGTATTTCCAACAAGAAAATTGGCGCAAACATAATTATCCTAATCACAAGTGCGATATCTATCCTAAAATCATCTACCTATTTTGAATACCCCACGAACCGGTTGCGCAGCTCTGATGTAAATTCGCTACCATTCAGGGGGAATCTTATTGAGCACACGAGAGCCTTCAATCTCCCGTTGGATAACACAGTCAGTAGTGATCTTATACAGTGTGTGACCATCGAAATCACAATGAACGAGTGTGCCCATTCCTTACATCTTTCTTGTACAGTTTTTTTTTCCTCCAAAACATCGCATCATCCATGCTTGCCAGACCCGTATTGCCCAGATTTGTCATCCTGCGACGTCTGGCCATTCCCAAAGCGATTACAGACCGTGGACGAGAGTAAAGCAAATGTGACGGGGTAGTTGACGGCGATCCAGGAAGACACCTTTACAAACACTTTTAGAATAAGCGTGCGAGGTCCTAACGGGAGTACCTTTAAAGGAACTCGAAAGCAATTTCCCTAGGTTGGCTTTTTTCCTTCATTAACCCTTCATAGGGAAAGTGACAATATATGGTCACTTAAATTGGATCTAAAGATAGTATGTTACGACCTCTACCAAAGCGCCAATCAACAATCTTTTTTTAAAAATTGCCACCAATCAGCATTGATGTAACAACACAGTTTGGTATCGATAAAATTTATACCATTCTTTCTTCTGACTGTATCGGTGGGAAAGTAGACACGAGTGTTCTCAAGACTTCGTGCAAGTGTGATTTCGCTTTTTGACCTCTTCAGGTTTCCACGGATTTTCTCAGTGTCAAGTTGAGATAAATGTTTGGTACGCTGTTATATAGTTGATTACTCAATCGTTTAACACTTATAAAAAGAATTTGTTTTGAAAACTTCAAAACTGTAAGATAAGTCGGCGGAAAAAAGTAATGATCATATTTGATTTTACGCTCTACCTCTCGTAATCAGTGTCTCTATTTGCAAATTCATATTTAGTCACTTCGCAGATCCTGCAGTCTTCAATATATTTTTTCACAATTTCATATAAGTCGATAAAAATACACTATGATACATATTTATAATATGTACATATATATTTATTTATTTATTGTGTTTCCTCGTGTATAACTCATGGCCGGATACTTTCCGAACAGATTCCGTATATTGCAATGTGTCAAATTAAGCTTAGCTTTGTAAATGAATATGTTTGGCCTGGTGCCAGAAGAAGCTAAGCTTACAAAACAAATATGTTAAGCCAAACCATGTCACGGATATTTACCAAGATAGGCTTGGTCTGGAAAAAAGCCAAATGGTTGAACACGGGTTGTTAGGGAAGATGTGTTATTCTAATCTTCAAAATGTGTGGGTCAGCTGTTTTCTTTTTTTAAAATCGCAGTAAGTAATTCTGGCCTCTTACTTGTATCGAAGTCCGAACGCTGGCGGCGGTGGTGGAATATGCAACTATCCCCGTCTCAAAGTGGACAAAGATATCACTGTTCGTCATCAGCCTTAATGTCCGTTATTGGACATAGACCCTCCCGAAGATCCACTAAACCTCTCAATCGTGGGCGTCACCGCACCAATATCTGAGGAACTTTGTAGCAGGTTAATGTTTCGCATATGATATCGTTGTGACCCTCGATGTCCAGCAGTTGTTAGACGTTCTTGCAACATAGCCCGTCCATTGCCATTTGAGTTTTTCAGTGGATTTTAAGATACCCAAGTTTTTTTTCCTCAAATATACTGTGCTCTCTTGTGATCCCTCCATGGGGCATCCAGCATGATTCTCCCCCATGCACACTGCATGGTTCTTTCTTTTGGTAAGGTTCCACGTCTCAGCTCCATAGGTTACACTCCATAGGTGACTCATCGTTTCTCGACTAATGGAATTTTTGGTTCTTTAATTTTAAGGCAATTTAGGTTCATTTTCGTTTGATTTATTCTTCTTCTGGGGATTTCATATACAATATACGTTCTCTTTTCTGTCTTTGCGTCTATTTCTCTCTGTATCTATGCACAGATTTATGTTACTCTTATGCAAATATAGAAATATACCTTAATATTAAATGTATACAAAAGTTCTCTGCGCTCTTCTAGAAAGAAACTAGAGATTACATAGTTGAAAACCGGTTTTTCGCAGGAAAGCTTTGCATACAATTAACAGGCTCATAGATAAATACGAACGTATTCAAACAGGTGTGGCCATACGAGGGTGGATCAGAGTGACCAATTAGCAGAATTTCGATCTGGAATTTCCACTGTATAATACTTGATCCATGTGATTAATGGAAAAACGTCGGATTAAATGCATTGACGACGGAGGGGGGATTTTGTTAAAAACGAAATTTTGTTGTATAAGTTAAAGGCTTTTTTTCATGATTAGGCTTCTGACTTATTGATTTGCCTAGATAAGCATGTATTTGTTGGTCTATGTCGACTTCGGGATGTGATCTTGAATTGTCGAGTTAAGTGAAAGAAAGCTCAAAAAAAGGAACATTCCCCTTAAATTGGAATATCACAAATGTGGGAGCCCCAGTGAGGATCGCAGTCACTACATAGCATAGTTGCTTCCCGTATAGCATGACACACAAAGCAAGGATTTGGTGTGCATTTCTCGAACGATCCATCGAAACCCAATCATTACTTGTTGCAATTATCGTTTTTTTTACAGGACCAAGGTGCTAGCCCAATGCTCGAAATGGACTGCCATAAAAGCTATGCCAGATTTCTCGTCATTATATATGTTTAGCTTAGATATTTACTGAATTTGACGAAAAATAGCCTACCTAGAATAACAACCACTTAGTCCCCTTGAAAGTACTACACTTGGTATCTGACACACTTATTAAAGCGTCCCTTATACTTTTTTTCAAACTAGCAGAAGGATACAAGTATGAGGCACCCAGTGATGTTCGAATTCACTACAAGTAATCGTCTATGAAACATTATCCAACGAAAATGCGTCAATGGTATTTACCTGACTTAGTTTGGCACGAGGCCAAAAATGTGGGGCAATGATTAGGGATCGAAATCACTACACTTCGGTAATGGTCGGCTAGGCTAGCCCGTTAACCATAACATCACGGTGAAGAAACCGTCTGCCCAAACTGTCAACTTCGAGTTTTGAAGCTGGTCCAGCTGGCTGGCTGGTTGGCTATGTATTATGCGTACAGGCTGAACCAATGGAGTCACAGGACTGAAACTTTCAACATTTACTTCTTAATATGTTTGGAAACATACCCCTTAAAAAATAAATCATCACCTTAAATAGTTTTTTGTGTAGGGGTTCAATTAACAATCTGAGTTCAAGTTGAACTAATCTCTCAATCTATGCCTGCTTCCTTTAAAAAAAAAAATCAGACATTTTAGTGATCTCTGTCCAAACAAAGAAACGAGAGAGGTAACTTATTCATTGTTTATCCCTTTTTCGAAATTTTTTCAGTAAATTAATCACCCTCAACAAAGGCACGGAGGCTGCCAAAAGACGTTAATCACGTGACGTTTTCTATTGTGTGACTAACCAGACCTGTCTTTATTTTGTTTTCGACCGAGCCTGTCAGGAAAACCAAGGTAGTTGTTAACGTGTGCCATGAATTAACGTCTGGATAGAAGAGCCTGGAAATAGCCGAAGTAGTGAAAGAAAGCTTTTATATTTCCTTTTCACGCGTATAGGATATGCTTTGCTTTCTTTTCCTTCTTTATGTCTATTTTGTGTTTTAATAATGTTTTGGTATTCTTTACATTCGAGAGCTTTTAGCATGAGTGGAAAGAGAATCAGCAGAATCCATGTTGTATTTTGGTTCGCAGAGGAAATGCTAGAAAATTAAGAACAGTTAAAAATGGACATTACTTTCTTGTTTTTCTCGTCTTTTTCTGTGTGGAATCTTGTTTTATGATTTTCGAGGAATCTAAAACAGTTTCTTTATTTCTTTCTCAATGCATCTGGCGTTTCTTTCTTTTCTTGTCTTATTTTGTTTTCTTTCTTTCCTCCGCTATTTCTTTACTTTATTTGACTCATGCTTCCTTTCTCTCTTGCTTTTTCCCTTCATTCCTTTCTTTCTTTCTTTCTTTTTTTTGCCCCTTTCTTCACATTGAATCTCTCTCTTACTTCATTTCCACCTTTCTTTCTTTCTTTCTTTTTTTCTTTTTATCTTTTTTCCTCTTGCTTTTTCCTTACTTTATTTGACCCCATTTCTTTCTTCATTTCTCCTTTTCTCCCTCAATTCTTTCCTTTCTTTCTTTCTTTCTCTCTCTTTCTTTCCTTCTTTCTTTCCTTCTTTCTTTCTTTCTTTCTTTCTTTCTTTCTTTCTTTCTTTCTTTCTATTTTCTTTTTTTCCTCTTGCCTTTTCCTTACTTTGTTTGACCCCGTTTCTTTCCTCATTCCTCCCTTTCTTTCTCTCTTCTTTCTTTCTTTCTATTATCTTCAGTCATTTGTACATCTCCTTCTTACCTCCCTTTCTTCCTTCCAACAGTCCCTTCCTTCCTCTCCTCATTCCATCCTTCCTCTCTTCTTTCCTTCCTTTCTATCCTCTGCCTTCCCCTCCTTCCATCCTTTTTTCATTCCTCCCTCCCTTCTTTCTTTCCTTTCTTCCTTCTGCCCCTCTACCCCCCTTCCATCATTTATTCTTTCCTCCCTCCCTCCCTTCTTTCCTTCCTCCTCCCCCTTACTTCTGTTCCTTCCGCCTTTTCCCCGTCCCCTCCTTCCTTCTATTCCAGAAGAGAACTGATAATATAAACTGTTGGTTTCGTAATAAAACGTGATTGAATCAGGGTTAAATAACTACTTTTGAGTATTTGTGTGCGCCAAATCATAAAGGCAGGTCAGGTTTGTGGCAACGAGCCAAGCCACCAACTCTCCGACCATTGATTGATGACAAAGGTATTGTTCGGCGAATTTCTTGATTACGGTGAATTGTCGGACTTGTCTGGAAACTACTGGGATACTTGTCCAAGGCATCGGACATATTAGTAAAAGGGATTTCCACAAATGTTCTAAGGGTTTTAGAAATATCGGTCGTTGTGGAGAAAAATAGGGAGACTCTCCTGGCACTGTATTTAGCTGCATATGAAACCCTCTTTTTTTCAAGATCGGAGCCTCAAAATTACCCTGTGCCCTTCACAGCGGAGGTCAGTTTTGGGGTCCATCTTTATATTTACAAATCGGCCAAGTTTAACAATCCAGACAACTAGAATGAATATGGTATATTAGTCGCTTCAACTCGATACCAGTATGGCAGCTACTAAGAAAGCACACTTTGATGTGTCTTCCATAGTACAGCGTGTATCTAAGAAAGGACCAGGTGCACAGATCGGTCCCAGCTTGGCAAGATGTTCTGGAAATTGGCAGAAGAGCGTGGGTTGAGATGGCTGCAGAACAATCTCGTTCCTGCATACAGCACCTGGCATTCCAGTCACCCATCTGGGTAATGACCAGGCTCGACGTTGCTTAACTGTTGATCTAATGAGAACCGACGTATCCAACGCGAATTATCAGTTTCATATGGTATATAAGCCCTCAAAAGTGCATCCTATTTGCCGATGCTGCAATGTACGTTATATATATATATATATATATATATATATATATACGCTCCCTTATTCAGGGTTGAGCACTCTTTATGTACGGAAACTCGTTCATTATAAGCTATATAGCAATGCTCTTCCAACTCTGGAATAGACCACTCTGGTGGATGGGGATATTGTACGTAAGTGAATATATTGCTTAAATTGAGTTTTACTGACCGTCCAGTTCTGCGTAGAGTAAATTGCCAGCCTCTGGGTCTGAGGTGAAGGATTGATCCTACCTCGTGGTACCGAATGGGATGAAGAATAGTCTATAGCCACACAGAAGAGTTGTAATATAATGAAACAGCTGTCTGCAGATGACCCAATGATTATATATATATATATATATATATATATATATATATATTCACAACTCTATGTCTGTGTATGCACGTGTGTGTTAGAAGAGTATTGCAGTAATGGATATCATATTGAATTTTCCCCCAAATACTTAATAATCTGAAATTTATGTATAAATGATACTAATCCTTAATAATAGATAAACTTGGCTGGGCCCTCACGAAATATCTCGCCATGATTATCCGACTCCACGAAGCGCAGCTAGGTCAAGTGAGATGCGGTTGTGACTCCTTCAAAACCCTTCTGAAGCAAAAACTGTGTCAAAACAAGGCTTAGTGCCAACCCCGTCCTTGTTTTCAATATTCTTCGGCGGCACGGTGCTAAATCAGGCTACATGATTGATGGCTGGCTGGGAAAACGTATACATTCGCGCATGGGATGACGGCGACCTGTTCCAATTGAAACGGACTCTGATCACCGACTATGATGCACTTAGTTAGAGAGTTCCTGTTCGCTGATGACGTTGTTCTGATTGCTTACACGGAAGCAGTCCTCCAACTGATAACCATAATAATGGAAGCTTGATGGTATACAACGGAGAAAATTACAAAAATTCCATTGACAGATATTTGGAAATAGGTGACTGAGGTGACACAAAGAGAATTTTGAAAATATTTTTTTAATGTTTAGTGTTCAAAGCTGTAAAGCTTTCTTGACTATATATATATATATATATATATATATATATATATATATATATATATATGATTATTATAATTAATACTCCCCTATTCAGGGTTGAGCACTCTTTAAGTGAGGTAACTCATTCATTGTAATTCCATAGGAATAGAGCACTCTGGTGGATGAGGAGTTTCTGCGTAATGAATATATCGCTCAAATTCAGCCTTACCGACCGATAGTCCAGAGGTAGGATATCGGGTCCGGGTCCGATGTGAGGGTTTCAATTCTGCCTCACGGTACTGGATGGGATAAAGTCTTTAGCCACACTGAAGAGATGTAACACATCGAAACAGCAGTCTGTGGATGACACTATATATATATATATATATATATATATATATATATATATATATATATATACTGCTATCATCATATATATATATATTATTGTGTCATCCACATATACTGTTATCATCATATATATATATATATATATATATATATATATATATATATATATATATATATATATTCTGTTATCATTTCCTAGGGCTGAACTATCTACGAGTGAAGAGTACAGAACATCTGGGACAGAGCATTTCTAAATAGGTATAAACAGAGAAATCCTTGCTTTACAGTTACTTCATAATGTCACGCTACTGAGATCCTCGGACCATATACATGTGTATGTGTTAAGAGGAAATTCTAATATAATTCAATTATCAATTCAAATAACATTTTTAGATATTTTTAAGATATCATCACACAGAGGACTTTATCGAAATCCGTGTTACCGTCTAAAAATATTCTTTTTCCTATATTTGTTTCACATTTTGAAATCTTTTGGTAAACGATTTGTTTCTTCGAAATCAAATCCATCGCATTTTCCCATCTTCTGTAACATACGAAATTACGCCAATCCCAATATAGCCTAAGTCTAATCTTAAATAGAAAAATATTTTTCAATAGTATTTATAGATGCAAATTTAATATCTGTTATTAAAACTAACGTGCACACACACGCGTACTCACGCGCGCACACACGCGCGCACACACGCACACACACACATATATATATATAATGATTTACGTCGTATGATGTCTAGAATTTTTCAGTGAAACATGAGTTTTTCCTTCCTAAGGTGGGGCGTTTACCATTTCCATTTCTTATATAACTGAATCAATAAATAAATAAATGTGTGTGTTATCAAAACTTTACACGTATATGTTTACATTGAAATCCGTAAAATATATCCATATCTTTATATGCGTAATTAGAACACTAATTTATGATGCAAAATGTCTCAAATTGTAGATTTTCCTTTCTGAGGTGTGGCATTTCCTATATATATATATATATATATATATATATATATATATGAGATTACTTAGCCAGGATTTCCGATATTTACAAGCACATCATTCTTTACAGGATTAAAATTTATCTCTTTGGTCTACTAGACGTTGATATAACAAGCCCTTAAAAGGAATATCTACTCAACAAGCTAAAAGACACCCCAGTAATACTTTTGTGGGCCCTATGGAGTCTACAGTTTCCAGTTTTGGAACTTTGTCAAAGACCATTGCTACCGTTGTGAGTTTGGATCTCCCTGCCTACAGGACTCCACTGCCTTTGTTCCTGAGCAGGATCCACCAAATATTGATGTAACAGTATCGAGGACGAGCGACCAGCTCAACAATTCATGAAGTGTTACTCCTCCGAGTATTACTATGGATGTCCTCCGATCTGTCTCTACAGGCAATTAAACGTCCCGTCCGGGCGTAGGTCTGGGTGGAGTGTATGGAGATCCTGGAGTGCCAAGTCGTCAGGAGCTTCCCTCTGGCCTTGCTGGTGGAGTCCAGAGGAAAACAGATAGTGATACTGCTGACATTAGCTCGGCTGCAGGAGCTGCCGGTAGGACGTCAAATTTTGAAGTGTCACTCTTTTGAACGAAAACCCAAATTATTGGAACATCTTTCAATCAGAACAATCTTTGAATGGTCTCTTTTTATGATAAAAACCATAGAATAAAAGTATTATCCCATTAAAACGAATGACCTTTAAAGGGTGTTTTTTAGAACAGAAACCACAGTATAAAAATATTCTTTCATTTAAACGAATGTTTTTCAAAGGTTATCTTTTTTCGAATAGAAACCCCAGAATAAGAATATTTTCCCATTTAAACGGATGCTCTTTAAAGGGTCTCTTTTTAGAACAGAAACCCCAGTATAAGAATATTCTTTTATTCAAATGAATGATCTTTAAAGGGTCTCTTTTTAGAACGAACACCTCAGTACAAAAATATTCTCCCATTAAAACGAATGAGCTTTAAAGAGCCGCTTCTTGGAACAAAAACCTCAGTATAAGAATATTCTACCAATAAAATGGAAGTAAAATAACAAATCTATCTTCTACTCTCTGCCGTACTACTCGTAAGAAGCATTAAAAAAGGTTTCAGTCTTGGCTGTATTTATTCACGTGTCCATTCGATGATTTTTGGTAAGCATTCCCGGGGAGAAGGCGATGAAGAAAGAACACAGGGGCACTTGGGTAATAGAAAGTAGAGGGTAAGAATTGCAATGTCTCAGCCGGGGTGGCAATTTGAGGGAAGTCGGGGGGTGGGGAATCGGTGTGTGGTAAGTAAATATCTATCTATCTATTTATATATCCTGAAATGATCGTTTTAGTTCCTGACCCAAATGTGTTTCATATCAATCTATCTATTTATCCAGCTAGCTATCTGTCTGTCTATTTTTACATTTTAAGATTTCTCTGTCTGTTAAAGCTTGTTCATATGTAAGTCCATCCATATTGCTGTATCTAGGTCAGTCTATCTATCTATCTATCTACCTATCTATCTATCTATCTATCTAGTCCCTTCCCCATAAAAACGGCCAAATATACTGAACTCATTATCTCAGTTCTTGACCCAAATGTTTTGCTTATTCAACGATCAAGCTTTCTGTGTATTTGTTTTGGTTGTATCCATCTATCTCCTAGATCAATATCCATATCCGTCTCTTTAATTCTCTTTGTATCAATCCCATTCAGCTCGTCATTGTATATCTATCTATGGCAATCTAACTTGATGTGTGGTCATATTCACTACCAATGTGTCTTTTTTCTCCTTACCTTGTAAAATATTTTTGTCAAATTCAATTCCAAACCTGGAGTTGACTTTGTTTTTCAACTGTAACAAGAGCAACAAAATCAATCCTCCAAAAAGTTGGGAGAAAAAAAATTACATTTCACCTCTCATGATTTGGAATCACGACCAACTAATTGCTAGGCCTGTGTTTTATCGATAGAGATAAGTCTTAAATATCTGCAAAAATATAGTCAAATACTCAAGTGCCTATTTATTTCTAATGAATACGTGCATATATATATATATATATATATATATATATATATATATATATATATATATATATATATATATATATATATATATATATATACAACAGTTGCAGTAATAATCTTTAGTCGGAATAGAAGTAGGAGTGTAGTTTGGCCCTGCAGCAGTCAGTCTTATCATACGTATTCTTGCAAATCTCTCGATTCGTCGACGCAAGATATTTCTTTTCACTTGTTTCGGACCAAATCTTGAAGAATGCAAAATCTCAGGAAGATTTGAAACAATCCAGATGACAGCATTGTTGAAATCAATAAGAATACTGAGGAGTGGGGGTGGGGTTTCCGGCTGTTGAAGAGATTTGCTGTCACTTGACAACTTAGCGAGAATCATCAGATATGACCTGGGTGAAAACTCAGCCGGACCAAAACGGCCGACGAAGAAGCGTTTATACGGACATTTCTCCTCTATTACAACGTCGATGGTGTAAGAGAAGACTTTGCCTTGCTACCTATCGTCGATGCAACAAGGGAGAGCTAGCAAGCGAAACGTTGCTATAGCTTGCATCACAATGGAAGCCCTCAGTAGGGAGACCTCTGCGCACATCCATTGATCAACGGGTTGATGGCTTTAGATGTCTTCCACGAGATCTCCGGTCATCAGGAGACGACCGAATAAGATGGAAAGATAGTGTGAGGCACATCAGAGAAAACCTCTCGACCTGATGATGATTATGAGGATGATAACTCAACGAAGAATTTTGATAATAAATGTGAGACATGAACGTGACAATTGTACCCATCATCATTGGCACACTTGGAACAGTACCGAAGAACCTTCAAGGAGGTTAGAACGATTGGGAGTCTGAGGGTAAATTGAAATCCCCAAGAAGACAGCATTACTATAATAAGCACGAACACAGAGGAGACATTGTATCACTTGATCTCTGATTAAAAACACCCGGTACTATTGGAACCACCCAGTCAACAACAATGTTGAACTCGGTTATAATACTGGAGAGGGTGTTTGAGTACTGTGAGCTCTAGCTTTTTGCTTGATCTCTGGCAAAAGCCACCAGGTACGATTGGTGTGAAAACTCAATGATTACAATAACCAGCACATCCGTTCCTAAAGGGGATCAACATGTTCTTGCCTGTTGAATTGGGAGCATTTCGACTTTTGTTATTTTATGTCCAACCATATGTATTCCATTATTCTGTGGATACATTGTTACTTGAATCTTGAAGACAGGCGTTTCACATAAGGCATTACTTACGTACAATCTCACATAACATCGTTAGGGCAGCGAGTTCGATCCTTACGAAGTGACCTACAATAGAAGCTTTCCATTGGGATAAGTTGAGTTTAGTTCAAAATAACGATAGCTGGTTAGATCTCAATTTGCCTGTCAGAAATCCCTGCGGACAGCGGTGATATTTTTCTATAAAAATTGTGGCAGCCTACGAAAATATGTGATTACTAGATCTCGAAATATCTATAATGCAGCCCTCATCCAATTACTTTCATCATGCACTTAAGTAAGGCCAAAGATTGCATCGGTCGGAACAGCGCAGATCAGAAGTATAGAGCACGCACTCGCCATCCCTTTTGCTTCGATGAGCCAATCTTTCTGCAGCAGCTCTACCAATTGATCTACAAGAACCCCACGACTTGCAGAAAATCAAATTTAAGGTCTCTCCTCAAGAGCTGCTCTACCGGTTGAGCTCCGCGAGTCTTACGACTGGCAGAAAATCAAATTTAAGGTCTCTCCGCAATGGCTGCTCAACCGATTCATCTATTCGAGCCCTGCGGGTGGTAACAAATCAAATTTAACCATATTAACTTACTCTACATTTTCCCCGGTCGTACGGTGGCATATCTATCATTTTTATTAACACAATTAATATTATTTGTAATATCATCTGAAATTGTTGTCCTGATGAATCATTCTCAAACATTAATAATTTAGTATTTCTATCTCACATCTCCACCAGGAACAGACGTGGAAATAAACAAAGAAGAGGTGCGTCCAGGTGTTGAAAGACCGATAAAAAAACGCTGTAGCCACGATGGTCTTAAGGAGAAATGATCTTAATAAGATAATATCGCTCGCTGTCGGCCATTATTGATTGAGGCTATGAATTAGTGTTTATCTAAGAGAGACAGGAGAGAAAGAATCGATGATGGGAGGAAGGGGGAAGTTGGAGAGGGGAGAAGAGAAAGCGGGAAAGAGGGAGAAGAACAGAAATAGAGAAAAAAGGGAAGAAAAGAGGAGAAGGGGGGTTATAGAAGAAATTGGGGAAGAGAATGAAGAGAGAGAAAGAGCAAAAGAGGGAGAGGAGGGGGAAGAGGAAGATCATAGGAGAAAACGGAGAGGAGGAAAAGAAAAAGAGAGAATGAGGGAGGGGGATAAGAAGGAACAGCGAAAAAGAAGAAGAAAGAGAAGAACTGGGGGAAAGCACAGAGAGGAGGAGAAGGGAGATGAGGAAGAAAGATGAGAGAGAACAAATAAGGAAAATAAAAGAGGGGGATGAGGAGGGGGTGGAGTGAATTGGAGATGAAGAAGGAATGAAAAAAAACTGAAGGGGGAGTAGGGAAATGAAGCAGATTGATGTGGAGATGAAGAAGGAAAATGAAAGAAAACTAAAGGGGGGGGAAGAGCAGGAGACGGAACGAACTGACTGGGAGATGAAAGAAGAAAATGAAAGAAAATGAAGAAGAAGAAATATGGAGATTGGGAATGAAAAGAAACGAAGGAGAAAGCGGGGAGATTGAAGGAAAATGAGGAGGTAGGAGTGAGAAAACTAAAGGGGCGGGGAGCATGTCAGTAAAGAGGAAGACGAGAGAAAACAATGTAAAAGGTAAAAAGTTGAAAAAGAAAATGACAATGAAAGAAAATGTAGAAGGAGGACGCCACAAATTTTATTGATACAGTATAGATTAATGGTTTATAAAACTTTCGTCAAACTCAACTACGAAGTCTTACTAATCGAACTAAATTGAAAAGTCTTTGATATTAATAAAAATCTATCGCACAAATACACACAGGCTTATTTCATAAGTACATTTACACGATAGAATATGTATTTTTAGAATTGTTTCATTTATTATATATACAAGAGTTTCATTTATCATATATCAAAGAGAAGAATTGCAGGAATCATCTTTAGTCGGAATAGAAGTGGGAGCGGAGTTTGACACTGCAGCAGCCAGGCTTGTTAAAATCATTTTTCTCTAATTATGTTTACTTATGTTTATGTGAAAATGTATGAAGTAAGAAAAAAATAATTTTTCATCTCATTTTATGTTTAATTTCTACACCGAGGGCAGCTTCACAAAAATCGATGCAGAGTTCTCGTACCCCAGTTAGAGCAGCTGATAAATATAGACCGGCTGTCAAGTCTCGCGGTGAGCATATCCTTGACTTTCCGATCTGCGCTGCTCGTTAACTGTTGTAGATCAACGATCATCATCATCATCATCATCATCATCATCAGTCTTTTAACATCTGTCGTTGGACATAGACCTTACCCAGGATTTGCCACAATACTCTATCATGGGCGTTGTGGAGCCTGTATTTTCTGAATTTGTCTAGCTCATCTCTCCATCTTGAATTCTGTCGGCCTCGGTTTTTTATGTGATCTCTGGGGATCCATATTGTGAGACGTGATGTCCATCGGTTGTCTTTCATTCTTACGACATGGCCTGCCCATTGCCCCACTTCCTTAATCTTACTTATTTACTTGAAAAAAAAAACTTACGATACGATAAAGCATGTAAACTTTACTCAAAATGGGTTTTTGGGCTTCTTAAATCACGGATTCTTTTAAAGGTTATAGTCTAAAAGTATCTAGACTAGAATATCTAAAGCCAACGACCGTTTGTTTTGGGCGAATTGCAATTGTCAGGGAGAAATATCGTGACAAAGCAGATCCTTATCATAGGTATAGAAAGATATGAATAATTCATTGATCAGTGGAGGATTCAGTTTATTACTTTCTAGCAATAGAACTCCACCCTTCTTATTAACCACACAATTGAAGCACAGACTGAGATATTACAAATTGCTCAAAACCTGCTTTAAGTTGTAACTGGTCTAGACACTTGTGTATGAGCATGAATTAAGCGTGACCAATTTGTTGTTACCAAACCACGAACGATGGTTTTTATAAGTATAGATACAAAAAAACAAAATTGAACCTGTGTAGAAATAAATGCAGCAGATGTTGGAGAAAATCGAATTATAATCTTGACTTGATTAATTACAGTACTGTAATAAAAAAAACCTCACGATACGATATTAATAATAGCCGTTTTGAGCTTCCGGGCTTCAAAATTAGAAACGTTACTTTTTGTGAAGCTCTTAAAATGCATTTTTGTGCTTAATAAATCACGGAAATTATAGCTTATAACAATCTAGAGTGAAGCATCCAAACCATGCAATCGTATTTATTTCTATCAATATTCGGACCATCCTCGTCTTGGTTGTTTTTCATACAACGTTTCGGCCACATCTCAAAAATTCAGAGATATACATACAATCGTATTTGGCGTAAAACGCAATTGCCAAGGAGATTGCTCGTAACAAAGGGATTAGACAATATTTTACCATATAAAAGGGAATTTTGCATATTCACTTCTTCATCACGTAGTAACCAACTTAATGATGATATAGATGAGTTGCGTCTCTTGGCGTGACCGGGGTGGACAAATGAATGAAATGAATACATAAATAGATACATATGGCGTTTTAATGTAGTCAGATGGTTGATATTTTGCTTTCTTCTCGTCAGCAAAACGAATCATTACGCACGAGCAATCAAGGAATTCAGGGTGTCCATGTTTACAATTTAAGATACAAGAATAGGCAAGAGTCCCGGTTCATACGATCGAAAAAAAGAAGTCTCTTTCCCAAATGTGACATCTAAGACTATGTGACGGGAGAGTACTTGGTGACCATGGGCGTCGACAAAGTATGGTTTGGGGCTTGGGGTAGTACTGAAGAGAAGTTGAGCAGCGAGGGTAGGGGAGGGAGATGTGCCCCTCCCATGAAATAAACCCCTCTCCCATCGGTGCTCAGAGGGAGTTTTTTCGGTGATCAAATGACCAACTCATTACTCGATACGTCAATTTCGCCCGTTTATTTATCACATGTGTTTTATATAATACTCTACCTATCTATCTATCTATCTCAGTCTTGTCATATCTATCTATCTATCTATCTATCTATCTATCTCAGGCTCTATCTATCTATCTATGTATCTATCTAAATCTACACATATCTGTCCGTTCATATCCCTCTTGGTAAGCCTGTTCATTTATATATATATATGCCAGTCTGTTCATATCTCTATCTATCTGTTTTTATATATGTCTATGGGTCCTCTTTGGAACCTGTTTGCTGGATGAAATTGTTAACGTATTTGACTCTACCACCAGTGTCAGTGGTTAATGTTGGTGCCTAAGTTTGGTGCAACACAGTCTTACAGTCACTATTTCGTTCCTTGACCTTGTAACAAACACTGGTCAGACCACACCTCTGTCCATGCAAGTCACTCTATATATTCTGGCAGGAAGTGTAACAAAATCATCAGTTATCTGGCCTCTAATCTTGGCATCAAATCTCCGCCATTGTAAATATTTTTCACAGGCCATCCGTTCAATGTGTGGTCTGGAATTGTCACGCAAAACGCTGATTCAGTGAAGTTGTGGGCGTTCGCATAAGCCACGTTTTCCAGCAGCATGCAGCACATAACAATGGGATTATATCATTCAGTTTAAGAATCAAAAGGTCCTGTGTTCGATTCCTGGTATGAGCAAAGAGTGTGGAAAACTCTTCATCAGGACGAAATTCCCATGCACTCTCAGTAGATCATCATCATCATCATCATCAGTCTTTTAACGTTCGTCGTCGGTCATAGACTTTTCCCAAGGATTCGCCACAATTCTCCATCATGGGCGTCACAGAGCCAGTATTTCCTGAATTTGTCCAGCTCATCCCTTCATCCTGTGTTCTGTCGGTCTCGGTCTCTCATGTCATCTCATGGAATCAATGTTGTGAGTCGTGATGTCCATCGGTTGTCTTTCATTCTTGCAACGTGGCCTGCCCATTGCCATTTGAGTTTTTTAAAAATAGTTTCTATGATGTCTCGGACTCCTGTTCTCTTCCTTATGTACTGTGTTGTCTTGTGATCTCTCCATCTAAGGTTGAGCCTTATTCTCTCATGTGCACGCTGCATGCTTCTCAGTTTGTAGGTCAGTCTCTTAGTTAGCTTCCATGCTTCAGCTCCATAAGTGACTATCGGGAGAATGCATTGGTTGCATACTCTTCTTTTTAGGATTATTGGGATCATCTGGTTTTTGAAAGGCTTGCCATCCCAGAGTGATTCTTCGCTTGATTTCCTCTTCTTTTGAGGATCTCATGGAGATTCGTTGTCCTGGGTAGATGTAGTGGTCTACCTTACCGAAGTTTTGCATCTTCTATCTTAATTGAGTACAATCTAAGCTATGTGATTAGGGCAGAGGTATCCCCTCGATGGACTTGTATCCTGCGAAGGGCTCGTCATACAAACTTGTTGGTATAAAGTCCTGGTCTCAACCAGACTGGCAAAGATCACTAAGCTGACACATGCAAAAGAAACCGGGACTTCGTCACTGGCCGTCATACTCTATTGGGAGTCTCTTTTAAGAGACAGGCTCTTTGCCTCATGTTACTTTCTTCCGATCAAGCAGTTCGCAGTAAACAATACCTCGTACGTCTCTCTAACCGTAAAGTATAACCTCTCTCTCATGCAACATGGCCGAAGCAGTAGTACTCTTGTTTGTTCAGCATTGTTGTTGGACGAACATGAATCATTTTTCATAATCTTTACACCAGAGGAATCAAAGACGTGTACACGACCAATCGGCGATTCCAGCTATCATTCGTTTATAAATATGGCGTCTCATTTCGGAGTTTAGAGCAATGATTCTCAAATTGTGTGCCGCGCAAATCTTTTCAGGTACACAAACATGTACATCAAGCTTTAAACATGTCCAGTACGAATAATGTGTCTGTCCCGCTTCCACGACAGATTTGCATATCAAGTGTGTTTTTTTCCGCTAGATTTTCAGAGATATCCAAAACAACAGATGAAAGGAAAATAGGCGATGAGTTAGTATATCATAGAGGGTTCGCTAATTTACAGCTAAAATGTTTTTGTCTAATTCATTTCATTTTTATTGTATGTCTACTTGCAGCACACCCCTTCATTGCTACTTCAAAGTTCACTGCTATGTGAAAGCAGGATATGAACCGAGATTAGAACTAGTTGACGTGCCACATGAGTTAAATACATTTCTAAGTGTGTCGCGGAACGATAAAGTTTAAGAATCTCTGGTTGAGAGACTTTGCTGATTACTACAAAATAATCCAGGGTGACAGAGTCAGAGCGGGTAAACTACTGAACCATTTCTCGGTCAGTCGAATGTAGATCAAGTTGAAATGAAGCCCACTTTAAAATCATACAAAAGACATGTTCTCAACCAGTCGTAATGAAGTAACTTTCAATGATTTTATGATTGCTTTGATGCGTATGAAACTGACGTGAAAGGTTTTACAAACATTCAACATCTGGAACTTCAAAGAACTTTATTGAATCTCCGGGAAAGATTCTGATTTGTGCATTTACCATTGGTTTATAAGTCTAAATCCTTCGTTTTTGTTGTACAGTTCTCAGTGGATAATCCTCCCAACTCAGTTATACCTATTTAGTATTCTTTACTAGGTCAACTTGCTCAATTCGTTTATTAAATGGTTGATGGTCTAAGATCTCCTCTACACTGTCTTCATTTCTTATTTCCCTGTCTTGTCTGGCTCGGCTTTTATATGATTGGTTCTTATGGTACTGTGCAGGTTGAAGTGAGTGGCACCATTTCAGGTGCTTTTTGCCATTTCGTCTTTTCGCAAACTGACCGAATAAGTAGTGATGAGACATATAGAGTAGTTGTGCCTGAAACCATATCCAGGGAAACGGCACTACATATGGGGTTGTTTTAGGCTGCCATTTTGAATGATTTAGTCTCTATTTTTTGGTGCCTTTTCAACCACGCAACAGCCTGCCTCGAAATGATCTTCAAAAGACTTCACTGGGAAAGTAAAGGGATTAAAATAGACGGCGAGTATCTGTGCAACCTCAGATTTGCAGACGACATTACCCTTTTCGCAGAGAACCTGCTCGATCTCCAACTTATGGTAGATTAACGAAATGAAGAGAGCAAAAAAGTCGGCCTACACGTGAACTTCAGCAAGACGAAGATCATGTGCAACAACCACATCGAAGATAAAAACACTGAGATCAAAATCGAAGAGACAGAACTGGAGAAAGTAGATCACTACATCTACCTAGGACAACGAATCTCCATAAGACAATCAAAAGAAGAAGAGATCAAGCGGAGAATGACACTAGGGTGGCAAGCCTTTGGCAGAGCAAGCTCAACCTTCAAAAATAAGAAGATCCCATTGATCCTAAAGAGAAGGGTGTATAACCAATGCATCCTCCCAATAGTCACTTATGGAGCTGAAACATGGAACCTAACCAAGAGACAGGCCTGCAGATTGAAAAGTATGCAACGTGCACATGAGAAAATTATGCTGGGCCTCACATGGAGAGACCACAAGACAGTGCAGTACATCTTGGAAAAGACAAGAGTCAGGGACATCATAGAATCCATTAAAAAGCTCAAATGGCAGTGGGCTGGCGATGTTGCACGAATGTGGATAACCGATGGACATCGCGACTCACGACATGGATCCCCCAAGGCCGACAGAACACAAGATGGAGAGATGAGGTGGACAGATTCAGAGAGTTCTGGCTCCGCAACGCCCATGATAGAGAAGTGTGGCGAATCCTAGGGAAGGTCTATGTCCAACGATGGACGTTGAAAGACTGATGATGATGATGAATGTCACTTAATCCACTATTCCTTCAGTCATTTATGTTTATAGTACAGTGGTCCCTTTCATAGCAAAGGACTCTTAACGAAAAGGTCCCAATTGTCCAAATAGAAATCTCTTAGTGAAGAATTTTCAGTTTGCAAGGAATAAAACCTTCAAATTAAAAATGAAAGAATATCAAGAATCATTTAGATTTTATTCATAATCATCTAGAATCATATCTTGTATCTAAGCAGTTATTTTTAGATAGATACACAGAAAACCGGATATTAGGTGAATAATAATAAGATTATTTACTTATTACAGTATTCACATGTTTATTTGTATTCATACATTATCTAGAAAGCAATACGCGCATTGTGTATTATTTACAAGGTTGTTATTAAAGTTTCTAGGGGTCCGATATTTGGGGGAGAACGAATTGGTGAAATCCCATTGGTTTTATTATTCACTTAACGAATTTTCATCTAACGAAACGTTCTGTGGAACGGATCGTTCTTATTGAGAGAGGTACCACTGTGATATGATTATCATTAGATTAACTGGTTTCAGTTTGGAGTGCGTGCGTGCGTGCGTGTGCATGCGTCTTCTGAGCTGCGTATACGTGTTGGACAGACGAACGTGGAATTGCCCTACAGGCTAATCAAAGGTGTGATCAGATTTCACATAGAGTGGAGGAGGGGACGGGTAATGACGTCATCGGTCCGTATGAAAGGGTCAGATGAATGGGAAGGGATAGCAGCAATTGAATGAAATCTGTGATACGTGATCGCCACACATATCCGTTTTCTGTTCTTTCCGCTTGCACCCGAAGTCATAGTGCTCCCCTGCGGTTCGAGAGGCAGAGACGGTATAGGGTGTGTCATCTGTGCCCTTCCCCCCCTTCCCCCCGGTCTGAAGTTGCCCCCAGAGGCCGTTTGAATTTCACAGGTCCGCCGGCCACTTCATCAAATACCGGCAGCAATATTTTCATAATTAGGACTATTGCATTTGAATCGGAGGTCGGCTCACACGGCGCTTATTTTGTACTTTGCCACTCGGAGCAGGAGGCTCGAAAAGAGATTGAGGAGGTGTTAGAGAACCGGGGAAATATAACTAGCGAGCTAGAGACATGAATAGATGAATAAGGAAAAGTGAGAGGGAAGCAGGTTGAGATGAAAGAGAATGGTGAAAAAAGAAGAATATTGTAAGGAGAGATAGATAAATATATAGATTGATAGAGAAGGATGAATAATCACAAACTGGGATCAAGAGAGAAAGGAGAGAACACAAGGTTAACAAGGGGAAGAGAAATATATGGAGCAAAGGAGAAGAGATAGGTTGATAGTTATAGACTGGGATTGATAGATAGATAGATAGATAGGTATGAACAGACACTGTGATAGGTGGATATGATGAGAGATAGAACGATAGATATGAAAAGATACGTATAGATAAATAGATTGATTGATAGATAAAGAGCATACTGTGATAGATAGATAGATAGATAGATAGATAGATAGATAGATAGATATAACAGACCTACTGAGATAGATACATAGATAGATATGTGGATATGAGCACACACACACATATACATATATACGTGTGTGAGTATGTATGTGTGTGTGTGTATATATGAATATATGTATATATATTCATATATATATACTCATATATATATGAATATATATATATATATATATATATATATATATGTATACATACATATTTGAATATATATATGTACTTATGAATATATATATATATATATATATATATACAGAGAGAGAGAGAGAGAGAGAGAGAGAAAGGGGGGCAGAGAGAAAAGGAGAGAGTGAGAGAGATATAGACGGATAGAAAAGGAAATGTGAGAGAAAAAAAGGAGCGTATGTGAGGGGGAAAATAGATTTATATAAGATTGATCCAGATTAAACGAAAAGTAGAATCAGGGAGAAAATGATCTTATAAGAGATTGTAAAGGACAGATATGTAATATCATTAACAGGATGAGAAAGAGAAGAAACACCACGAGAGAGAGAGAGAGAGAGAGAGAGAGAGAGAGAGAGAGAGAGAGAGAGAGAGAGAGAGAGAGAGAGAGCTGGTGGTGAAGGTAGCTAATTAAATAATGCATAGGATGTCATAATGGAAAATATGAAATATAATTACCAAGACGAGGGGGTAAAAAATTATTAACAGATGAATGCTAATACTATATGATAGAAAAGGAGAGAAATAGAGAATTTTGTTTGTGTACGTGCAAGAGGGAAAGGCAGAGCATTCGTTAGTAATTTAGGATATCAGGTGCGTGGTGACGTCATACCTAGAGGCAAAGAAAAAGAAAAATTTGTGCAATACTATCTTCATTCCAAACTTCTGCTCCATAGAAAAGCGATTGCTTGGTAGTTTAGACAATTGCATATTTCCATCGGTGACAAAGATCAATATTTGAGCCAAACTAAAAGGCATCCACAAATTTTCAGAGCTGTTTTTCGAGGCAGGTAGGCCGTCTCCGCTTGTACGAGTGGTTTGATTCTTTTTATACCCCTTTGGGCTGTGTTGTGCCAAGCAAGCCGAACTTCTGAAATATTCTTTCCAATTTAAAGCCATGATTTTAAACAAGAAATGAAGACGTTTTCTTCTTAGGACACAATCTATCTACCCCAATTTAGCTTCGTGTCGTATAAAACTCTGTTCTATATAGGCTGAGTCGAATTAAAGCCATGATTTCGAATGCTTGATTTCTAGGCAAGTAGGATTGACACAACATTGTATCAGCCGGAGTTTGAACTCAGCTTGTTGATCAAATTTCACGTCATTAACGGCTCAGCCATGCGCATCTCCTTCACTTGTAACAAAGTGATAAAAAACAAAAACAAAAACAAAATAGATAAATAAAACTCGCTATCACAATCAATAATTGAACAAACGTAGCATCAAAATTCGAAGTATTGTAAATAAAATTCAATCGAAGGATAGATATGGTCGGAATAAATCATATTTATGACATCACAGGCGTTTGCCACTGGAAAACATCTAAGTCTAAGAATAAAAACATCTAGGTACATCGAGATTGTGGCAAATATAGATGTTTGTAAACCCGTAGAAACCCGCTCAAAACGTAAAAAACCCCCCAACTTTATATCAAAAAAGAAAATAGAAGGGGTGTAGTGTAGTACTGATGCCAAATTTCTCTAGACAAAACGGTATGGCCAGGAGCGCTTGAACACACAAAGAAATACATGAAGATATAAAAAGAATGGCTTCGATGGTTGCGGTTTTTCAAATGTTGATATCTGTAGTCGTTTGATCAAGTAGCCCCGCCTCTTTCTGTGTCAACTCTAGCACAAAACCTCTTGAAATAAAAGTAGTGATTTCACTTATCAGATTTGGCCCAGGACCTGAGTCGCCTCTTATCATTTTGCTTGCTTGGTCGTCTCGTACTTTCAACAAGAAGAGAAAGCATATTTTCATTGGCAACTTTTCCTTCTGACAGAGGTTAACATTAAGCGGTGGAGAGAAGACTTGCTGGGACTGACCCTTGGCAAGCGAAGGAGATCAACAAATCGTCTGCCAAATCCTGCTCCCTCGCGAGTAGACTCGCTGTTCTCAAGTAGGTACTCACTCACTAAGCCAGTGGTTCTCCACATTTTATACCCATGCACCTCTTCCACAATATTTCAAAATGTCATCCCCACCTTCCAAGATTGTCTGACTCGAGTTTTTTTTAATTTATTGATTTTTTTCTCCATTCTTATAGACTCTTTGTGGATTATAGGGTCGTATTGTGGTTTCAATAGCAAATAGGTTTTAGGAGGGAAGTGTCGTGCTCAAGATTTACTGCCGCACAAAGCTGACTACCCGTTGCCGGTAGGGAAAAGTGGAATCATGCCTATCCAGTGGTATTAGGTGCATAATAGTAACAATCTTTTATTTTCTCTTTATTAATACGTACACATTAACAAGTTATCTATTTTTAAGAAAAGCAATTCAACTATACCAACAATGCCTCAAGATCAACTTCCCATTAGTTTGAATCTATAAATCTGTGGTCCCAATTCACCCTGAAACCCATTATATCCCTACCATGATTTGTCCAAAGATTTAATCAATTCTTTCTTAGCCCATGACCCACCGTTCCAGGAAATGTTATTGAAATTCATTGGGAACTTTCGGAGATATTGTTTAGACAAGCATGAGCGGATACGTAAATACATTAAAAAAATGAAAAATCTCTTAATCGAAAAATTTCAGGGGTACGCCCCAACACTTGACTGATTCTTTTTTCGCCAATGGCCCACCCTTCCACAAAATTCTAATGAAATTCATCGAAGATTTTCGGAGATATTGTGTGGACAGACAGACAGATAGATTGATAGATAGATGGACAGACCGACAGACTTGAGTGAATACATGTACCTCCAACGACTTCGCTCGCAGAAGTAAATAGGTCTAGTTAGTCACTCAATAGAAACCGTTGCATGAATACCGTTTTTTTTAGTTGCATGCTGTGTTGGGGGTGATCAATGAGAAAAAAGGGCTGATCAATCATTCCTATCGCCTTTTGTTGGACAAAAAAAGTCTGAATTTTCAATAAATCAATTGTTAACACAGACAAGGTACCGATTTAGCATAAAATTGAACCCCCAACACAAAACCTATTCATGTTTTCTCGGAAAAACTGAAGAGCTGTTTTTTTTTGTAAACACGATATGGGTTAAATGTTTAGTTTTTCAGCCCTCTAACTCCATTGGTACGAACTACATGTATGATATATATATATATATATATATATATATATATATATATATATATATATATATATATATATATATATATATATATATATACATATCTATGGATAACACAATTATTAATTATTATTTATACATATATATATATATATATATATATTATTAATTATTATATATATATATTATCAATTATATTTATTAATTATAATTCATATATATATTTATATATGTATATATGTATATATGTATATATATATATATTTATATATATATATATATATATATATATTTATATATATATATATATGTATATATATATATATATATATATATATATATATATATATATATATATATATATACATGAATAATGATTAATAATTGTGTCATCCATATAAATACACCATTGATACAACTTTTATGCATGATAAGTGCATACATAGATTTGCACATTTATAAATACATATATAGATACATACACGCCATTGGTACTACCTGTACGCATGATACATACATACATAGATGCATACATACACCCCATGTGTGGGCCTTACTTGAGAAAACAATAAACTGATACATCGCTAAAGATTTAGTAAAAGCAAGGATAACCGCAAACCACTGACTCTTATTACACAAATTTAGCTTCTGCTCGTTTAGACACAGAGAGCTGGAATTTTAAAATGTTGTAGCTTAGACATAGAGCTTTTAATAGGCTGTACGTTAAACGTAAACTAATATTTTATTACATTTGTTCATTTAATCATTTATGTACATCCTGGTTACCTTTCTGTCTTTTTTCTTCGTTTTGTTTTAAGATCTATCTGTTTTGGGGTTTTGTGGAATATTCCTATCAATTTTATGTTCATTTAGAAATATTAAAGCCTTACTCTTGCTTAGGTAGATGATAGATGGTATAGATAGTAATGGTCAAACATCACTTTTGAATGAATGAACAATGACGAAATAGAGAAAAATAGAGTGAAAAATGTGGCAACTTTAGGTCTACTTATCCGGTTCAAATTCATCTTGTATCAGCTTGTAGGGGAGGTCTTATAATAGTCGAAAGAAGTTTTCCATTTTTCACCTAACACTGTTAAAGAATCCCCCTCCGGTATTGGCATGCTATATATTTTTTGGAAAGATATATGTCTAAGCTATAACATTAATATTTCAGTTATCTTGTTTTTGAGAGTTTTTAAGGGTTTTAGAGCAAAAAAAACGGGGTGGGGAATAGAACTTAGATCGTTAAAAAAAACAATAGCGGTTATCTTTGCTTCCGCTAAATCTTTAGCGGTCTGTAAGTTCAGCGTTTTCATTAGCTGAGGCCACCACTGATACACACGTAATCAACTCGACCGACTTGAAAACTAGTGAAAGCTTTTTGGGAGTCAGTGTTGGTTTACTGTTTCAAACAGGAAGCACTGCAAATACCACCGTCAAACAGCTTTCTTGTTAATTTCAAATTTTCATTCCGACACCGTTGCCAAGCTAATTTGAACGTCCCTGATTCCACTAAATAGATTGTAACAAAAGAGCCAATCCTTCAAACCTGCCATTAGTCTTTAATCAAACTCAACGTTCCACCCAGGTCATAAAATCTTCTCGCCGTCATGAACAAACATTATTTACCCTTGAGATAAACTTCTCGCCGACTGAACATCTAACAGCCACTATCGATTGCCGCAGGACCGGCAACACAGGCAGTCACCCAGGGCACCAAGTTCTGGGGGAGGGGCACCTGTCGGGCGTATAAAGGGATGGGACTTTCCGAATGCAAATGGGGAAATGGATAAATTAAACAGAATGAAAATTGTCAAAATAAGGAAATTTCCTGATGTGAAGACAGATTTTTAAGGAATATCTGACAGGCAAATACATCCTGTGATGATAAAACCAATAGAAACAGTCTCATGACCAACAGACAAACTCATTTAGTCAATGCTTTTAATTTGAATCATTGATACTTATTATCAATATATATATATATATATATATATATATATATATATATATATATATATATATATAAGCTTATGCTTATGCAATGCTCTTCCATTGGAATAGAGCACTCTGGTGGATGAGGAATTTATGCATAAATAAATATATAGCTTAAATTCAGCCTTATTGACGGTCCAGTTCCGTAGCTTAGAGGTAGGATATTGCCATCCGGGTCTGAAGCAAAGGTTTCAATCCTGCCTCGTGGTACTGGATGGGATAATGGAAAGTCTATAGCCACACTGAAGAGATGTAATACATCGAAACAGCTGTCTGTGGATGATACAATGATATATATATATATATATATATATATATATATATATATATATATATATATATAGTAGAATTTTCTGCTATTTATTTCCAGCTCTACTCTAAAACAACTTAACTTCAAAACTAAAAGGTTGTAAGTATCGAGAACTCTATGAAATAAATCCATTGAATTTCAGAAGTGGCTTTATATTACTATATTATGTTATACGGCTAGCCTGATTTGTACCGCATATTCTGTATATATATATATATATATATATATATATATATATATATATATATATATATATGTATTCATTCTCTCACCGTAAAAAAGGATGAATTAATGAGATATTCCAATGCTTTGAAGACCAATGAAATTCAGCATGTCCAGCAATGGGCATTCGTATGGCCCTGAGCGGAACGTTGAAAATGCAGTTCTGATCGCATGTAAATCCAGGGCTCTTTACCTCAACATATAAAGGCTTTTGAAGTTGGCCTCTCACATTTTATAGCCATATTGTTGAATTAACCATTCAGCTTACTAGACTCAAGTCGGGGGGCAGAGGGGAGCGGGCCTGAGAGCAAGAATGGTTTAATTGAGTGTTTAAAAATGGTTTAATTGAGTGTACAAAATGATTTAATTGAGAGTACAAAAATGATTTAATTGAGCGTACAATAATGGTTTATCTAAATGTACAGAAAACGGTTTGATTGAGTGTACAAAATAATTTTATTTGGTGTACAAGTATGGTTTAATTTAGTGTGCAAAAATGGCTTAATTGAATGTATAAAAATGATTTTATAGGGTGTACAAAAATTATTTTATCGAGTGTACCTAGACGGTTTAATTGAGTGTATAAAATAATATATTTGAGTGTACAAAATATTGTATTCCACTGTACGAAAAAAAAAGTTTAATTGAGTGTACGAAAATGATTCATTCGGGTGTACAAAAATGGTTTCATCAAGTGTGCACGTGAGTATTGTAGATTATGTAATTGATTTAGATGACTTTATTGTGGTATATATCCAATAAATTATACGTATTGGAACGATGTTGTAATTAAACGTGACAATATGACTTTATTCTATTTAAATAAGGCTGGGAGAGAAGACCAGGAAATACTGGCACAGCGACGCCCATGATAGAGAAATGTGGTGGATCGTGGGAAAGGTCTGTGTCCAACAACGGACGTTTAAAGACTGATGATGATGATGATGATCTACAACTGTTTCTACAGTTTTAACTCTGACCAAAGATGGCATTTCAACATGGAATTTTTTTTTTGAAAGCATAGCTTTGTTCAGCAAACAAAGGTCTAACTGAGTTCCCATTTCGCATTTATCTATTAGTGTACCCATGGCATAGAATATACAGGATACAGGGACCATTCGTTATAACGAACCTCAATATAACGACTTTCCGAACAGACAGTAGATTTACTAAGTGAAGTTCCATAAATGTGGCAAACGCGTGGGCCATAATTGAAAGTTTCCTTATGTAATTGGATCTCATATAGAAGGAATATTACACCAGGACTTTATAAACAGGATATATATATATATATATATATATATATATATATATATATATATATATATATATATAATGATAACAACAACAACAACAACACCAACGACGATAATAATAATAATAATAATAATTATGATAATTCTGTCATGATATGCGAAAGAGAGGAGACATTAGCTGAAGACCTGAGGAGACTTATTGTCACTCAGCCTTCAGCGATAACCACTGGGCAACCGGTGTGAAACTGTAAATCGTAGAATTACTGCGACCTATGAGTACTAGGAGAGGTGGGCTGGAGACTTGAGGAGACTTGCTGTCACTCAAACTCCAGCGGTTACCACCAGGCAACTGGTGTGAGATTCCAAATAATAATAATAATAATAATAATAATAATAATAATAATAATAATAATAATTTTATTACCCACAGACAGCTGTTCCGTTGTATTACA
>OY735229.1:10101782-10114282 GCA_963457665.1 Thysanoteuthis rhombus | reverse complement strand
ATTATCAGAATATTTGAAAATAGCTAGAGCTACTCTTAGATTTATTGATTTTGTACCAAAAATTGTTTCTTTAGTTGTAAGAATGGTCGATCAAGGTAAGACTTTTGGACATTTTAATAAAGCTATGACTAAACATCCTGGTCCCTTTGAAACCTATCAGCTTGACCATGAGGATTCAATTACAAAACTTAAAGAACTTGTAAACTAAAGTAAAATAGGCTAAATTAATGTATTTCTGAATTAATTAATGAATATCATTTGTATCGATGTTAGGGATATTGGGTAACCAAAAGGGATGGATCTAGTCTTTGTCAATGTGAAAGTTCATCGTACTGACTGGAACCAGAGAAAGGGGAAAACATTTGGCTCTGGTACATTTGACAGACTGATAGATAATTGGGTGGGGTGGAAGATTGAGCATAGGATGCCAAGTAAATTGTTCAAGTATATTAATGGGATAAGGTGTTACTACCGGCTAGAAGGTGATTTGGATAAGTTTCAACCATGTATATAATACTTTATTTAATAAATTAAAGGAAAAAAACAAACAAATTGATTGAAGCAAGATGGTATACAACTTGGAAAATTGTTGTCATACTTACAGATCCGTCATCATTAAATACCTCTTTGGGGCAACCTACATAAGCAAGCCCAGTTTCAAAAAATATCTGGTGTAGTATAAAATAATATTCATATACAATATATTATGATAACACCTTATATAAGATAACAAACTACATATATGGCATAAGCAATTTATTAAAATCATTTCTGAAAAAGCGGTGATGTTTGACCAAGCCTGCTGAGGTGCCATGTTAATACAACTGTTTTGTTTTTAAAATCCCCGAAACTGTTACATGGTAAACGACCGATGATCCCAGCCAGAGAAAGTTTATACCAAGTACCATAATATCCAAGTATGTGAAAAATAGAAAAAACATAAGAAAATTGCGTAAATTATATTAAAAGATATTGGGGAAATAAGCGATTGAAGTGACACAAAAAATTTAAATTTTTTTCTTAATGTTTAGTGTTTAAAGCTGTAAAGCTTTTGGGACTATATGCGTGTGTGCGTGCGTGTATACCTTTGTGTGAGAGCTTAGCATAGTCGGGTACAAGGCAACAAGTTGATAGCATTCTCTCCATATGTCACTATATGTATGAGGTTTACCGGTCAAATCAGATTGAAAGCACCGACTTTCGTTCAATTACTGAAGTTAAGCTACGTATTGTCTGAACAGCACTTTGATGGGGGACTTCTTTGGAACACCAGCATGAGCTGCCCACACGCGTACGTATGCCAACCCTTTACATGAAAACTGGCCATTATTCACATTCTGTCCCCGCAGGGATGTAGCTGCAAGGTGCTCAGCAAATCTCTGGTGAAATTTGAACTGCTTGCATGAACGGAATTTAGTACGGAATGCGACCGCTATCATTTTTGAGTCAGTGTTCAAATAGCAGGCAAGAGACCAATTCGAAGGAGACGGTGGTGACGAAACGAGGAGTTTTTAAAAAATTTCTGTCTCAGTAATGTGACGCATACATGGTTCAGTGAGTACATATTTATATTAACATTAATCATACACATAATATATGCCTTTACCCCTCTCTCTCTCTCTCATATATATATATATATATATATATATATATATATATATATATATATATATATATATCCTTTGTCTAGTGATGGACTTGCAACGGCTGCTGTTACAGCTGATAATATTATATACTTAATATATATTTGTTATATACTTAATGTTATTGGTTACGGGTGCTGACGGGAAAGGAACAATGATATCTACATCAGTTAGCGAGCAGAAGATCATCATAAAAGTAATATAAAAGAAACTTTAAAGAACTTCTTGAAAGAGATAACCGAGTCTGTTCGAAAGGTGAAAATAACTTTGTTCCTACTCAATAGAGTTAAGAATCTAAATGAAAAATGAACTTCGATACTACCATTAATCGAATAATGGTGACAACTCCCTTCAAAGTTCTCTCCTTGAGACCTCACATACTAACCCAGCGTCCTTTTCCAACATTCGAAACGGTCTTTAAAGTTTCCTTTCGGGATCACCATCAGCTGCATCGTCATGTTCTCCTTAATTTCGTCCACGTTCTGAAATCTCTTCGAGAAAAACCAGAAGTCAGAGGAGCGGGGGGAATCTGGATTATAGTGGGACTGACAGACCTGGATGATCCAATGTTTTGCCCCACCCTAAATTCCTACGGTGGTTGGTGGGGTCATACCTCGTATACCTAATGATCCGCCAAAAGAACATTCAGAAAACAAATATAAAATGATTTTTTTTTCAAGCCGACAAAATTTCCGTTACAGACAATTTATGCTATGTTGTATTAGGGCCATATGATGAAGATGAAGATGGCTTAGGGGAACTTGACACTAACTGGATGCATCGAAGGCAAAAGGTTCAAAGGTAGACAGTGAGTAACCTACTTTAAGGGTCTTAGCAGGCAGGGGAAGTGAAGCTACGGAGAGCCATGATAGCGCACGTGCCGCTAGAGGACGTGACACATTAAGAGAGAAGTAATTTCTGTATCTTAGTCACCGCGACCACCAACAGCTTCACCGAGTGCGTCTAACATCATTTTCAGAGTCGCAAAAGAAGGCTATAAGATTCGTTGGCAAACAGAAAATCCACCGGAAACTTGTGGGATGTTAGACAAACAAGATAAATAAGCTTTTCAACAAGATCTGAGCAAAACTAATCCTTCAATTAGGGGGGAAAAAGGTGCAAGAGAAATGATTAGAAACCGTCAACCAAAACTGTCAATATTGGTTTCTTCAGTTTTTAAGTTAGTCTATCTGGCTATGTTTGTATGTGTTGCGCAAACAGGCCTCGCCAATCGGGCTTAATTTATGTCCGGCAGCATTCAAGTTGTTATTTTGAAAATCCGGGAATCATTAGTGGTCACAGACTAACAAAAATGCCAGAGACGTAACCAATTCATTGATACCCTTTTTTTCCCCCAATGTTTTGATTGATCACCCCCAGTGTGGCACGTTTATAACTAGCCAAACCTGTCTTACGTTAATTGTCATTACTAAGCAATGATTTATTGGAAAGTGCTGGACACTGACGCCGCAGAGCACTGGATTTAATACTGGTTGGGAGTTAACAGGTCCGACGTAAGACAGAGCATTAAGAATGTTCGACTCAACAAAAGTACGGCACGAAGTCGTGTTCTCAAAAGAGTATGACACAGAGTTACATTTTCACAAGTGGACTCATAGTCGATAGACCTCACAGCTTCACACCTCAAGGGGATACTGTCTGCTCGTTTTGATTTGGAACAAATCTCCCCGTCACTGTTTTATATCGGTTATTTATAGCCAGCGTCGTTACGTGAATTTTCGGGCTGATCCATTCTGAGAGTAGGGGTGATACCGCAAAGAAGGATACGTGGCGGTTTGATTACAAAACCTTTGAATCTAATCTTCGAATCAACCAATGCATAGTAATAACAATTTTTCGTCTTGAAAAAAATTACGTTGAACCAACTAATGACGAACCATCCGACCTTGGATTTGAATGCTCCAAATTACACCATTAGATGCCTTTCGGTACAGAGGCCAAGTGAATATAAGCGTTGGCTGAAATTATTGGAGTTAACTGGTGGTCGCGAGTTCAATCCCTGGATCAGGTGGTGGAATCCATGTATGATCTATTTTCGCAGGAACGAGCAACATTCGGCATCACATTGACGGAATGACACAAGAACCAACAAATAAAGATACCCCTTATCAAAGACATAACAAAATAGGTTTCTCAAGAAGGGCGGAGGGTTCAAGACCTAAACATCGTGTCTTTAACAACAACTATACCAACCAAGATGAGAACAATGGTGAAATTAAATGAATGAATAATGACCAAGTCACTTGATTCCCTGAACGCAGCCCCCAAATGGTCCCCCTTGTCAGTCCTTTTATTGCTTAGCTAACAAGATTTTCAAAAATGAAAAACTCATTCAAAATTCAAAGACTATGTCTCATAAATCGTTAATATTTATTTTTGCTACTTTTGGCCTTCATCTAAATTGTGGTTGCTTTTTATTGCGACTAAACCCAAGATGGGTAGCCTTCAACAGGGAATGAATAAATTGACAGCGCGAATCAGAATAAAAAATAAGTTCCAGGGGAGAATCGAACTCACAACCCTCTACACCGAGCGAGCCACTCTCAAGTATAGAGGGTTGTGAGTTCGATTCTCACCTAGAACTTATCTTTTATTCCTATTTACGCTGTTGATTCATTTACTCACTACCGTAGAGAACGCAGCCTGAGTTTAGTTGCGACGAAGAAAAGGGATCCAGTCTGAGCTTAGTTGCAATAGTTAAGACGAAGGTAAATAGTTGCAAGAAATTAATAATAATGTATCAAAATAGTAAATTAAATACATTTTACCACAAATATACATTACGTTGGACCAAATCTTCACCTACTTATGTTTGACCACATACGGGATAACTCTAACCTCATCACACAGTTTAGAGTGTAATTGTTCAGCTACTTAGTGCACGGTGAAATTTTTTTAATAAGAGAGTTTTCCACACTTCACTCGTACCGAAAATCGAACTCAGAACCTTTTGCCTTTGAGGAGACGTGCGAACAATTACACTATCCAAGCGGACAAGTTTATAAATGAGAGAACTAATAATTTCTTGGAAACTTTCGTGGGAAACAATATTGACAACTTATAATAATTTAACTTTCCCATTGATGCCTTAAGCTCGCGCTTATTTTACTTAATGATTAGCCCAGCTTTGCATGATGACCTGTTTCTCAGATTAAGCATTTTTGTCATTAATAATTTCAGATGAGATGAAAGCTTATCTTTATTAAACTTTGACTTCTTAACTTCATTTTTTTTCGTACAACTTTCAGCCCATTGCTTTTGGTGGTAACGAATAACAGCCTGCGCAGAAGTAAAGAGTTATTCCTTGGTGTGAATCGAACTCACACCCTCACTGCAAAATCCAAAATTTAATGGAAATAATACGTTACATACTTCACCCGATAATAATAAATTTCGAGATGAAAGATCTCTTACTTAAAGGTAGTAGAAGGTTGAATGATTAAAAGGTTGCGATAAGAAGCAATATTTTTATCAAACCAGAAGATGACTTTTTCTATCGTAACAAGAACAATCCTCACCGAGTGAATGGTAGTCATATCTCTTACCGGCTCAACTGACACAATCTCTTTTTCATCTCAGTTCCATCATAGGATACCTACCGTGGCGCGACGGTTGGAAACTTAATGCCAAAGATTAAATCACTTGTGGATGAGTTTGATCCTTATTTTAGTCCATTTCTTCTTTATTTTGTCAAAATCCTGGAATTAACAACAAGAGCAATCCTCGGCAAATTCAGGGTAGAAACAATCAACCTCTTCCTGCTATGATTCGAAATCAGGACTCTTGCATTGGTAGTCAAATCAGTTAACGACTGCTCTAAATTGTCAAGTCTGTTATATCTGCGCAAGTTAACGCTTCAAATACGCGAGGGCTTATTTAATTCTAATAGATAAATACTTTTCTAAAATTAACATTTCCTGACCTTGATTTGAAATAACGATTGAGTGGGAGTTAGCCGGCTCTTAGCCAAATTATCTGCGAAATTTATCATACTGATTTATTTAATACTAATAAATAAACAGATTTATACTCACAAAATATATTTTTTGTAATTCATATATTTATTATATATAAGATACGGAAGTTTTAGTAATCATATTCCGTCGTAATAAATGTAGGAGTGGAATTTGACCCAGCAGCAACCGGGCTTGTTGCTTAGCAAGTTTAGTTTATGCTGTCACAATGCTATTGTAATTGAATAGCCTGTAAGAATTGGAGTCGCTACATTAACGATTTGGTCTTCGAGACGAGATATGGTTTGTGTATAAGTGGGGTCATTTTCATTGCTATCTAAGACTTGTCCATTTAGCACAATCAGTCTCCTGATGGCCGTGAGTTGGAATCGCAGTGGAGGAATGTAGATTTTTCATATCGGTTTGTAGTCTTCATTTTGGCGAGGATTGTTCTTGTTGTGGTAACAAACGAAAGTCAATTGATGAATTTGTACAGGGAGTTGACGATAAAGATCGAATCCATAGCATGGGTGATTTGGTCTTAGGCTTGAATTTGCTTACCATCGCACTGCGGTAGGCGCCCCATGATCAAGCTGAGATGAGAGAGAGATTGTATATGTGCTGGTAGTAGGATTTTGGGAAGCAGAGAATGAATGTAATGAAACGAGTGGGGAGGCAAGAAGGCGGTTAAGGTAGAGTGGATGATGGTGGTGGTGTTATTGTAGGGAAAGTACGGTAAAGTATTTCCCTTATGCTGGCTACGAATTCAGTCGTCCCTGCTCGGACTCCACACATAGGTTATTTCTGTCTCAGGTAGTTCTCGATGGTTCGCGACAAATGACATTGACTAAGAAGAGACCAGCTCTCGAAGTGGCGCCACTCATTTCACCTAATGTTATTAACCAATGGCTGAAGGAAGAGATGGATTCATGCTTTTCCCAAGGGTATTAATGTTAAGTGAACACAAACTGGCCAAGTTTGAGTTTGAACTCAGCCTGGATAGTTAACCATTTGGCCACCCCGAATCTCGACAGAATGTAATAAAGGAAAACAGGGGGAAGGAGTAAGCAAGGCGGATAGAATGATAGGGTTGTTGTTGTTGGTGGTGTGCGTCGGGGGAAGAAATTTTCAGATTGAAATCCTACATTCAAGACGGCGCAAAAATCCCAAAGGGATTCAAAACAATCACAAGTTCTATTTAAATATTTTTTTTTTGCAATTCTTCCCAGATATATTAAGGAACCCTTGGGAATTCACCATGACTAAGTGCACAACTAAACAGCGATCTAAAACAAAAGAATTTTCACTTTGAATACCTTCAACGTTAATCCAACGAGCGTATTCGCGTTATTTGAACGTTAGGATACCACCATCCGAGTCCATGATTCTTCGTCTGTTTGCGTCTTTTCGAGAATTAGTCTTTGTTAGTGATCACCAACGAATAGGGAGACCATGTTCAGTTCAGAATGCTGAAAATTTTTCACCTGTACAGAGGAGCAGATATCCTTCGAAATGTTATGCAGAATGTTCTTGAATGAGCGAGAATTTGTGAAGTTGAAAATGGTGGTCATTTAAGAGAAACGCTCTTCTGTAAATAGATTAGTGAAGTTTCGCTCGTTTGTATAAATCCTTTGTTACGATTAAGAAAGAAAACATTGAAACTGAGAAGATAAGAGTGTTTAAAACCTCTTCACGACTTTTGCCCCACTCTGTGCAATTAATAAAGTCCATACGCTGGCCACGACACTAGCCGTCCCTGTCAGGATTCCGCATAGATTTATGCCTTTTCAAAAGTCGTTAGTGCAAAGGGAACGCAGATCTCATCCTGAGATTGAACTCGGCTCCCCTATTTCTTTTTCTATGCTACCAACCTCTTGGCCACCCGCACTCCTATTAGTGAGGGTGTGTGTGTGTGGAGGTATACTTTGACGAGAAATCCTATACGTACCAACGATTGTACGTAAAGTGTCGGTATGCAAAAAGGATTTGCAAAATATACATACAACCATTTTCCATCAAAGCTCATCCATTTTCGTCTTTTTTACACTTTCCAATTCCGTCTTCCGTCTCCTCTCCACCTTCCGAAAACATGTCGGTAAGGAAGCAGACAACGGTCATGATGCTGGAGAGGATGATGTTATCGGTGGGCGGTTCCCTCGCCACCACCCTCGAACATATCCCCCCCGGAAATGTTGTGCGGTGGTCGGCCGTCTTGTTAGATGTTTGATTCGCTTGTTTCGGCTTTGCGAATTACCTCAGTCAAAACGGAAAGTGGTTTATTTTGTCTTCCTTCATCGTTACCAACTTTCTTTTTTTTTTTCGTTGTGTGTTCTTCTTTTTCTCTTTCTTTCTTTCTTCCTTGTTTCTTTTGTCCTTTCTTTCTCTCTTTCGTCTTCCTTTCTTTTATTCTTCCTTTCCTTCTTGTGTTCCGCCTTTCTTGTTCTGGTTCTTCTTTTTCTTCTTCTCGCCCGACCGTTTCCTTTCATCTTGCTTTCTCTTTCTTTCTTTTTTTCATTGTTTCTATCGTAAATATGTAAGTAAATAGGCAAGTATTTCTTCCAGGTCGGTTTCTTCTTTTGTCTTTTGCTCCCATCTGTTACAGGTACGCTCTCACACACATACACACACACACATATGCAGAAACACCGTTTCACTCACACACACACACGTACATGCATTAACTCTCTCTCCTATACACACACACACATGCACAAACATGTACATACTACACACACACACAAGAATATATATATATATATATATATATATATATATATATATATATATATATATATATATATATATATATATGTATATATATATATATATATATGTGTATGTATGTATGTAGGCAGCATCCCTTCTTTTAAATAAGTATTATTGAAAAGTATAGACATTTTTTCGTCTGTTCATTTTTTTCTGGTAACATCAGAATATCAAAAAACTCGGAAAACTTACTAGAAAAATGAACAGACAAGAATGTCTATACTTTTCAATAGCATATATATATATATATATATATATATATATATATATATATATATATATATATATATATATATATATATATATATATATATTGCTCTCTCGGTATAATTACAAAAAAATGAACCGACAGAAATATCTATACTTTAAAATACACACACACACGCACACACACACACACACGTATATATATATATATATATATATATATATATATATATATATATATATATATATATATATATATATATATATATATATATATATATATATATATATATATATACTGTTTTCTCGGTATAATTACAAATATGCTGTTTGTCTATTGAGTCTCCATGTCTAGTCCACATTCTTTCCGTGCTTCATCCATTTTCATTCTATTCTTAGACCTTCACCGATTGCTCATTCTTTTTTTCCTTTCTCTCTCTCTTTTCCATTGGTTCTTATTCTTTTCTCCATTTCATCTACCTCTCTTCATTGTTAGAAACAGTCAACAGAAACTGTCATCTGAACTGTCAACATAGGTTTCTCTGAGTTTTAGAGCCGGTCTCGCTCGCTATGTATGTGTGTATGTATGTATGTATGTATGAGTGTAATCATATATGTATGTGTGTATGTACGTATGAGTGTAATCATATATGTATGTATGTACGTATGAGTGTAACCATATATGTATGTATGTATGTATGAGTGTAATCATATATGTATGTATGTATGTATGTATGTATGTATGTATGTATGAGTGTAATCATATATGTATGTATGTATGTATGTATGTATGAGTGTAATCATATATGTATGTATGTGTGTACGTGTGTACATTGGCGCCCCCAGAGGGATATAAGTCCAAATGCAAATCCAACCCTCTGGGGAAGTACTACAACTCTATCATTCAACTCATTTACAATGATTGAGTCGTATCAATAATCTACCCAAAGAGACATTTCTGAAGAATAGAAATTCCAGAACTTGGGATTTCTTTTTTTATAAAAAACAGAACCAAATTTTAGTATCACTTCCCAATTCCGACATTTATTTTGTTTTTGTATCACTTTTGATTCCTTTTGGTTCTTAAGAAAATCGGTTTCCCGATCCTCAGTCCGCACTCTTTTAGAAAATGCATTAATTGGGAAGTTTTGAACTAATCACCTTAATAATAGCACAATTTGAAATAAAGGGTAAGCCTTCAACGAATAATTCCTTCTGTACCCCATCCTTTGGAAATATATCTTTTTTTTTATCCCAACCCTGGAAAATTGGTAGTGGGGGCCCATATGTATGTATGTATTGAGCGTACGGGCCGCTCCAAAGGAGCTAGTAGGCTGAAAATTTCCTCATATACCCTTTATTATGACTAGAGAAAACTTTCTATTCAAAAAAGTACCCCCTCTGAATAGGTTTTTGATGGGCAGTTCAATTTGAAATGTAAGTTTATGCTACATTGATCCTTTAGTTTGTGTCATGCTTTTTTTTTTGTTGTTTTTAAATTTGGACTTTTTTTAGATGATCAGTTACCGAAAAATGTCGAGGGCATCAAATTATTAATTTTCGAATTTTTTAATTGATCATCACGATATGTTGCCAAAAGACGTTGGTCACGTGATGGTTCCTATTTTTTCTTCGTTCGTGTTCATCGTCCATCATCTTTGCTGCAATGGAGCTAGAGGGCTGAAAATTTGAAAAATTACACCCCATCGTGTCTGGAAAAAACATCTCATTTCTTTAAATGGGGTGTTCAATTTATAATATATGTTCATGTTAGATTGGCCCCTTAGTTTGTGTCCAGCTGCGTTCATGCTTATTTTCAAAAGATTCGGACTTTTCTTTCGGTATCACCGCCCAACAAAAGGTCAGAGAAGTAACTCATTCATTGACCACCTCTTTTTTCCGATTTTAATTGATCACCCTCAACATGTCATGCTACCAAAAGAACGTTGTTCCCGTAATGATTTCTTTTGAGAGACTAACCAGACCCGTATTTTTTTCATTGTTTTCTCTTTCTTGCTGTTCATCATCATCTTCTTATTCATATCCCATTTCTTCTTCTTCTTTTTTCCCATTTCCCCTTCCTCTCTCTTCCTTCCTCCATTTCTTCTCTTTCCCCCTCTCTATTTCTCCTTTTCCCTCTTTGTTTCTCCTCGCTTTTTCTCTTCCTCTTGCTTCCCTCCTAGTTTTTCTGGACCCTTAATTTAATCACTTTCTCCTTACCCTCATTCTTCTTTCTTATCTACTAAGCTCCCATATGACTCAGCCTTACTCTCCTTCCTTGCTCTTTACTTTTCTGTCAAACTCCCACTATTGAGTTTTGACAACAATAACAATGACCTCACCGAAGAACCAATGACGTCATCACGGCATGAATAAGTTACGTACGTAAAAACTGATGACGAATTCGCTCTCTCAATTCGGGCCGACTTGCTTCATTACAGGAACTACTAATTAAGGAGTTGAGATGGAATACGCAGTTTTTGAATAATATTGAATGGAGGAATGTACTTTATTTTGTTCACCTTTTAGACTTAAATGAAACAAGTGAGTTTGACCCTTGCGCAGCCAAGTACTTTTTGTCTATTCTTTCTGTTGTTCTGATCATTTTCTTTCTTTCTGCCTTCCTTCTATCAAACTAAAAAAACTGGAGTTGACATTATTTTCCAACCGCCACAAGAATAAGAGCAACAAGAATAATCCTCACCAAAATTAGCGGTGTAAAACGATTTGTAGAATTCACAAGTCCCACTGTGATTTGAACTCACGACCAACTGATCACCAAAAGGTTGTATTTACTGACAGCTAAATTGACTAACCACTGCTATTAACGAATGTTTATCATACAGATATGCAAGGGCTTATTTCGTTCTAATAAATTGATACATCTATTCAAGAAACATATTTTTATGATTTTTATTCATCACCGCTACCCACAAAACATCAGTTGAAACACTGTTGCTGGGTTCAGGTTATTCATATGTTTGGACATTTATATGTATATGTGTATTCAGAATTAATAAGAAAATGTTGTTTTTGGTTTTTTCCACCCTCACCCCGGTTTTAGTGGGAGCTTCAAGTAACAAAGTAAGTTTATGCCAAAATTCTTCTTCTTCTGGTGGGGGGTCCAATTTACGATGCAAGTTAATGTCAGAATTGGTCCCTTACTTTGCGTTCAACAGCTTTTAAGAATATATTCGTAATATATCTTAGCAGCGACCCTGTTTTCAGTGAAGAATTGAACTGCCCTGGCCATCAACAATTTCCGAAGGATTCTATAATTTTTGTATATGAGCATGTGTTTGTTTGAATGTTACAGCGCTCCAGGCCATACCGTTTTGTCAACAGACTTGAAAATAGGTATCAGTACCTCACTAGACTCCTTTCTAAAAAAATTTTTTTAAAATTTTATTTTTGGTAGAAAATGGTTCCTTTTTGACCTCTTGGGGGACTCGTTTTGATGGATTTATTAATTTAGATCTAGATGCTTCTAGATGTCTTTTTTTAATTAAAAAACCCTCTATTTTAGATGTATTTGCAGTGGAAAACGCCGGTTATGTCATAAACAGAGTTTATTCTGACCATTTGTTCATTTATTGACTATAATGGAGAGTTCTTCCCTTTTATTTTTCACACCGTCTCCTTCACTGTCACATCTTTTTTTGTTTTTGTTGTTGTTGTTGTTGTTGTTCTTCTTCTTCTTCTTATTCTTCTTCTTCTTCTTCTTCACCTTCTTCTTCTTCACCTTCTTCTTCTTCTTCTTCACCTTCTTCTTCTTCTTCTTCTTCTTCTTCTTCTTCTTCTTCTTCTTCTTCTTCTACTTCTTCTTCACCTTTCCGTTCATGCTTCAAGCACGCACTCACTCAACCACCCAATCCTGTAACAATCGTTCCTAACAGTACAACAGCCATAT
>OY735229.1:10039282-10096782 GCA_963457665.1 Thysanoteuthis rhombus | reverse complement strand
CGTGATCAACAGACTGCTATTTTCGAAACTCATGACAATGAAAATCTCTATTATCTACGCAGTAGGCTATTTTCCTAGCTCAGTGCAATGCAGATCTCTTTTATGTACGTATATAAAATGCAATGTGTATAGAACACTATTGATCAAGCTCACTGCGATTCAATTCTGTATTATCAACGTATATATAATACAATGTGTAAAGAAGGCTATTCTCCAAGCTCACTGCAATGCAGATCTCTATTCTGTACGTATATGAAATGCAATGTGTATAGAACACTATTCTTCAAGCTCACAGCAATTCAAATCTTTATTATCTACGTATATAAAATGCAATGTGTACAGAATTCTATTCTTCAAGCTCACTGCAATGAAGATCTCTATTATCTACCTATATAGAATGGAATGTCTACAGAAGTTTATTCTCCAAGCTCACTGCAATGCAGATCTCTATTATCCACGTGTATACAATGCAATATGTATCCATATATTTCATATATACTGTCATTTTTAACAGGACGGCTATCTAGTAAAGTAATAATAAATAATCACAAACGATTCATAGTAGTTTCAGCAATAACAGTGAGGCATTGTAAACGAGTTAGTTTATCACTCATTAATTGCCTTTGAGTGGCACAAGCCAAAATTGCTTTTGTTGATTCGTCAGTCAGAATTACTTTACTCTTTACTTTTCTCTTTCGACAATGTTTTCTGACAATATAAAGTAGAACTGCAGGATGTTAAAAGTGCATCAGATCAAAAGAATATCGAACATGTAACAGAAATTTGATCGCTGCCACTCAACATTTTTTTGAGTAATCCAGTCATTTCTCCCAATCTTTGGTGTTAATACAACGGATATTACATATCATACCTGAGGGAGGTCGTAGAATAAATAGGTCGAAACGTTGGGTTAAGATCCAAGATTGGCAGAAGAGATTGGATTATCAGGAAAATTTTAAAAAAAATGTTGGAATGTCAGTGACTTTTCTTAAAGTTATAGACAACCCGAATTGTCGTTCCTTTTGATTACATTTGCTTGTTTGCTGTGTTTATTTGCTTTTTCTATTACACATCCTGAGATGAATTATTTTAATCCTGAGATGCTTGAATACCGTTTCTTGGAATTAATAAAACCTTTTTTGGCTTGCATAACCGCAACTAAAGGCAGATTCACTTCTCCCACACACCTGATTTTATTACGCATAATTTAGCCAGATAAATGAGGGTGTTTCTTTGATACCGGGAAGTACGGTATTTCTGTTTGAGATTATGCCCAAGAACATGGTAATACAACAGTTCTTAATAGCTCAAAAATATATTCTAAGTTCAATTTACCTTATTGGAATCAGTAGAACCTTTTTTCCCCCAACATAACTACACCAAATAACACATTCCATCTATACAACCGATATTCTCTTTCAATATATATCTAGACAAATTTAGTTAGATCTTGGAAGCATCTGGGAAGATTCTTGAAAGCATTTTCTCCGACATCAGGAATTACTGTAATCGGATTTGGATGATTTATCTTTCGAATATTCTTGAGATTGAAATTTTACCAATTTTTATGCCATAGGGAAGACCAAAAGCGGAATTGGTACTCACATTCACAAAAATATTTCTGAAATACAAACCAAGATTATTGGGGAAATCTCTTATAAACACAATAAACAATCGATTTAACGGACTAGAGGATAACAGATTTCGGATTTAACGGACCTTCTGATAATAACCGATATTTTTCAAAATTATGCCTAAAACGAATCTCAATTTATGTGAACAAGGGTCTTAATGATTGATTATAAATAAGATCTCGATCACTTCTCAAATAGGCTGAGTACCACTGAACAGCGCAGCTAAAGACTCATTTTTTGCATGATTCAAAATATTGGTTATCATAAAAGAAAAATTAATGTTTCATTAAAAACTGAGTAAATACTCTATATAATCTTTCAAAAACTTTATATTGTACAGTATTGTATATTGTATTAAAGTCATTTTTACATTAAAAATGGTAAAAAATGACCCCTAGGTTACATTTGGATATAATCCCCTTTTGGCATCAACGCAATGTTACTCGAAGTGTGTTACGCGTACCATAGGCTGGCCGTACACGGTTTGTTTCTCCATTTTCAATGACTTTTAAAGTATATATTTCAAGACGACGTTCTTGGCCATGCTTGGGTAATATTTTACAAAAGAAAAACTATCTAAAGCTCCTGAAACGTCCAAATGACGTGGGTTCGTTATATTTATCTCATAGACTTAGGAAGTAACCTTCCAACATCTATCTGACATAATATTGACGGTTTAACAATGCTGAAAATAGCCTGAATAGTCGTAAGATGTTCATTACGGCCATTCATTAATCAATAAAGACAAGATGATCCCACCTGTGTGAAAATTCGTAGATTTTAAAGTTTAAAAAAAAAAAATTTAGAAATTTGAAAACGATTAATATGAAATCTAAGAACATCGGAACAAAAAAGAAAAAAAAAAATCATTTCCATTTTCATAATTCAAAAAAAATATTTATGCATATTCTATTTATCATGACATGTTTACCTGAAAAGAAAAAAGCTTATATTAGAAAATAGCATGCTATTAGATTCCTTACTATGACTGTAAGCTTCGGTGTAGCAACTATTTTAGTTTAAAGTGCACAGATTACGTATTTTACTGATCATGTACGAATAATAATTTGGCACGGATGTGCTAGCGGTCCCTGATGCCATGGAAAAAGAAAAATGACTTGCAGGTCTGCGAGAACGGATAGTTTGAGTGACGTTACGCTAAATGGCACCCCTTCCCGACTACGGGTATCCTCCATTATAACATGGTTAGTCATATCGCGGTTGAATGATGGACCCCAGAATATCAATCTAGCTCCAAAATAGCTAGATTTAGCCCCGAAATAGCTGGATCTAGCCTCAAAAGAGGTAAATTGATCGCTGCTCGGTTATAACGCATTTGGTCTTCTTGGACACTTAGGGGGTCGCCTGTGTAAGTTTGCTTGATAGAAGGTTTAGTGCAACGGACATATTACTCGAAGAAGTCAAAAGGATTTGAAATATTCCGCTAACCTTGAAGTTTAGTGTCCTGCGTAGAGGCAAACCACATAAACAGATCGGAAAAATGGCTGAGTACTAACCGGAGAAGAAAGCCGCCCACCACTTATTTGTGAGCGTAGAAAGGCGTGGGTCACGTTATGATGCACTGGGTTGGGGAGACGAGAGTAAGTGGGAAGGGTAGTTTTTGAGGTGTGTGATACGTGGGCAAAAATATTTAGGAATAGCAAAGAATTTGGATTTTTGCCAAGGTGTGATACATAAAAACATGATACCTATTTCGCCTGGGTGTACTTGCGGATATAGCCTAGTATTTGAACGCTGGTTAGATGTCCAATAGGTCCTCACTGATGAAATACAGAGAAATGTGTGCAGATCGTGAAAAGGTCCGTATTGTTTATTTAAAAATCAAATAGATTACAATCGACTATAATTTGTCGAGGTTCGAACACCGACTGCATACACAACGCGGGATGCAATTATTCCGGTCGCAAAGCACGCTGCATTATTTGCGAATACCCGTTTTTTTTAATAGTTAAAACTAAATTACAAGTTATCAGTCCGAATTTTTGTTTATATATAGTTTTGTTTAATGCATTATAATAACGAAGACACGGGCTGCTGACCGTAGTTTCAGTTACATATACTTACGTTTGGTCTATTATAATGAGGATTGGAGAAAACAATTTTTTCAAGTAGAAAGAAAAAGTGACATTTCATCATTCTTGGCGCTCTCTGTCTGTCAAAAGGAAAAACTCTGATAACATTGTTGAACATGAAATAGCTAATTTTGTTTCAGAATTTAACTGGAGTTGCCACACCTAAACATTTAATAAGAAGACGTTCACCGTCATTGTTTGTCAACACATGTAATTAATACAGTGACAGTAGCTAGATTTCGGCTGAGAATTGTTAATATACTTTAAATGCAAGGAAAGAAAAACGAGTGTTTGAGAGCAAAAAAGTCATAAGAAAAGATGGCATACTTCTGAAATTTCATAGTAACAACAACATGAAAAAAAAACTAACTCGACACGCATGTCTGGAGAATAAGAAACTCAAACTGGTAAGTTCAAAACAGCGTATAAGCGTCCTCCTTTCTCTCTCAGATCCCCCCTCTCTCTCTCTTCAGCCGTTACAGTTTTACGTTTTTTTTCACTAAAAAAAAAAACGCAGTAGGTGAAGACAGTTTAGAAAACCAGGAGAGAAGTCGACCAAAAGTATCTATCCATTGACGATGCAAATTTGAAAGTCGTGAGAAGAAATGATTAAAAAATATCTGAGGGTTTTCAATTGGGATCTATCAAAATATTAAGGATTGAATGCCAAGAAAATAGTTTGGGTTTTCTTTGAATGGGCAATAAAGCCCAGGAGGTCTGCATTAATCATGTTCGACGGTGCGAAATTTATCGTTTTTGTATTGGATCACTTATAGCAAAAAATGGGTTTTGTAACAGACAAAAAAATCCAATAGAGAAGAGGATTGCTCAATGGCTGGAAATGGACGAGAAGCCGAAACATCAATCCAAGCAATGCAATCATCTGAGGGAGATTAGGGTAAAGATAGATTGCAACTGGAGCGATCTATCATTACAGGGCTTCCCAGGGGCCAATAGTAAATGCAAATGGATAAATCAGTTTTGAATACTATATACAATATCCAAACAACGCCAAGTTTAGTGAATAGAAAGACTGCCATTTTGCAGAACGATAACCACCTTGCTCACGTCACAAAAATGGTATCACTATGGAGACACAGAGTGGTGTTGGTTACCAGCACGAAAAATGGAATCGGAAAACCTGGTTCGGCCGAGTCGGCCACTTCTTACTAATGCCTTGGGAAGGGCATGAATCCACTTCTCCCCCTAACATCTAGCTATGAATAAATAAAAGAGCAGTTAGAACACATATTGGGCGAGGAAGTTGCAATGCTGTCCTACGCTGTACAAGGAATAAACAAAAAAAAAAAAAAAGAAACACCAAATAGAATCTGTCACATGACGAACGTCTTTTGGCAGGATATTGCTTTGAAGGTGATCAATTAAAAAAATTGAAATAAGGGGGGGTACTTTTCGCCTTTTGTTAGATTCTTGAAAAGTTTGAATTTTCAAAATCATCTGGTGCGTGTCATTGGTTGTTTGTTAATACTGTGAGGTGGGCATAATCTGAAGAGAGGTTACCGAATCTTGATCGAGATTAGGAGGAAGGGCAACCATTTCTGCTTCTTGCTGGTTGCTGCGATCAACACCCATTTGAGATTCTTCTGCGATCGTAGCATTGTTCGATGTGGCTGCTTTATTTGTAATCAATTTTGGTTGAACTGCCGGCAACTGTCAAAAAACAAAACAAAACAAAACAATGAAAGGTGATCATAGGATTGGCTGGATGGATATCACCAGGAAGTTTTATGCAGGTAGATAAATACACTCCTTTTTTTTATTTTTTATTTACTTCAGCCAAATTCAGTCATGTCTGTCTGTCCACATGATATCCTCAAAAGTTCTCAGTGAATTTCAATTAGGGAAGAGTGTGCTCTGGGCTAAGAAGAATAGATTATATTTTGTGGCCAAAACTACATATCGATTTAGCATAAACTTACATTGTAATCAGAACCCTAAACTAAAAAAATAAACTAATTGTTGGGGATTTTAAATAAACTAAAAAGATAAAAAAAAGTTTTTTTCTTGATAAAGAGTAAATGTTGAGAATTTCAGCCCCCTAGCTTCATTGGTGCAGTTTCTACGCATGATACATACATAGACAGTCGGGCCAAATTGAAAACTGGAGAAATACATTTTGGTAGTTTTGTCAGACGTGTTCTAAAAGTGGGATCAGTTGACAAGGCAGAATTTATTGCTTTAAATTTATTTAGCTAATATCTCTCCTAACATTTGTTCAAGACCGTTTCCTTAATACCCCTTCGAATAGTGCAATGGTTAGCACGTCTGCCTCACAAGCTAAAAGTCTAGATATGAGCGAAGAGAGTGAAAAACTCTTCATATTGACAAAATTGCCCGTGTACCCAGTTATTGAGTCCACAGTATGATTGGGTTGGAAATATCCCTGCAGATGCAACAGAAATCGGGACTTCGTCACCGGCCTCTGTACTCCATTAGGAGTTGTCTCCCAACAGAGACATACATTTATTGACACCGATAGAGAAGGTAATAGAAAGCTACAAACCCCTCATTTAGAGCTGTGATAAGTTGCCGCATAAGGCTTAATTTCATACGAAGTGTTAGCATCAACACCTTCCGGGAGTCAACCAGTGACTACCATGGGAAGTTGTTGATCTGCACATAGAATTCAAGCAGCTATGGCAAGATCTGTCTTTGGTGGTGTGCGAAGATATCTTTGCTGTTCCAAAGACAAAGATAAGAGGGAAACTCGGTCACCCATCAGGAATTCCAACATTTTGAAGCTTCTGATGACCTTGCAATCGTCTAGCAAAGTATTCGTACTTTTGCCTTGCCGATGAAACAGAGTGCCCAATTGCTATGCCGAGATATACCTTGTAAGCCTCGCACATCTTAGCAGAGTACTATTTGAAGTATAGGTAGGAGCCAGTGTCTTCGTCAGGCAGCAAATAGACCCGGCAGTCCAAGAAATCCCTCAAGAACCTCACTTGGGAGGGGAGAGTAGCTTGGAACACGTTGGTTCCACGCTTCGAGGGTAATCCCAATACGGAAAACTATGTGGAGCTAGCGTAGATTATGGTGGAGAAAAATATAGTAAAACAGGCGTCCATATCCTTGACACTCATTTTGTTATATTCAAGAATTACATTGTCCGAGGGCCAGAGGGTTTCTACAATGATGCACTGAACTTTGAACGGCACCGCCCAGGAACATGAAGGGTCTGGTTCTTGAACGTGGATTACAATGAAAAATCAGGAAAAACTACCGGTTTCCAAACGTTTTATTTTTCGTCAAACTCTATTGTACAAACAGAATAATTGCAATTCATATGTTGCTCTTTTTTTCTGAGAAAAACAAGTGAATCTTCATTCGAATAAAAATACACAAATTCACCCGTTGTACAGTTGTTAATAGAAAAAATTTAGAAATATCTGTGTTCTGGTTTCGAAAGCAAAGTTTGAAGGAAATCATCATCATCATCATCATCATCATCATCATCATCATCATCATCATCGGTCTTTTAGCGTCCATCGTTGGACATTGACCTTCCCCTGGATTGGCCACGATTCTCTATCTTGGCTGTCGCAGAGCCAATATTTCCTGAATCTGTCTAGTTCATCTCTCCATCTTGTGTTCTGTCGGCCTCGGTTTCTTATGTGATCTCTGCAGATCCATGTTGTGGGACATGATGTCCATCGGTTGTCTTCCATTCTTGCAACTTGGCCTGCCCACTGCCATTTGAGTTTTTTAATAGTTTCTATGATGTCACGGACACCTGTTTCCTTCTTTATATACTATGCTGTCATGTGATCTCTCCATGTAAGGTTGATCATGATTCTCTCATGCACACGTTGCATGCTTCTCAGTTTGTAGGTCTGTCTCTTGGTTAGGTTCCATGTTTCAGCTCCATGAGTGAATACCGGTTGCATTGGTTGTGTACTCTTCTTTTCAGGATTATTGGGATCATCTGGTTCTTGAAAGTTGAGCTTGTTCTACCAAAGCCTTGCCATCCCAAAGTGATTCCTCGCTTGATAAGAAATAATAATTGTATACTTTTTACACAAAAGCAATAAGAAAATGACTCTCGCTATGCAGGAATAACAAATCAACTTGCACGGTGTAATCATTGGAAAGAAGATTATTGATTCAAAGGGATCATATTTTGATTAGATAGATACCATTCTTTGCTGTTTATATCATCATTCCTCATGCTATTATAAAATGAAAAATAACATCTCATATATACTCTAATTGTTCGTGATGTTTACAAAGCATAGTTTAGGTAGTAAATGGTTTCTTATTTCTATTATTATTCGGACTATCCTCATCTTGGTTGATTTTCATACTACGTTTCGGCCGTTGTACTGTACAGCCTTCATCAGGTATCATCTGGTAGGTGTGGGGGAAGTAACGAACCGAACCCTTTATTTAACCGACGGGGGTATATAGACCGCACTCCCCTCTTAGCAGTAGTAGTATTTTTCGAATTATTATTGTCTCACATTGGGATTGAACCTAGAACCATTAGATACCTGATGAAGGCCGTAGAGTACAACGGCCGAAACGTTGTAAGAAAAACAACCAAGATGAGGACAGTCCGAATAATAATAGAAATAATAATACCTCATCTAAAAAATTCGTAGTAAATGGTGTTGCACATCTATCTTCGAATTAGAGATGCTCTCCCTACCTAAAGAAAATTACGGAAATAACATTATTAACGTTGAATCTGTTGTATAGATTTTATTGTATACTGCCAATTCACCCGACCTTTCCTCAAGAAATTACCGTTCTTTAAACTGCGTGTATACTTTTTCCCGAGGCAAATTAAAAAGTAAAGCAATCAACTTGGAAAACTCGACAAGCAAAGTAAAAAGTACAGCAGACAAATTGAAAAAATACGACATGCAATTAAAAACACGGCATGCCAATTTGAAAAAAAATATGGCAAGTTAATTAAAAAGATAAGCAAATTGATTCTGAGAACAAGAATAGTCATATATATATATATATATATATATATATATATATATATATATGTATGTATATATACATACATATATATATATATATATATATATATATATATATATATATATATATATATATATATATATATATATGTATGTATATATATATACAGTTAGTGCTCCTCTCTCAATTCAACTACTGAGAGTCACATCGGGAAATTGCACCAGCCGACATGAAAAGCTTAATTTAGTAAACCTGAAAAAGTAATAAATCTGTTATCTAAGTTGAAATTAAGTAAAAATAATAAAGCGAATTATCATTAAAGCGAAATATATTAAGAGACGAGGTTCAACTAATTCCACTTAAAAATTGCATTTGCAGCAACTGTGTATATGTGATTTTTCATGTTCATTGCTTCAGTTCGCTAGTGTTGTTAATTTGCTTTCCGTATTTGGAAAAAAATGTTTGAGAGAAAGTGTAGGCAGATCCCTTCATTACGGACCAGGACTTCTCCAAACAGGATCAAATTATATAAAAATTGTCAACTAACGGTTCTTTGCATGAGGAATTATTTAGGGAAAGGAACTGAAAGCTCGCTGCCAATTGGGAATGAATGTATAGCGGCCGCAGGGGGAATATTTTATAATTAACTAGACAACCGTGCGACCCGTTTAGAAAATGAGTACAGTCTAATGTGAATGGGTCAGGTTTTGTTGTGCATTCGGTAACAGTGACGTACGCAAAAAAAACAACAAAAAACGAAACTAATGATGGATTCACCCTTTCTTGGTCGATTTGTTTTGCTTAAGTTTGCAAATCTCATTTACAGGAAATACTTATAAAGGAGTTGAAATGGGATTCGTAGTTTTGGAATAATATTTTATGGAGAAATGAATTATGTTTGTTTACCTTTTTTAGATTTTAATGAAGGAAGGGATTTTGATCCTTGCACAGCCAAGCTTGTCTCTCCTTTCTTTCTTGTTTTATTTTTCTATCTTGTTTCAAATTGGAATTTTTTCGATTCTTCTATTACAAAGAGTTTATTCAGGGAATGCTACTCAACAACAAAGTAACTGTCAGTCTCAGCCAGGGTGACTTAATGAACAGTGCAGTGAACTTTATCCCACTGTACCAGCGGTTTTAATGCCGATTCTTTGAAAAGAGAGAGAGAGAGAGAGAGAGAGGGGGGGGGGGAGTTTGACCCAAGCGCAGCCAAGTTTGTAATTAATAATTTTTCTATCATTTCTTTCAATTTATTTCGCATAAATAAAGCGACAATCTCGTGCTAAACAACCTAACCCTAACCCCAATCTTGATACTCCTCAGAAATACCCCCTTCTTTAGTTACCAGTCTATTTCCTTCCAAACTTAATCCCCGTCTCGAGGGTTCTTTTTTTTTACGTCAGGTGCTCTAATGACAAATGACCTCTGTGAACTTTGTAATCCAAAGTCAATTCGTCCATCTGCCTGATGAAGATGCCTCACGTGACCTGACCATGTGGCGCAACTTAAGCTTGTATTATTTGGCGATTTTCAATATATATATATATATATATATATATATATATATATATATATATATATATATATATATATATATATATATATATATTCCTGATTGAAAGACGCGAGTGGTGTTGGCATTGGTGGCATGGGGCGTACCTTACTAACAGTTCTTTTCAACGGACACGTGCGTCCACAGTGACCCTCCTAAATTCTCACCCCCTGCCCAACTTCTCCCGATGGGCCACCACTATTCTTGCTTTGTTGTTCCGTACCGGTCAGCGAATCTCACTTCGCCCTTCTTTCTCTCACCCGGTATGTTAATCTTACCCCATACCTAGTCCCCCATCACCTGCCTTTTCTTTCTCCATTCAATTTTCTTGGGAGCCCAACCCTCGTCCGCCTCCCTTTTTACCATCGTGTTCTCGTTCGTTTTAATGTGGTCTGCCTGAATCTTCCTGGCTTACGTTCGCCACCCTTACCATTCGATTTCCTCTTTATTTGACAATGAGGGTCACCAACCGAATTAACCCTTCTCCCTAACAAACGGACACCGGTGCTGCGACCGTCTGGCCTCTCCGCGCCCCCTCTTTCTATTGTGGGGGGATTTAATCCTTTTGTCTGTCCCCACAAACCTATCTCGATTCATGGCCGCTAACTTTACACACACATATATATATGTATGCGTGCATGCATGCGTACAATGTTTTCCTATCTTGGAAATCGTAACTCAGAATGAAATGAACTGTTGACCCCGAGGTTAGATCACTAAAGCTGGACTTCGGTATAAAAAGCGTCTGTATAAAGACGAAAGAGTTTTTCAATGGAGGAAAGGATACATATGATTTACTATGTTACACACACGTATACACACGCACACACATACACACACATATAAATGTATATATATATATATATATATATATATATATATATATATATGTGTGTGTGTGTGTGTGTGTGTGTGTATGTATATATATATATTTGTTGGTGTGCATTCATGTATGTAAATGTGTCTCTGTAACGTTTAATAACATTTTGCTGTTTGGACTATCGGCTTTTCGCAGACGTTCTCCCCCTCTCTCATTATATATATATATATATATATATATATATATATATATATATATATATATATATATATATACATTTGCAATTGCAGCATATTTCCTTCAATGCATCTTTCATTAAAATAACCGACAAGGAGCACATTTTAAATCTTTTTTTTCATTAATCCTTTCTTGTTTTCGTACAAGGGGACAGGTCTTTCGGGTAAATGAATACTTTCCGAAAGACAGAGCACTTCTCCTTGGAGTAGCATCTTCTGCCACTCACACACACACACATCAGAAGTCGCAGGGGAGCCAAGTCCATACTGTAAAGGGACTAACAGACCTGGGTGATGGGATACGTTCGTTCGTGTGAGTGTGTGCGCGTGTGTATGTGTGTTTGTGTGTTTGAGTGTGTGTGTATGTGTGTGTGTTTTTATTGCGTGTGTGTTTATCGCAACTTTAATAGCTGTGATCTGCGAGATAAGCTACCACACCATCTCTCCACAACAAGTTCTGCAGATATTCCCCAGGCTTCTTCTTCTTCATCATCATCATCATCATCATCATCATCATCATCATCATCATCATCATCATCATCATCAATCTTCTAGCGTTCGTCGTTGGACGTAGACCGTCCCCAAGATTCGACAGACCTCTCCATTATCGGCATCGCCTTGCCAATACTTTCTGGACTTTCTAGTTTGTCACGCCATCTTACTTTCAGTCGGCCACATTTTGCATATGATCTCTGGGGATTTACGTTGTGAGTTGCGATGTCCAGCGATTCTCTAACATTCTTGCAACATAACCAGCCCATTGCCATCTGAGTTTTTCTAATGGTTTCTATGATATCAATGACTAAAAAAAAATTGACGGCATGTATGAAATATATGGATGAACATTGTATTTTATATAAGCGGTTAATGAAGATAATAAAGAAGGTCTTTCCAAAACATTCGTTTACCTCGGGGAAACCTGCCTGTAAATGGTAGCAGTTGTACCGATGGATCTACTTGAGCTAGATCAAATATAACCCTTAAAATTGTCCTTTATTCTTGCAGATTGCTTGGGGCAATATCATTTATTGTTTTACGTACACTAGTTGTAAAGGTAAAGCGTCCCCTTCGAGAGACTGTTCCCAGCGGAGGTATTGCAGACGGTGACGAAGTCCCAGTTTCTGTTGCATGCGTCAGCTTAGTGACTCTTGGAGATCCCAAGTCTGGTCGGAACCAGGATTTCATTCCTTCAAATATTTATTCAAGAATTTATGCAAGTCCATCGAAGGGATAAACACTGCTCTTACCAGGAATCGAACCCAGGATGTTTAGACGTGCTAACCGTTAATTTGTTATAATTATAATATCATCTTGGTAATCCTTAGTTATTTGGTCCCAAAGTACGATAGTGTAGAGATTGTCAAAAGTGATCCCCCTAGTTAGCTAAAATAGCAAGATTTATAATTATCCCATAACCTCTAATCCTTAAATAGATTTTGGAGCATTCTTAACATTTTTAAGAATTAAGTTAGCTGGAAATAGATAATATAGCTATTTTAAACTATCAAAGGGATAACCTTTAACCATCTTTATGCAATCGTGTTTTAAGAACAAATAATCAAGGATTATCATTATTTAGATTTATTTCCTATTAGACGAAGCATTGTCGATTATTGATTTCTGACTATTGTTTATCTGATCACTGTAGCCCGCCCGACCAATCAGCTAACCAGGCCACGCTTTCTTCTGGGATTTCCAAGGATCTCTGTGTTTCAAGGTTTTTATAGCTCCCAAAATGTGTCCAGGCGCTACATAATCTTGCACTGGTACACCAGAAGACACCAACTAAGAACAAATTTTTTTGTTTTGTTTTTTTTAAAAAGGTACTAACTGGGTCTCTATGGTCATTTGCGTCCAACAATACCAAATCATTCGCTGGTATTTTTTCTAGATGATTCAAGATAAAAGATCTATTTTTTAGTCAATTTTAGATGAAAGTTCTTTTTTTTAAAGATTATTTGGGATGGAAGATCTATTTCTTTCCGATAATTTTAGATAAAAGATCTATTTTTAAATGACAATTTTTGATAATACTTTAGATATTTAATTCTGGTACGGGCTACGATGATTCATTCATTCATTTATGGATGTTTTGATGAATTTTTATTAAATGAGGCGTTGTCAACTATTATTAATTTACGATTAATATTTATTTGCTCTTAATTTTAGTTGTTTCTTATCGCAACAACACAGACCGTCAGTTTACGACATTGAACGAGGCTGAACTTAATCTGGAGGGGATATAAATAATCTAGACCTCGAAAGGAGTGAGTTAAGTGCAAGAGAGAGAGAGAGAGAGAGAGAGAGAGAGAGAGAGAGAGAGAGAGAGAGAGAGAGAGAGAGAGAGAGAGAGCGGGAGATGCTAGATAAAGAGATGATGAAAGAGAGAGAGGTGGAGAAGGATGGGGTAGAGACGGAAAAAGAGAGAGAAACTGTGGTAGAGAGATGATTCATAGAGATAAGAAGAGAGAAAGAGAATGAGAGAGAGAGAGAGAGAAAGACAGAGGGGGTACTGAGCAAGAGATGAGAGAGTAAGAACGACTGACAGACAGACAGACAGAGGGGGTACAGAGCAAAAGATGATAGAGTAAGAGAGAAAGAGAGAGAGAGAGAGAGAGAGAGAGAGGGGGGAATTAAAGTTAGAAGAGAAACGAGAAATAAACTGAAGAAGAGAGAAAAAAGAAAAAGATGAAAGACGTAGGATAAGAAGGAAACGACGAAAAGAGGTCAGAGGTCGGATTGGACAGAGTTTAATTGGACTGAGTCTAAAAGACTCGCGGCATTGCTTAAGACCCCTCCCAGCTCCTTAACCCTAACTCTAACCCCACGTCAACCCCGCCCTAATAATCAACCGTTAAGCCGTGATCAATTGTCATTTTTCTTCCCCCCCCACACACACAATAAGAAAAAATAGAAAAAAAGGAAGCAGACCCGTCATCTTCGCAGATAAATAAAAGCTGGCAACCAGGGCGTCACCAGCTGACCCTCACCCCCCATCGATTGGCCTGCCCTTCGGCCCTTCAAGCGCCTTCCTCTTTACAATCCCATGGCCTCGAGTGAATAAGTTTTTAATACGGATGCCGCACTCCTATAAACGGTGACGTGCGGACTGTCATTTTAGTTGATTCATTTTGGTTTGCTTCTTAGTCAAGTAGCCCCACCAACCAAGTCACTTTATATCTTATTTTATTTTCTGTGGCGTTTCAGATTTGGTAGGTGAATGGATGAATGGAGCTTCTGTCCCGAGTTTAAGTGGCATCTTAATTTTCATTTTATGGATATTAGCCATGCATTTCACACACGCACTTCCTTCTGTCCTTATTTTAGAGATGAGGTGCTCTTAGTACTACCCATGTATAGTTGATGTATAGAGACCAGTTATTTCATCTTTTGAAACTGAGAACCATGCAATGTGCACACGAAAGAATTATGCTGGGCCTCACATGGAGAAACCACAAGACAGCACAGTACATCTGGGGAAAAGTCAAGAGTCAGAGACATCATAGAATCCATTGAAAAACTCAAATGGCAGTGGGCTGGCCATGTTGTAAGAATGGGAGACTACCGATGGACATCGCAACTCATGACATGGATCTCCAGAGATCACATGCGCAACCGAGGCCGGCAGAATATTAGATGGAGGGACGAGCTAGACAAATTCAGAAAGTACTGGCTCTGCGACGCCCATGATAGAGAAGTGTGGCAAATCTTGGTAAAGGTCTATGTCCAACGACGGACGTTAAAAGACTGATGATGATGATAATTTCATCTTTGTTGCTTTTATTACAACGTTTCAGTTGCTGCACCATCTGACATTCTTTCTGTCAGAATTTCTGAGATTATACACTGACAGCTGTTTAGCTCAATGTTAAGAGCAACGCTGCGTTGAAACGGCTACCCTATTGATCACAGGTTCGATTCGTGCATCAGCCCCATTTTTTTTTTACTTCTATTTACGTTATCCAAGCCAAATGATACATTCATCGTGTAATGACGGGAGATCAATTCAAATATGGTCCCAATACATTACAGCGCAATTTATAATCATTCTGTCGGATCGTATATCCACTCCTCAATAACATATGTATATATGTATACAATCATATATCAACTCCAACTGTACCTTTAAAAATATTTTATGAAAAGCAGTACACATGCATATGAAGTTGTTTTTTTTATTACTCAAAGTGCTTAAAACCCTTTCAAGATATAGATAGAGCATTAATAATATAATATGTACAGAGGAAATTTGCGTATCTTTACGCTCTCGAAAGTAGTAATTATACGCGAAACACTGTTTAGAGTTTTCATTGTATATCTATTGCCAGCAGTCTTTTAGAGTATAGGTACAATTATATGTCATATTTTTGTACACAAACTTCAAAATGCTCCTAAATACGATGAGGCTGTTTTTAACAGAATGATCATGGAGATGGATCATGACGCTAATATATTTTTTTGAAGAAGCTAACTTGGTTGTCTGTAATCGTTTTCGTGTGCGCTAATGATCCAAGCCGGCCTTAAATGAGAGAGGTGGAAGAGAAACAGGTCTGGCTGCTGGAATAGATAACTTTAGGTCTGCCTGACAGTGATGAGGGAGTGGACAAAAGGCCCTTTGATGAGTGAGAGAGGACAACAAAAAAAAGAAGGGCCTGGCTGGTGATTTTTCCTCTCTATCTGGCCGATTTCTTCCAATTTATCTAGTTAAAATCTACGATAGCCGTCTATATAAATGGGTTTTGTTCAACATCAGTTTAATTTACATTACTTTTTTATGAACTTTTCCATATTTTTTATCAAAGTTTACATTTATTGTCAGTAACCTATTTTCTCTTTCAAAAATATCTAAATTAAGTTTTTGACCTCAGTCAACAACATCTTCGAAATCGACAAGAGTGGAAAGAAGTTGTTTTATGAATTTCAAATTGGAATATTAAACAGCTTTCAAACATCTATTTGTGCTGTGCAAGAGGATATTTAGTATCTCTGAACCAGAATATAGCCGTCAGAAGTGACAGCGTTATTTACGTATGGATCGACACTAAGGTGCCTACAGCTATTTCATTAAGTAATATATTCTTTATGATTAATTTCAATTTTTTTAAAGTTTCAATTCATCTCAAACTGTTTTGATATGTGATGATCAGACATGAAGTCTTTCGAGTTTCTATGAAGTAATTTTTATTGTTATGTCATAATAGGAAGGTATATCAACCAATGAGATCATCTCATTTGAGCGTAAACAAACAAACAAACAAATTAATTTACATGCAAGCATATTACAGGGTTTGATTGTCAGAGAGTCAGTTATTTTTCCACGGGCAATGACAGGATTCCCTGCTAATAAATAATAAGGTTATTACTAATTTCTAATCAGGAGTTTCTTTTTACTCACCCTATAAAAACCAGCGCTGATTTAGTTCATATGCAAATACTTTGAAGACTACGGTAATAAATCTTCAAACATTAATAAACAAGGATTACAGTTGTTCAGTGTGCTATTTAATCTAGAATATAAAAGCAATTAGATGTTATTAGGAGCCGTCAACCAAAACTGTCAACATAGCTCTCTTGAGTTTTCAAGTGATTCTGCCTGGCTGGCTATGTATTCGAGTGTCACGAGCATGGTCTGCACCAATAGGATTGGAGGATTGAAAATTGTAATATTTACTCCTTATTACGTCAAAAAAGAACTTTTTTTTGACTCCTCCCAAATAGGGTTTTGGTGTGAGCTTCAATTTACAACGTACGCTTATGCTAAATAGTTCCCTTTATTTTGCATCCGGTAATGTTCATGCTTGTTTCTTTTTAACTTCAGACTTTTTAGTGATCATCGCCCAACAAGAGGTGAGTAAAGTGACGGATTTATTGATCACCCCTTTCTTTTATGCTGCCGAAAGCCCTTGGCCACTTGAGGGTTTCCATTGAGTGACTAACCAGACCAGTTATTATTTCTCAAAATCTATTACTTGCGTTTTAATTCTTGTTTAATATTACAAAAAAAAAAGAAAGATTTTTGACTGATGAAACGAGAAAAATCAATAATTCATTTTTTTTTTCATTATACGTACTCGGTGCTTCCGAAGGGTATTACTTCGAAGGAGACAGTGGAAACTAAGTGTTATGACAAGTGATTTGAACTTTTAGGTTTTCCTTCGTACTTTAAATTTAAAAATGCGTCTATTCAAATTGTTTACGCATTGCTATGCATAACTAGGAAGTCACCTAATTGAGACAAATTAATCTATTTCCTTTCCGTTTCAATTAACTGAAATCTTATATATAAATATTCCCATTGGCATACGTCTTATACTCGTAAATAATACGCGCATAATATACAACATTAGTTGTAAAAAAAAAGAGCTTTAGATTCTACAAACCCGTATCATAAATTAAAAAAAGGCCCTAAAGTAAATAAGATCTCCTTCCTTCTGGGAACAGGGGTTTCTAAATGCATTTAACAACTAATAGATACCGAAAGCCAAATTCAGAATTTTTCTTGTGTGACTCCAAGTACGTCACATCACCGTCACAAATGACAAACGCCGAGTTTAAAATCATAACGGTCAAATTGTAAACTCTGGATTGAAAAAAAAAAAACTCTGAAAAACAAATAACACCCATGTTTTCTTTATTCAGTATCGAAATTGACCACAAGTATGTATGGAAGCACTCAAACACAAACGTTTTGACAGTACTTACACTCACTGTGTCCACACGTACGTTACCCTTGTACGTAAACAAAGAAAGTTAACCAGGAAAATTATTAAAAAATTTTGATGTCTATCGTCTTTCATCGAACCTGCATGAGAGACAGCCGTCTGGAGTAGTAGAATTATTTATCTTTCGTAAAGTCTCGTCAAACAAATTACTGAATAATATTTTCAGTAATACATTCTCGCAATACAAAAACAAAGTTGTGAAAAGTAATAAATATGTTTTACTTTGAGCCACATGCTAATTGTAAGTTTCCGAGTTATTGAAAAATTCAATGTGGCTAAGGGACTCTATTTTTCTCAACTTGGACGATATCTTCGCTTGATTTTCCCTAGGACATGAGAAATAGGCTTACCTTTCGTCCATCTACTTTGCTTTTTTCAAAACTCCCTGTAAGGGTTGATTTCTACTAATTACCACCAACCAACAATCTACCCATATCTATGGCCTCATTTGAGGGACCTGAGTTATTGTTTGAAGAAAAAAACTATTGTATTTCTAATACTTACCTGGAATGCAGAAATATAAGAGCTTATAACAATACCGGCTCTAAGTAAAGCGTAGCAACTGTTGTATAGCAAACACAATTTTGTAATGGCAGGAAAAATTTTTTCTGTAGTATCGTCAAACTTGAACAAATTACTGAATAATACTATTATAAATAAATTCTAGCAATATATATATATATATATATATATATATATATATATATATATATATATATTACGTTATACTGTAATAAAAAAATGTATCATTTAGCCTAGACAACATAAACAGAATAACCAATAAAAGAAAATGGGGATGCTGCAGGAATCTTGAATCGTTTAGTCTATTTGCGTTGTTTAGGCCAAATGATATATTTATCACATGAAAACAGAAAACCATTTTTGATAAGAGTATCAATATAATACAATTCAATTTATAATCATCATGTCGGATCATATGTCTAAAATATATATATATATATATACACACACACACATATATATATAAATATATATATATATAGATATATATATATATACATATATATATATAAATCTTGGTTTGCAAATATATATGTATATGTATATATATATATATACATATGTATATATATATATGTATATATATATATATATATATATATCTTTTGAGTATTTCATGAAGATTCGTTATCTTTGGTAGATGTATTGGTCTACTTTCTTCAACTTTGTATTTTCAATTTTGATCGTTGTTTACTTGTCTCCGAAATGTTTGTTGTACATGACTTGTTTTTCTGAAGTTCTTGTGGAGGCCAAATTTCTTGCTTTCTTCATTCAATTCGTCTGACATTGGTTGAGGGTCTCTGCAAAAAAAAAAAAACGATGCTGTCTGCAAATCTAAGGTTGCTGATTCCTTTATTTCCCCAGTTTAGGCTCCGGAAGATCATCTTGAGACGGGCTATAAAGAGTTTGTGAGAGCTTGTCTTGCCCCATTTGGGAGCTGAATGATCTCTGAGTCTTTAGGTAGCCTGATAAAGGAGCTGATGTGACAGCATATAGTTGCAATACTCTGATTTATATGGGGTTTACATCTTGTAGAGTGATACATACCATCAATGATCTTGGGAATGTTCACTGTGTCGAAGGCCTTCTTGAAGTCGACAAATAATACAGTATTCCATATTTTGCTGCTTTCTTTTTCAATTGATTTATCGAATTGAGATGGTCAGTGGTTGAGTAGCTCCTTCTAAATCCAGCTCGTTCCTGTGGTTGGTTTTCTTCTAGTGCTTTGATGATTAGGATGTTGACAACTTTGGTGTAAAGTTCGTAGATATAGTTGAGTGGGCATATTAGTCCGTAATTTGTTGATTTCTTTCGGGTTTCCTTTTTTTGTATAACAGCCTTATGATTGAAGCGTTCAAATCTTCTGAAACTTGGCTTGTTTCACCTCTCATGACGTAACTTTTGGGAAGACTTCAAACTGATTGTTCGCGTCTTGCACATCCTGTTTGATGTTTTGCATTCATTTTTTTAGAGGAGTAGGGTTTTGTGTAGAATTCTTTGGCCCGTTCAATGATCCAGTCTCTGTCTGTTGTTATGTCTCGACTTTCTTCGAGTACACTAGTTATTTGTCTCCGTCCTGTATTGAGAGTTTTGTTCATAGCTTAGAAACACCGACCTTCTTCAAGGATTGTTTAGATGAATGCTGTCGTGTATGTTCTTCTGTCGTCTCTGTTTCTTTTCTTAGGTTTTATTTATCAATCTTCTTTTTTGTTGTCGGCTGCTTGAGATTCCTAGATTTCCCTAGGAGAATTTCGGTTTTATCTAACTCTTTTTTGTTGTTTTGTGTGCTTCAAATAGAGAATCTGTTACTTTGTTGAAGAATTTGTTGATGTTGGTGTCGTTCTCATCTGGTTCGGTAAGAAGTCCATAACTGTTTTTCAGTTCAAGTTAGGAGGATCGAGTGAACTCTTTTAGTGCATTTAGTGGTTGCAGTTTGGCGTGGAATATTTTCCTGCATTCTTTGTTGGTGTTAATTAGGATTTTACATCTCACCATTTTTGTGGTCGCTTCCTAAGTTGACATGATTTAGGACCTGGATAACACGGTATCACTTCTGTTCTCTACGATGTTGTCTTTTTCATTCTTGGTTTCATAATTGGGGTGCTTCCAAGTCTATTTTTTATTCGTTTTTTTCTTGAAAAAGGTGTTAATGATTTTCACCTCTTTCGCAGTTGCGAAATTTACAAGATCTTCGCCTCTTTTGTACCACACTTTGTATACAAACTTGCCGACGCAACGTCCATCTCCTTGTCCTACCTGAATTCTGAATTCTTCTACCATGACATTGAAGTATTTTTTGGTATTTTGGAGTTGGGAGTTCAAGACATCGTTGAGGTTGTTTATTTTCTCTTTGGTTTACTTTGGAGTCGGAAACATAATGGACAATATATATATATATATATATATATATACATATATATATATATATATATATATATATATCAGTGGATGTGAATTGTAAAGTTTCACACCCTCACTCATCTAATGTTACCGACGGTGAATTAATTAAAAAGAAAAAGAGAAATGAAACAAAAACAAAATTTGGATTCGACTCTCTAACCCACCGATAATAGTGTCTAATCGGGACCACCTTTCCTGTCCATTGCTTTTTGCAGACAATTAGATATTTTTACATTTTTGAGCGCCCATAGCTGGGAGCACAACCAAGATACAAAGCACTATATATATATATATATATATATATATATATATATATATATAATTAGTCAATTTTGAATACCAAAGTAACTAATATGCACTCTGGAATTTCTCTGAAACCTACTCTAGGAGCTATAATAGCGACAGTTATCATTCAGCTTGTCAGTTTATGTTAGTTACTGTTTATATATGATAGTTAGCGAGTATTTAGTCTATGAGGTGCCAGTGTTTTTGTGTATTTTGCATTCACGTATTTTACTGGGAGACTGTGCTCTGCAAAATACATCTACGTTAGGCAGTGTATCGTAGATGGAAAACTATCGTCTACAAAATGTTTTATCGTTCGGTGAGCCGTCCACAGATCAATAAAACAGAGGAGCATCCCCAAAGAGAAATAACAGCTCTTCGAAAGACTCTACAAACTCTATGCTGCTGACGGAAAAAAATACGGTGATGATTTTCCGTGCTATCCCTTTTTGTGAAGATAGAAAAAAAAAAACCCAAACAAAACCAAACCGCATGTGAAACAGAACCATAGAAATACAAGTTTCAATTAAAAGTCATCCCTTTTACACTTCTCTAACCTTCCTTCACAGCAACTGTGGCAGGATATGTCCGTTCTATATTGACCTCATCAGCTATCAGCGGATCAGAGAGGAACGCCTTTGGTTTTTATTCACGAAGACTAAACCAGTAACAACGATAGATCCCTGGTTCAAATTCCAGCTGAGAGTTGTTTTAATCATCATCATCATCATCATCATCATGATCATCAGTCTTTTAACGTCCGTCGTTGGACATAGACCTACCCCAGGATTCGCCACAGTTCTCTATCATGGGCGTCGCCGAGCCAGTATTTCCTGAATCTGTCCAGTTCATCTCTTCATCTTGTGTTCTGTCGGCCTCAGTTTATCACGTAATCTCTGTGGACCCGCAGCACTATGATCAAACGTGTCGTCCCTGGCATGCCACGATGAATGACGAAAAAGATTATCAATGAGCAAACACTAAGAAAAAAGTCTCTATTTTGCCTTACCTGCCAGAAAGTCTCGTCACTGATACGTCACGATGAAAATGCTTTTTTATAATTATACTACCTTCTACAATGTCTAATCATTGGTATGCCACAATGAATGACGGCAAAGGTAAACAAAAGAACAAAAAAACAAACAAAATAACAGCAATAACTGTAACCCTTGCTGACTGTTTAGAAAATGCTAAAATTTATTTTAGCATCTAAATAATTATTTTTAAACATACGACTCATATCGTTTACTTGAAAAAAGATCAGATATAAAATGCACTGCTAAAAATAGAATTAAAATGTTTTTCCTGGAGTTACGTTTCCTTGTGGTGCAAATAAACTTGCAGTAAAATGCGTCATTTGATCGGCGCTTATATTCATCCACACTCCTAGAAAGGAAAGAAATTTTAGTTTCAAGTATATACATATATATATATATATATATATATATATATATATATTATCGTTGTTGTTGTGTCATCCACAGACAGCTGTTTCGTTGTATTACAACTCTTCAGTGTGGCTATAGACTTTCCATTATCCCATCCAGTACCACGAGGCAGGATTGAAACAATCTTCGCTTCAGACACAGAGGCCGATATCCTACCTCTGAGCTACGGATGATTTTAAGCAATGTATTTATCATAGATTAAATTCCCCGTCCACCAGAGTGCTCCATTCCTATGGATGAACTTTGCATAAGCTTACAATGGACGAGTTACATCACTTAAAGAGTGCTCAACTCTAAGCGTTAATTATATATATATATATATGTATATATATATATATATATATCAAACAAAAAATCTACCAAAGTTTTTTTTCAACGAATAATCAGGTTTCATTTCAGGATATTTCGTTTTTAGAACTAGAAAGCGTGCTAAAAAAAATCACATAAATAGAAATCGCCTGTCATTGACAAGGCGCCCATCCTTTGACCCCACCTCCTTTATATGCTACCATGACAAAATAGTGAGGCGCTAATATGTGATTCAGGATTGGGGGGAAAAACCCACCAGTTTGGCTAACAAAAAAAGATTACATACCTTCCACCTAAAATACAGGTTACTAGGAATTATAAGCCCGTCACATCTCCCTACGACTTTAACACCAGCATTGACAAAGAGAACATACGCTTACGTGGAAAAAAACCAACCTAATCACGACAGAGATTAAGAGGATATTATGGGTGTAAGGACCAACTGCTGATAAACCCCAAGACCCTTGAAACTTGCCACAGTAAACACAAAAACCTTGCGTGAGTACTAGCGTTGATAGACTACAAAAAAGCGTTCGATAGTGTTCTCCACTCATGGTTAATATAAACTTCAGAACTCTTCAAATTATCTCCAGTGTTGGTGAACTTCTTGCGACTGTTAAAAATGTTATTAATGGCACAGATATGGCACTTGGTCACATTCAAAAGAGGTAGGCTGGTGAAAACCAACTCCACAGAACTAAATATATAAACAGTAATAGAAAAAATTGGTGTATAAATATTTAGAAATTATTGAAGGAAGTGAAATTCAATATGCCAGCATGAAAGAAAAAGTAAGGAAAGAGTGCATCAGAAGAGTGCGTGCAGTACTGAAAACTGAGCTAAATTAAAGAGGAAAAGAGTAAAACCCATCAATTCACTTACAATTCCTGTCGTGCCATATTGTTTTAATATAATTAATTAGAATCTAGATGAGATTTAAGAAATTGACACAAAAATCAGGAAACTGCTAACATGTCACGGAATGCACCACCATAAAGCTGACATTTATCGTTTCTGTTTGCCAAGGGGTAACGGTGGTAAGGGAATTATGCAACTTGAACTGACATGAAAAACAGTAAAATTAGATTACACCAGTGACTCGAAATCACTCAGGACTGGATGTTAAAACTAGTTGAGAAACATGAAGACACAAAAGAAAACTCACTCAATAGTAAAATAAAGTAAAAAGTTTTTGAGAGAACTGGGTTTGAACTTGGAGAGTGAAGTGTATTCACGTTTAGATATGATGAAGATGAGGCAATATGTAAAGGAGCAGGGCCATAAATATCTTTGAAGCAAAGACGCTGATGTAGAGTAGAAAAGCTCTCCTCGGTATCCTTGGAGCTGTGTCTTGAAAACAGAAACAGAGGGATTTATACTATATTATATTATTTATTTCTACTGAGTCGAACGCCTTTTTCATGGAGGCCATCAGTCGGCAAGGTGTAGATCCAGTATATGTTGAAGTGTTGAAACATATATACAATCACGGCAGCTCATTTATCTGGCTACATAAAGACTCGGACCCCTTCCAGCTCCAGAAAGGAGTTAGACAAGATGATACCAGCTCACCTAAACTCTTCACAGTCTGCCTTGAGATGATTTTCAGAAGGGTAGACTGGGAGAATAAAGGAATTAAAATAAACGGCGAGTATCTGAGCAACCTCAGATTTGCAGACGACATAGCCCTTTTCGCAGAGAACCTACACGACCTCCAACTAATGATAGATGAACTAAATGAAGAGAGCAAGAAAGTCGGCCTACACATGAACTTCAGCAAGACGAAGATCATGTGCAACAACCACATTGGAGATAAAAACACTAAGATCGAAATCGAGGACACAGAACTCGAGAAAGTAGACCACTACATCTACCTAGGGCAACGAATCTCCATGAGACCCTCATAAGAAGAAGAAATCAAGCGAAGAATCACACTAGGATGGCAAGCCTTTGGCAGAGCTAGCTCAACCTTAAAAAATAATAAGATCCCAATAATCCTAAAGAGAAGGGTGTATAACTAATGCATCCTCCCAATAGTCACTTATGGAGCTGAAACATGGAACTTAACCAAGAGACAGACCCGTAAGCTGAGAACCATGCAACGTGCACATGAGAGAATAATGCTGGGCCTCACATGGAGAGACCACAAAACAGCACAGTACATCCGGGAAAAGACAAGAGTTAGAGACATCATAGAATCCATAAAAAAATCTCAAATGGCGGTGGGCTGGCCATGTTGCAAGAATGGTAGACAATCGATGGACATCACGACTCACAACATGGATTCCCCGAGACCACATGCGCAACCGAGGCCGGCAAAATGTTAGATGGAGAGACGAGCTAGACAAGTTCAGGATGTACTGGCTCCGTGACGCCCATGATAGAGAAATGTGGTAGATCCTGGGGAAGGTGTATGACCAACGACGGACGATAAAAGGCTGCTGCTGCTGCTGATGATGATGAATACAAGTCCAGGCATGACTGAGTGGGCCAATATCTTCATTGGAAATTCTGCAAGCACTACGGAATACCAACGGACAATAACTGGTATGAACATCAATCAGAGCAAGTAACTAAATGACAGAATGTCACGATACCATGGGATCTCGTAAAAAGAAAAAAAAATACCGACAGGATCATCAAAGCAAATAGACTCGATATAATGATAAAGGACCACTATCCTTTTTTAAATCGACAAGTGTGCCTTCAGATCAAAATATAGCAGTAAAAGAGAGTGTGAAACTAAGCGAGTGAAAGGAACTTGGAATCGAAGTACATAATATACAGCACTTGAAAGTGCAAACTATTCTTGTTATTGTTGAGGCTCAGGGGATGATTAGGGAAAACATTGAAAAACATCTCGAAAAAAATCCCCACCGATTTTTATCACTGTGAAACTAAAAAAAAAAGATTCCAACAGACACCGTCTGTATATCGAGAAGAGCTCTATCATCTGTTGTTTTATATACCAATGCAAACGGCAACACAAAATAAAAGGAACCTGCAACACATAGAAGACCGTAAAACAAAAAACAACGACACAGAAAACTGCAACACTGAAAATAATTCAGTCTTCTTGCCTCAAGTTGTTAGCAACGACTCGGCGATAGTCGGTAAAGAACAAGAACAATATTCAATGATAATAATAATAACAACAACAGCAATAATAATAATAATAATAATAATAATAATAATAATAATAATAATAATAATAATAATAATAATACCTGAAGACCTGAGGAGACTTAATGTCACTCAGCCTTCAGCAATGATCACCAGGCAACTGGTGTGAGATTGCCAATAATGATAATAATAATAATAACTGTCAATAGTGACCCAACAGAGGAAGGGAAATGAAAGCGGAAACTCAAATTGTAGCACTATCATGATAGGCGAAAGAGAGAGGAGACATTAGCTGAAGACCTGAGGAGACTTATTGTCACTCAGCCTTCAGCGATAACCACTGGGCAACCGGTGTGAAACTGTAAATCGCAGAATTACTGCGACCTATGAGCACTAGGAGAGAAGGGCTGGAGACTTGAGGAGAATTGCTGTCACTCAAACTCCAGCGGTTACCACCAGGCAACTGGTGTGAGATTGCAAATAATAAAAAAAAAAAAAATAATGATAATAATAATACTGCAACGAATTGTAGCTCTGTCATGATATGCGAAAGAGAGAGGAGACGTTAGCTGAAGACCTGAGGAGACTTATTGTCACTCAGCCTTCAGCGATAACCACTGGGCAACCGGTGTGAAACTGTAAATCGTAGAATTACTGCGACCTATGAGTACTGGGGGAGGAGGGCTGGAGACTTGAGGAGACTTGCTGTCACTCAAACTCCAGCGGTTACCACCAGGCAACTGGTGTGAGATTGCAAATGATGGAAAAAAAAAAAATAATAATAATAATAATTTGAGGGAAAAGCACCTGCAAGTTTTTGTCTTATATCCTGTACGTAATGTAGATATGCAGCTATAATTCTATTTGATTTAACTTTTGGATCTATCTGTGTATCCAAAACAGTCTGTTCTCGACTCGGCATCTTTGTTGCATCCATCCTTCACGTTATTGCCACGAATTTATTCATCCCATCTGCGTTTTCTCAAAAAGAAAAGAAAAAAAAATTAGAAATATGAAATATATTACTTAGTCCATAAAATTGTTTTATCTTTTATTTCCATCATTACATTTAAAACCCCTTTTTCACGTAATAACATTTATTTTGTCGACAGGCAAAAAAACATTTATGAAAAAAAAAAAGAAAAGAAAAAAAATGATAAAAGAAAAAGAACCAAGAAGTGAGATAAAAAAAATGAAAGAAATTCATGGAAAAAAAATTACAAAATGAAAAAAAAAAAGAAAACGAGATTGTAAAAAATAAAAAAATAAAAAAAAGTAACATGCCTTCTTGTGTTACAGCGAACATTTTCAAAAAAGTATAAATTTGGGAACTTCTAAAATAATTTTTAAATTCCTTGCTTAATAAGTGATGCATGTTATATCTTCTACTTCCGGCGGAAGTATCATTGACTGACACCCTCGGCTGTTCAGTCTGCGAAATTCTTTCATGTAAGTAATCACATGCAGAGATAAAATGACGTTGATTCTGATATCCGTTACGTTTACTTACATATTGACTGAGTTACTCATTTACACGCACACACGCACACACTCACACACACACATACATTAGTGTATAACATAGACTCATACGCACACACACGTACACACATACATATATGCCAGAAGATACATGCAGATGCACCTGCCTAAACACACATATACTCATATGCATAATACAAACCCACACATGTACTTGCGAATACGGGCACTGAAACACACACACGCACACATACACTCATGGACATGCATATTGATATAGTTACTTCTATACCACACACACACACACACACACACACACACACACACACACACACACATACACACTCAGATGCATGGGTGCACTCCCCCCACACATACTGTTGCGTAACATAGGCCCACACACATGCAAGCACGTATGCATACACCGAGAAGCATACGCAAATACTCATGCCCAATCACACGTACGTATGCATACTTACGCAGACTACAAGCCCACACACGAACATGTGTGTACGTACACCAAAACACATATATGGTCACGCACACGAAGGTACACTGACGTTTGGTATGGACTTGCAAGTACTGACGTAATTACTTACCTATTCACATATACATACATAAACGCACACTGATGCATAACGCAGGGCCGCATGCATACAAGCACACACACACATACGTACACACGTAAAACATGCATACATATATACATACACCTATATACACAAACACATACTCATGCATAAACATATACTTATAGGTAAATATGTATAATACATGTGAGTGCGAAAAATCTCTTTTAACGTGCTTCCAAATTGACAGAATCTGGACGAACGAGTCCTGTTTTTTTTTCTTGTACATAACCTTTCCATGTTAGATATCGTTAACCACCGGATTTCGGCAAGTATCTCTAGAAATAAGTTCGACACCCACTGTAGAGTAATATCTAGCGTGCCTTCAGAGTTCACCCTCACAGGACATTGAAATGCCGGGAACGTGAGACAGACTATACAAAGTTAATGAATATGAACGTTTGAGTAGGTATTTTTTGGATTAGAATACTTTTACGCCATAAGATTTTACAGTAGAGCTTTTGCGAGCTAATTTCACAAGACTTTGTGAAATCGATCCTTTCTGGGGGCTCAATTACTCTTTACTTGAGCCAGGCCAGGCTGAGTTTAATGAACACTGTCAGATGATTGAGCATGCACCGTAAAGCGATGGTCAGCAGAGTGTTTTCGGACATTCAAGTTTTGGAAGTTTTGAGCATTTCTGGCAGATGCGATGCCATAGCCCACTGATCCCCAAAAGTGTGCCCCAAGGAGCTGCATTCACCTCCCAGGCACGCCCGTGGATTTTCGAAAATCTATAATTGAAATTAAAAGTTCATTCAAATTCAGTTTTTTGAAAAGTTTTGGTCCTTGTCTTCGTACAAATCGAATTTTTTGTTATCAACGCTTTTGGAAAGTGCTAATATAACACAAATCAAAGGCAGAGGCACATGAACATAAATGCAATTATTCAGTATTTTCTGACATGGGGCGCCGCGAAAAAAATTCTTATACACTAAGGGCGCTGTAATTCGAAAAAGTTTGGGAAATACTGTCATATCGAATGAAGGTTTACCCCAAGGCGTGGTATTGCTCTGTGTAGTGTAGACAAATGGTATCAGGATTTGAGATAATTTTGCGGAAGCTCCAACACAACGTACTTTATGATTTCACATTAAATGAATATGCTTCGCGTGCGTGGTTTCCCACATTAAACCATATCCATCGAGTGTCATATCCTTTTCTCGCGGGTTAAGGCTAAATAGGAGCAGTGTGTTGTCGCAGACCATGCCAGTGTCGTGAATTTGATCGTAACAATATTAATTGTAGTCTTGTACCAGACTAGGCTAAGCTTAGTAAATATTTTCAGATAAGTAAACCACTGCCATAGAAGAAGGATTAAGGATTGTGCATGTGTGTGTGTGTGTGTGTGTGTGTGTGAGAGAGAGAGAGAGAGAGAGAGAGAGAGAGAGAGAGAGAGAGCAAAAGTGGGATGTTGAGAGGAAAAAAAGGGATGTTGTGAAGAGACAAAAAGTAATAAGAAAAGAAAAAAAGTACGGTGGAGAGATGAAAAAAGTTAGAAGAGGAAAAGAGAGGGAGATTTTTAGATAGATAGATAGATAGATAGATAGAGAGAGAGAGAGAGAGAGTGTGTGTGTGAGTAAAGTTAAAAAAGAAGAGAAAAGAGGCGATTTAACAGAGATAGATAAATTGATAGAGAAAGAGAGAGGGGAGTGTTGAGGAGGTAATGAAAGATAAAAATGAAAGAATAAAGAGGAAGGGACTGTACAGGGAGAAAAATGAGGAGGCATGAGAGAAAGAGAGACGGAGAGAGTGTGTACGGGCGTATGGTGGTTTGTGAGAGAGAAAGAGAAAAAAGAGGAAGTGAGAAAGAAAATAGAGACAGAAAGTGAGAAAGAAAGAAGAGATAGAGCAAGAGGGAGAGAAGGGAAGAAAGGAAAGTAAAAATGAAAGATAAAAATGAAAGAATAAAGAGAAGGAAACTGTAGAGAGAGGAAAAAGAAGAAAGGAAGAGAGAAAGAGTGTGTATATGTGTGTGTGTGTGTGTGTGAGAGAGAGAGAGAGAGAGAGAAAAGTTTGAGATTAGTAGAGTGTGTATGGTTGTGTGTGTGTGAGAGTGAGAGGGAGAAAAAAAGAGAAACATAGAGAAGGAGAATGAAAGTGGGAACGAGAAATTGTAGTGAGAGAAAACTGTTGCACCCCAGAGGAGAAGATGGAAAAATATTCGTACACATAAAATATGATATATTGCGGGTACCGGAAAGTCATGTCATTTTTCTACGACCTAACTTGGGGTGTTATTTATTGTGTATTTAACACCGCCAAAAATTAAATAAATATGCTTCCAGCTGAATCGGGTGTTATTCTTCAAATTCTGATAGTATTTTCTTTTCCAGTTCCTATCATACAAGATGAATGACAAAATAATTGAAGGGGACCATATTCGTCATGTATGCTCGATGGATTTCATAAGGGTAACAATGCAACCACGGCCTTTAAGAGTATTTGCAATGTTTATTACAACACACTAGAAGTCTTACTAATGCCAATATTGTTTCGCAAAAAGCCAATAAGGCTATTTTAACCCCTGCAATGCCAATCGTTCGGAAAGACCAGTAGAGCTGGACAACGAACTGCTGTTCTCAGTTGTTGAGGGAGATCCACGTCAAACCACTGAAGAATAATCAGGAAAACTGGGGGTCCCACAAATAATGCTCGGAGTCCGAAGCAGTGTTCCCTCTAAACCTGACATAGCGAATCTTGTGTCGGAGAAATAACATCCATCCCGTAGCTAATGAAATACAGTTATTGTCCTGCATCATACATGAGAATTAAAACAAATATAATCAAGAGCAAATATAATTTAAAGGCAAAAGATTGTTCATAGTTGTAGTCCATTGATTGCAGTCTAAAAACCAAATAATAAAAATCGGGGTCGACCAGAACATTTCCATTATAGAATGGGTCTTCGAGTTTTTTAAGTTTCGAAACTACTGGTCTAGTGTATAAGAGAGACTTCAATTGATTGGGAAGGGCAACAGGGAAGAAGTGTCATTCTTCAGCGCGATGATGCCAGACCACATCAAGCTAGAAAGACCAACGGAAGATTGGAGATTTAGCCAGGGGAAATGTTACCCTTACCCACCTAATGTTGCACCAGCAGACTTACGTTTGTTCGGATCCCTGGAATCATTCCTAAGTGGCAAAATAAAACATTGATGGGGTCAAACATGAGTTACCAGAATTCTTTGGATCAAAGTCAGCTCCCGTTTATATAGGAGAGGCTGAAAAATCGATTCCAAGATAGACGACTGTGTTTAATAACGAATATGATTATATGATTAATTAAACTATAAATGTTATCTAATGAAATGCTTTTACCTTAGGAGGAAATATCTCTCCAGTGCACTGTTCTTTAAAACTGAGCAACTCCAGTACGTAGCGTTTATCATTGATTAAAACAGAAAAAAAAAGAAAAGAAAACGTTAATACATTTTTTTGAATTTTTGACTTTATCACTGTGTGATTGAAATTGTACTCCGCTCATTTGTCTCAGGCTCTATTATGTCCTTGCTCAATTGACCTCATGAAATATATATATATAATGATTTCGCAAATGGAACCGCTCACAAATGGTAGCGGCATTAGTTAGTACAATGTTCATTTTGTACGCTCTGTTCAAATTCCCTAAATCATAGCATATATATATGTGTGTGTGTGTGTGTCTCTCTCTCTCTCTCTCTCTCTCTCTCTCTCTCTCTCTCTATATATATATATATATATATTGTAGATGCATCAGAGAATAGGAAACGGACTATATATATATATATATATATATATATATATATATATATATATATATATATGTATATATATATAAATATATATATATATATATATATGTATATGTATGTATATATATATATATGTATGTATATATATATATATGTATATATATATATATGTATGTATATATATATGTGTGTGTGTGTGTGTGTGTAGAGAGAGAGAGAGAGAGAGAGTGGAAGATTGACTGAGAGCAAGAAAAGAGGAAAAGAGTGAGAGGGAAGAGAGGATATAAAAGTAGAAAACGAGAGGGAGTAAATGTCTGAACATTGCTATGAGAGAGCGAAAAACATGCATGCAGAAACACTATAGAGAGATAGAAAGGGAAAGAGGGAGAGAGGCAGAAAGAGACGTCTTTGGTGTGACTAATATTTTTGTGCAGATCGGCGAAATCCACCTTGAACACCATAACTGGCTTACCTTTGATGTATTCTTTTTGCATACCTACCATCCAATAAGCCAACACAAGTACAACCACTGATACTTAAATACAAAGATAAGAAAAAGTGAATAGGCACCTCTATTTTCAAACACGTGTCATTATTATTTACCAGCATGGCCGGGAAAAAAGTAAATTCAACTCGAAAGCACTCAGAGAATGCATACCTCTGACATCACCGTTGTTGGGAGTGGTAAATGCTCATGAATCCGCCTCCAAATTTGATCACCACTTTCATAGCCTTTGGAACTTTCTTCCACGAAATTTCATTTGAATTCACTATAACTTTTGGAGATATCGTGTTGACAGACTTGAGATCATACATAAATATGTCGGAAAAAAAAGAAAATCTCTCTCACTTATAGAATGGACCAATTCTTCCTGACTCCATTGTCCTTCCGTCCACAAAATTTCATAGAAATTAATTGTGAACTTTTGGAGATATCGTGGGGACGGAGAGACAGAGAGACTGGAAGAAAGACGGAAAGATGCAACCGAATGTTCATCAATATATTACATCAAAAAATAGCAAATAAAAAACAAAACAAAAACAGCTCTGGTTAGTCACTCATTAGAAACCATCATGCAACCAACGTCTTTCGGTAAGCATGCTGTGTTGGGGGTGATCCATTAGGAAAATTGCAAAAGGGGGGGTGATCAGTGAATAAGTTACCAGTCTCGTGCTTTTATTGGCATTGATCCCAAAAAACATTTGAATTAAAAAAACAAGCAAACAAACAAAAAAACAAGCAGATACAAAATAAGGGATCAATTTAGCATAAGGTCAGAAGGTTGTCAAGCATACCCCCTTAAAACAACCAGCGTGAAGCTAAACATTGGAAAAGCACGACCAAATCAAATTGAGACCATCGGTTTTGAGAGATTGTCCTTGTACCATGTTACAAATTTAGATTTTTTTTTCGTGATTCCATAACGTTTTGAATATAAAACAGAAAAAATAATGTTTTTTTTTAGCCTTTTCAATCTCATCATTTGGCTGAGAAAAGCAATTGTAGTCCAAAATTGACCTCTTCTGACCTCCAATGTCTTTGGAAGTCAGTACCACCTATCCTATCGTCTTTTTCTACTTATGTTGATCCCTGTTACCTCCAAGAAGTGATTGTTTTGCTGCAATATCAATATTGTAATCAAATAATTTATTTTACACTGCAAATATTTATTAAAACAATCTCCGTTCTTTATAATGCACTCAATGCAGTGGTGAATGTCAATCATACAGAATGGTATACAGCGAAAATTTCAGATTAAAATTCAGCCAATAACTACGAACCAGGCAACGGATTTATTGACCCATCCTCATATACAGAGTCATGACAAAGGCATTTGATGTGTGCGTAGATTCCACGCGCTCTTTTTTGAAAACTAGAGAGAAATAAACATTTGAGAACCTTTTTCTCGCTGGAAACTTTTGCACACACCTAATAAATTGACACCTTTCTTTTCAAACTAGAACTTTTATACAATAGTCTAAAAATACAGTTGCCATTTCAAACAGCAAGTAAGGAAAATTGCCATGTGTGCGTTTAAGCCAGGTATAAATGCTGAACAGGCAAAACATTCTCAGAGTTGACGGCAATACGATTGAATTGTTCTCCTTACTCTCAAATGCTGTGCACGGTTGGTTTGTGAAGGATAAACAGCTTGTTGTCTGATATTATTTAGAAGTTAACAAGCCACCCCTTTCAGTCATGTCTTCAATTACTCGATGCACGCATGAGGAAGCCGATAGTCGCATGTTATTACATGTGGCTTGTATAGTAATAAATGGCCAGGAAATAATGATTCAAACTGTTGATACTCATGTTGTGGTTTTAGCTGTTGCAGTGGCTCAGAGTTTATAACGAGAAGACAAGCTTTGGTTGGCATTTAGAACTGGAAAGAGAAATTGAAGAAGGCACTAGCACTAACACTGTTGCATACATTGACGGTTTTTAATAGTGTTTCAAGATTAGTTGGTCACAAGAAAAAGACTGCATGAGCTGTATGGATTGTCTGGCTAGAGCTTACATACATCCTATTGAACCTCGTGTCACAGGTCTCGATCGAAAGGTTTATCATCCTACTCTATTTGCGAAACAGCACATTCGTCTCAATAGATAAAGCAAAGAAGAAACTGTCTGTGAAGATGCCCAAAGTACAATCAATCCCTCCATTAAAAGCTGGCTTAGAGGTGCATCTTAAGAGAGCGGTGTAACAAGGTGGTCATATATTGGGGTCATATGTCAGTATCCACTCTAGAATTACCTTCACTGTGTAGACAGGGCCGATTAAAGACATGTGCAAGGGTACTATCAACTGTTTTGGACATGCTTACCAGTTCAGCTGTGAACTTGTCTCCTGTAGATGTTATAAGGGTTGTGTTTGGCAGTTCAAAATAGCAGTCTTAGATTGCACAGATCTCTGTTACTGTGAAGGGAACTGCGATATAAACCTTCCAGCGATAGACCTTAGCTCTGTACAAGTATTATCCCATATTTCGATTTATGAAATGGCAGATAGAAAAAAAGCTTCTGAGCAATTCCTAAGTTCAAAATTTGAATTCAACATCATGAAAAACGTTTGATTTGACACGTAGATCATCCATTACAGACTTCAATATTTATAACTTTATTGCAATAACAATTTTTATAACTGCCAGGCTGCCATCTTAAATTTTCAATTACTTGCACGTAACGTCCAAATGGCTACTCCCAAGAACTATGAATGGCAATAAAATCAACTAAGTTTATCCTCAATATCATATTATATCCATGGCTGATAAGAAACTCTATCTAAAAACGGTCGTTGCTGCCAGCCAGTGCAAATTTAACTAATACCAACCGCATAACAAATGTTCGATGCTAAAATCATCCCAAGACATTCAAGACATATGGAAAGAAGCCACCCGTCCTATTTCCCTCCTGACCACCAGATGGGGATACTTTAAAGATATCTGTCGTTGAAAACAGTCCAGGATGCGTACTTACTTATCTATGAAATGTTTGTGGCACTAGCTATTTATGTTTCACTGGCATGGACGTACTGTTCAAGAGCAGCTTTAGTCAGGATATACGTACATCTGATGCCATAACAGATGAGCTCTTCAACCAGGCGCAAGACTTCAGCATTTACACAGTCACCTGGCCTGTGCCGACCAGCAAGTCATGTGGATCTGTCATTGCCTGTCAGAACTGTTTCAGATCCATGATACATAGGGTGCCGTTGCCAGGGATTGGCAACCAAATGCAGTCGGATATAGTGCACTTTGACATTAGAGAGCAGTGACAGCAGCAGTAGCTCAGAAAATTACTAGAAAGGCTCTGTTTATTTCAGCAAAGTTATTCAAAATAACATATGCCACTATGATGGATACCAAAATTAGTTGGAACATTTGGCATTCACATTGTATAGATTACCTGATTAGAATGACAGTCCTGTCTTCTGGTTGTGGGAATCATTTTGAGTGGAGGTTTATTTTGTGTACAACTTCTTTCAATCCTGTCATATTTTATAATGGGAAAATGTCAATCTGTAGTTAATAACGAAGACGATCAATGTCACATCCAGTACTAAAGTGAAATAAGTGTTTGTCAACAGGAAATCTATTTCTTTATACATAGACAGGGTAAATATTTGGCTGGAACCACTTGACATCTCAAGATAAGTTTAACTAGGTTTGGTTTGACCTACAACACAAAATACCTTTAATTAAAGGTTGGTAAGGAAAGCAAATCTCATGTAGCAGCAATTTATAATTTCCGCTACCTATACTTCTAGCAGCTAGTTGACCAGGTTGTGCACCCAGATTATGATCCCTAAAGGCCCTAGATATCAATCTTCTAAGTCTGTAAACTCCCTTTGCATCTTGGGTATTGGTCGTGAGAATTACTTCTAAAGTGTTTTGCACCGTATGAAGTCTGTCCAGAAAGTATTCAGAGATTCTTTAATATCTTGAGAACAGCTCACGTAGCTTTGATATAACTTGATAACTCAATTGGCTGCGAGATCCCATTGAATGAGCTTGTTTACTGTACGACAGTCGCCGTCATAGTTACCAAGCCCGCCTACTCTTCACGCCCCATACAGGGATTTTTTGGTAAAACATCACATCACCAAGATATGGCAGACAAGTACATTTTAGATTTCGTTCCCTGCGACTTTTCCTAAAGAAATTTCAGACCATGGACGAGATTAAGGGGAATGTGATGAGTCAACTAATGATTATTGTAAAAGATGACTTTGCAGACTATTTTGAAAACTTGAAGGGGCACTGGAATAAATGAAATAGATCTGAAATATCTTCTGTTTCCGTCAGAGAGTTGTCGGAATCGACTTATCGAGCAATCGTTGTTCGCGAAAGACTTATTTTGCTGAATATGCGAGTTCCCAAAAGGAGTACTTTGAAGGGGACTAAGGCTCTGTTTTTTCTGTTTAATATCAAATGGCTGGATACTTTCCGGACGCTCCTCATATAGCTTAGAACTCTGGCTTTCGTGAAAAGGTTTCTGTTTTTGTTCAAACAATCGTCATTGAATGCTAGATGTCACTCCCACAGAAGAGATACATATTTTTTGAACGGATATTCCCCATTACCCCAGAAACTTGAACATATAATGCAATATACTGCCCCCAACCATGGTCACCCGCTGCCACTATTCCAGAGAAAGGGGGCAAAAGCATACATTCCAGCGGGATAACATATATTTCCCGAGAGAAACAAAAGGGCATATTCGGAATATATTAGTTACACGATAAGCATTCCACCCACTATCTGTGATGTAAACAAGTACGACGTACTGTATGGACCCAAATATTAGATGTTGCACTTGATTGTTGACGGAGACGCATGACCTGACCCCGGGGAGACACGGTAGAGTGAGCACAAGCAAATAGTAGTAGAGTCTTTTTATATGAGAACATTAGGTTGGGGTTATTTAAAACAATCGTAGTGTAGCATCATTTATTGACTATAAGGTTCCAACCTTCAAACCACTTGCCCTCAGTGAAAAGGCCTGATCCAGGGAGAAGGCACAAATACCCTGTATTAACCCTTTGACTGAGTACGCTTTAGCCCTGCGACCTGAAAGTATTGGGATCTTAGCAAAAAATGGTTCAATTTAGTGTACAGAGGAGTATTTTGGATTCTGTAGATAATCATATAACTATGATATTATGCAAATAATGCAGGTTAGGGCAAATCTTACAGAAGATCAAACCTGGGGACTATTTTGGTAAATAACGCAAAAAACCTGGAAAATGAGTAAATCTATCTATGAAAGAAGTATGTGTGAATATGTGTCCATGCCTCACGATTACTTGACCACTGGTTATTGTACGAAGTCGACTCTTCAGACGTATCAATCAACGTACGAAGCAGCGCAGTGTCAAGTTTCAAGTATTTTGGATCGGAATTTCCGAGGCATGTAATAAAAATAAAAGAAATATTGAACATTGATAGATCTTTCTTCACAGTTTCAATTATCTCCCCTGACTCCCGCTCTTTAGCGTCATACAATATCAAAACTCAAAAGAAGTAATCAAAATACTTCCAAACCGTACGACAACAGGAAAATCATTTCGCATGACAATTATAACACAACAGAGTCCGGTTGCTTCCAAATCTGCGCCTTTTGAACGGGTTCTGTCCTAAGGTTAATGAAAAGAAAATAATGCTGTCTATTTACGTATGTCAACTGTCTGTAGATGTACTTTTATATCTACACATGTACGTGCGTTCATACACACACACACACACACACACACACACACACACACTCACTCACTTGCAGAGATTTGTTTGACTAGAGGCAAGCGTAGTGGCTGAGATAGTCGCAGCGTTCAAGCCCAGGTAAAAAGCCGGAATTTTGAATGTTGACTTTTAAAGCAGGCAGGCCCTCCCCACTTGGGAGACTGATGCATCACGATATTTTCAGTTCTGATCACTCTTCCTTTCTACCCTCATTGCTTCATCTCTCTCTCTCTTTCTCTCTCTCTCGCCCCTCTCAGCAGTAAAAAGCAACACGCAGGCATTCATATTCATATGCATACGTATTTGCATATATTGAATTCCTTCACGAAAAAAGAAATAGACAACAACCTGGATATATTACTGTGGAACGAATCACAAGAGAAAAATTCTTGTCTGGCCATGTTTAAAGAATATATCTGGAGAATGCAAAACTTCGCCCTGGAAGTGAAGTGGGGTGCTGAAAAGGGGGGAGCTGGGGGTGAATCAAAACAAATGTATTCAGAATAACAAACAAGCAGAATAAAAAAGCAAAGTACTTAAGTTCAATCTTGACGTAATGAAAACCTCTCTAAAAATAATACATTTCCTCTAAAACATGTAGTACGATGGAAAAGCTAAGAGATACTAATTTGCTCACTTTTGTTTGCTACTAGGGCGGACAGATAGATAGATAGATAGACGGTCCAAGAGAGAGAGAGAGAGAGGGAGATAGGGAGAGAGAGAGAGGAGAGAAACAATGGAATAGAAACAGAAATAGAGAGAGAGAGGGGGGAGAGAGAGAGAGTGGGCAAAAATGGTGAAAGTGAAAACAAGAGTGAAAAAGAGAGACTTTACAAGAGGAAGACAGAATGGAAAAAACAGAGAGAGAGATAAAGAAAGAGAGAGAGGGGGAAGATTGAATGATGACAGAGGGAGAGGGAGAGGGAGTGAGAATAATGAAATTTAAAACAGAGGTCACAAGAGACGTTAAAGAGAGAAAGGCGGGAATAGAGAAGATGAATAAGTGGTAAATGAGAGAGATGGGGAGAGAGGGAGAGAGGGAGAGAGATGTAGATAGGGACAGAGAAAAACTTGGTAAGGAAGAGAATACTGAGAGTGGAAAAGAGGCAAAGAGAGACTTAGTGAGAGAAAGAGAGAGAGAGAGAGAGAGAGAGAGAGAGAGAAATGGACAAAAAAGACTTGGTAAGAGAAGAAAAGTGTGAGAGTGAGTGAGAATGGCAAGAGTAAAGACAAAGACGGAGGAGACTCAGTAAAGAGAGGGAATGAGAGATTAGATTGAGAGAGAAATAGAGAGACGACCAGGTGGAAGTAGAGAGAGGAGAAGACTCAGTAAAGAGAGGGAATGAGAAAATAGATTAGGAGAGAAATAGAGAGACAACCAAGTGGAAGTAGAGAGAGAAAGAGAGAGAGAAGAAAGTTAAATGCCAAATCGTTAATTTATTATAGTTTTCACGCAAGTTACTCTCAGTGTTCATCTTGGCACGAACCCGTTAGCCTTGACTAAGAGATGGAATGAAAACAGTGTTTTACAATTATTTATTTTGAAACTTCCAAATAAATAACAACTATTTATACGTTGCGTACAAAATCGGAGAGCAAAAGTTTTCTCCTCCGTTTAAACATTGACACTTCTGTGGCTGAAGTGGATGAAGTTATGTCCATGACAGACGCGCTCTTGAGGTGCGAGACACGCGACTCTAAGTATTGCAGAAAGCTATTTCTTTATTTCCGATTTCCATGCTTTTCGCTCTAGCATTAATGATTAGACTATGCAACGTTTTTTTTCCAAATAATGTGTTAAATCCTGATTGATTATACATAAAAAAATAAAGAAAATGGCTATAATTCTCTTCAAACATTGTTATTTTATAACTTACCGATTTTTTTTCCAAACAGCTTATGGGAGGTACTTGTAAGCCACTAACTCCGTGACATTGTTGATCCTCACATAGAATCTACGCAGCTATGGCCAGTCCTGCTTTTGGAAGTGCACCAAGGCATCTCTGCTGTCTTAAAGGCAAATAAAAAGGAAACTTGGAGACTCACCGGGAATGCCACCATTCTGAAGACACCGATGATCTCCCAGTCATACTAATCATACTCTAAGGCATCTAATACAGTTTTGACACCATCTTGAACTTCAGATCAAATGGAGTTCCCAGAATTAGTCTTGATCGGCATGTCTAAATATTTTAGTTGGTCCACAGAAAAAGACGATCCTGCAGCCCAAGGAGGAAACAGCTAGCGCGCGAGAATCATGCTCAATCTCACATGGAGAGATCACAAGACAGCACTGTTTTTCAGGAAGGAAACAGGAGTCCGAGACATCATAGAATCTATGAGGATATTCAAATGGCAATGGGCTGGTCACGAAGTGATATTGACAGACAACCGAAGGAGATCACGACTCACAACATGGATCCCCAGAGATCACTTGCGAAGCTGAAGCCATCAAAATAAAATATGAAGTAGACAAATTCAGGAAATACTGGCCCATGATAGAGAAATATGGCGGATCCTGGGGAAGGTCTATGTCCAACGACGGACGTTAAAAGACTGATGATGATGATATATTCTTCCTGATGTACTGTACTATCTAGTGATCTCTCCATGTGAGGTTGAACATTATTCTCTTATGTACACGTTGCATGCTTCTCAGTTTGCAGGTCTGTCTCTTGGTTAGGTTCCATGGTACATATGTCCAGAGCTTAAAGATTGATTACATTTTGGAGTTTGGTTTGTGAAAGTTTGGTTTGTGAATTATAGTCTAGTTGTAAATCTCGAAAAATCACTTGAAAACCTTTTATGATCACCTTTGTTCAATATTAGTGTGCATACATTACTAGGAAATAACACTCACTACCCAGGCTCTAAAATTGCGTTTCACGGCGTTGGGGCAGTTTTCTTTTTGTTCTTTAGATGAAGCATTTTCATTATTATTCTATTCTAAGCTTTATTCCATACTGTTATTGTTGCTTTTTATCACAACACTCGATTCATTCACTTATCGCTGGCTAATCATTAATCAATTATTCATTCATGACGAGCTTTACTTCAGCTTGTTATTGTACGTATGTATGTGTCATCATTTCCTGCCTATGCCCTCAGGTGTTATTGGGTTAGGTACACACGGGCAATTGTTTGTAAGATCCACTTCCGGCTTGCCAGGTCTGTCAAAGCTTAGTTCTGAGTACGGCACCTGGTATTTTCCAATGGTCACCTATATAGGTTACCTATCTAGGAACGTTGCTCAACTTCGGTGATCTTACTAAAACCGGTGTATCCAACGTGGTTAGGCCATAACCGCTTAGGCTCGGGATGAGGGTTCATAATTTTTGTCTTTGTGCTGAGTGCTTAACGGAGATGCGTTGAGTACCATTTTTCGCTACTGCGAACCTCGAAATTCTCAAGATGAATCATTTTATCGTTATGTTACTGCTATTGAGCAACCGTAGCCATCAAAGATGTTGGAGAGTTTTATCTTTTTTTTTATACATGCGTTCGTTTGTTTATGTGTTTGTTTGTACGTCCTAGCGCTCCTGGCCATAATGTTTTGTCTGATGACTTGAAAATTGGCAACAGTACGCTTCTTCTAAAAATATTTTTGAACATTTTATTTTTGGAATAAAAAGGTTTTTGACACATTTTGCACCTTAATTTGATTGATTAAATGATAACATCTAGATTCTAGAGAATCTAGATGTTTTTAGATGTTTTTTCAAAACTTTGTTTCAGATATTTTCCTGTGTAAAACGCCTGTCATGTTATAAAGAGAAATTTCTGTGACCATGTTTTTTTCTTCAATGTAATTTTTTGACATGATTTGATGCTACGTTTGTTCAATTATTGACTGTGATGGCGAGTTTCTATTCGATTTTCTTATTGTTGCTATTAATAACATAGCTCACGGTCGATATACAGTTGGGTCCCTAAGGCAAACCTTGGAATTCCTGAGATGAAGCACTTTCACGATTAACATTTTATTTCTGATTTACACAAAATTGTAATTGTTTTTTTAATTTTTTTTATTTCAACACGCTGGGTTGAAACACTCTTTGCCCAATAGAGTAAATTTTGAAATTCTTGAAATGAAACATTTTAACTCTTGATATTCAAGGTTTTCATGGCTGCAGTAGCCAGGGCGACGTCCATGAAAGGCGATTTCCCAATATGTTTGGTGCTTGTTTGAGTCTAAGCCTAATATCCAACAATAACGTCTCCGCCCTTACGTCAAGCGTCGGTTGTAGGCCTTGGATTCATTCGGTTTGTTGACAGGTAAGTAGTGGTCTGCTTATCGGAAATTTGACCCATAGTGTAAACATTGTGTCGGCAGTTTAATGAAGGTCTCGATGAGTCGGGCATGGGGTCAATGAAGAAATCAAATCACTTTCAAAGAGAAAATCAAATTATGATATGGCAATAAGAGACTATTTTCTGGAAAACACTGCACATGAGCAACTTTGGGAAACTAATTACAGGCAGACACAGAGCCATACATATGTATATATATGTATAAGTATGTACATCAAATGCTTTCTGGCCAATCTTCATGCGTTGAAAAGTAATGTATGTAATCAACGTATAATACCAGCAAGGACGTACGGTTACTAAACCTTGAAACTTACCTAACAACTCTAAAATCAACTCAGAATAGCACAGGGTGAAATATAAAAAGCGTTTTTGGGAATAACCCTTATAAAAAAATATTAACACGGATCCGTGAGAGGACCAAAGTGAGAGATATCGTACAAGTAATCAAGCGGCAGAAGTGGAGCTGTGCGGGGCACATAGCGAGACAACGGGACCACAGACGGAGCAAAAGGCTAAACGATTGGTGCCCGTGGGGCAGTAAACGCACTAGGAATAGACCAGACACAAAATGGAGAGACGTGATGGAAATGTTTACCGAGAAGACACGGCAGAGATTGACACAATCACGCACGTCATGGAAGCTGATGTGAAAGGCCTTAGTCCAGCAGTGGACTTATTACAGCTTATGATGATATGTATAAGGAAACCAATATCTATTAATCTATATAATTAATCTATCCATCTATCTATCAGACTATCTCAGTCTGTTCATATCAATCCATGTCTTCTTTCTAATTATCTATCCCTCTATCTATGTATGTATATCTTAGTCTGTTCATATCAACTTATCTATGCTCATATATGTATCTCTCTCAGTCTCATTATATACATGCTTGTATGTAGCTGTCTCAATCTGTCCATATCTATCTATCTATCTCTCTATATTATTAATGCAAAAGTTTCTCTGGGAAAATCTTTTTTCAGTGCAAATCCGAAGCATGTATTTCCTAATATTTTCTATAATCTTGAGACACCTTTCAGATAAATAGTGTATTTCATCATAAAAGGGACTGGTCTGAAGGATACGTCACATGTGATACAACTTTCTAACCTCCATGACCGTTTGCTTTGCTACATTTGCAACCTGGGGACAGGCATTGTGATACAGTAAAATCATCGTTAACTTCCTTGTCCAGAATAGCTTCTTTTATTTTCTAATGTGCCATTCAAACGAGTCAATTGCTCCAAGCTGTATGTATGAAGAGAATTAAAAAGACGTAACAGACATATCAGGGAAAAATCATGCACACTCACACCCACATACCTCTTATATATATATATATATATATATATATATATATATATATATATATATATATATATGTGTGTGCATAAATATATGTATAAGCTGATTCTTATCTAAAAATTGCCAATCAATGAAAAACTGCGTATTGATGTATATTCATGCACATCCCAAGATTACCAAGTGAACATAAGAGAAGTAGCCTCAGCTGGATTCGAGAAAGAGAGAGAAATGAAAGACGAATAAGGAGAGAGAGAGAGAGGAAGAGAAATAAACAAACCACGATAGATAGATAGATAGATAGACAGATAGATAGATAGTGATAGACAGGAACAAACTGAGGTAGATAGATACACCTTCATAGGCAGACATAGATAGATTGAACGACTGTTTGATTAAATAGAAATAAGGCAAGAGTGAGAAAGAGTCTGAAAGAAGAGAGTGTCGGGAAAATGAGATGGGATTTTAAATACGGGGACGCTCCATTATTTTCTTTCCAATTCTTTTCACAGTTCATTGCTCAGGTTCCATCCTTATCTCTCCCATTTATGACCAGCCCGGACCAACCCTGAACTTTTTCATCCACACTCCTACCCAATCCACGAAGAACCATTCTTCAGGTTCTGGAAGACGTAATTTACGACCCGTTTCCATTGAATTCGAAAAAAAAAAATACTGTCCGGAAGTGGGCAAGGTTCACTATAGAGAAAGTTCCCTCGGGGTTGTATACGTCCGACTATCGGATCGGACCGTTAGGGTAAGGGATGAGGAACTGGCTCACAATATGCGAGGTAAGTAGGGAAGTCGGGAGTGGCGTTGGTGCGTAGTGTTAAGGGTGGTAGTGGAGGCAGCTACAGCATTAAAATAGGGTAATGAGGGTCCATGACCCCCTATCGAGAAAGGTACAGCTCACTGACATTGGTTGTAGCCCTTCATTTTATCTCTGCGACCACCCCTCTACGACCCATGATCTCTCAGTTTTACCCAATCAAACCTCTCTTCTTCTTCTTCTTCTTCTTCTTCTTCTTCTTCTTCTTCTTCTTCTTCTTCTTCTTCTTCTTCTTCTTCTTCTTCTTCTTCTTCACGTATGCCTTTTTCCCCCATGTATTTCACATTCTTTTATATCATTCATTGCATTCACCTTTGTGACCGATGTTTTCGACCTATTCTGTAAATTAAAGTCGGTGTCCTAAGGATTTGGGGTCTGGTTGGGAACGATTTGTTAGCGTTAGGGCTGGGGTTAACGGTAAGAACCACCTGCCGCTTACAGAGATCTTTGCCAATTAGAGACCCATTTAAATGTCCTAATAGTGAAAGTGCATCATTCGTAAGATTAGGAAATAACAAGCACATTTCGTATTGAGATATTTTGCAGCACTTGAGGTTATTGGCACCAAAAGGTCGATGGACTTCTATGATAAATATTTTCATACACACGCATGTATATACATATATACATCATATGTACGATATGTCTGTCAGATTCACCCAGATATAAACCAGCATTCGATATATATATATATATATATATATATATATATATATATATATATAGATAGATAGATAGATATATAGATATATATATGTATATATATATACATACATATATATATATATATATATATATATATATATATATATATATATATATATATATATATATATATATATATCTAATAAAAACAGACAGAACTTTACAGTCTTTTGCGTATCTTCACGCTTCTCAAATTAATGAACAAAAAAGAGGATGCTCAAAAATTATACGCACTCATACGTTTGTATATGCGTGTGTATATATATATGTGTGTGTGTGCGTGCGTGTGTGCATATGCATGTGCGTGTGCGCAAATACATGTGTTTGCATATGTATGTCTGGGTACGATTGAGAGCCTCAGCGTGGAGCAAGTACTGAGTAGTTATTTCCATTAATACTTGCAGCCTTGCTAGAAAATAAGTATTCCTTGGCAGCCCCGTTTGACTTTAATTGGTTGTTTTTGTATACACTGTCTAGGCCGAGTGGCTCGTTCTCCACCTAACAACAGGAGGTCATTTCTAATAGAGTCCCAAATGATATAACGGATTCATAAATATTCTGTCGGGTTACATATTCATTCTTTAATGATATAATTATCCGCGTTAGAAACGAAACAGTGAAGACATAGACGGCGAGAACGAACAACATCAGCGAAGTGGGTATCCCTTGGACGGTCTGTATGGCTGTTTAGCTCAATGGTCGCAGGTTCAAGCCCTGTAGGAGCACCATTTTTCTCTAATTGTTTATTTCTATTTATACCGTTTAGGCTGAGTGACTCGGTCTCTGTGTAACAACGTGAGGTCGTTCCAAAACACATGAATATTCTGTAGGATTATATATCCATTTATCTCTCTTTCTTTCTTTCTTTCTTTCTCTCTCTCTCTCTGTATGTATACAAATAGCTCTCACAAGCGAGTGACCTGGGCTCGCCCGCCAGTGGTTATCTCGACTCATCAGTAGCAACCATTACGTCGTTTGAGGTCATTTTTCTGAACATCTTCGTCAGGTAGTTCAAGCAGTATTTCTCCCCCAGGGCTCTGAATATAGAGGTTAACCGTACTTTTCAAAAGTTTGTCTGACGACATTTTTTTCCCGAGTTTACTGACAAAAGCTACGTGTGGAGATAGCATTCAGTATTTGCTTTGTAGCCAGTCGTTATAAAGGAAGCGCATACCCCTCTTCTTCCCTGGCCAACATTCCTGTTTGCTGTGCCCCACATGTGCCTCAGACGACTTGGCCCTTTTCAGGTCCGTGAACGCCAAAAGGTTTTCCCGTATAAGATAATGGCAATACGCCATTTATGCGTATAATAGATTTTTATAAGGATGCCCTATTTTCGTGTAGCACAGGAAAGATATCTATATATTATTTGCAGTGTGTATATATATATATATATATATATATATATATATATATATATATATATGTGTGTGTGTGTGTGTGTGTGTGTGTGTGTATTATTGCGTCATCCACAGACAGCTATTTTGTGTTATTACAGTTGTTCAGTGTGGTTATAGACAATCCATTATCCCATCCAGTACCACAATATATATATATATATATATATATATATATATATATATATATTATGTAGAAGGCTTCACACCTTTAAACACTAAAGACCAGAAAAAACTTTTTCAAAGGATGTTTTTGTATCACTTCAGCCATTCATTTCCCAATATCTGTCAATGCAATTTATGTAATTTTTTTTTCTTGTTTCAGACATATTTTGATATTTTGTGACTAAGTGAAACTTATCTCTTGTTGGGATCATCATTTGTTTATTATGTAACCGTTTCGGCGATGATCCTAATTTATAGTTTATGTCATATATGTATGTTATTTTATTTAGGGTATAATCAGAATGTATTGTATATGACTGTTATTTTGTACTATATATAATTTGATATATTGAAATAGGGTTTACTTACCTAGGTTATACCCGAAACGTATTTAACAATGAAGGATCAGTAAGTATAACAACAGACGATGTTCGTGTCACTTTTATTGACTGTTCACCCATGTGAATATCAAATCTGTTGCGTCAGTTTTAATCTCACACTACACGAATTCTAACTTACGATATCATCTTTAAGATAAGTTGGTTATCAACCAAAATATTCAACCGAAGAATTTGACTATTATTTCACAACTTAATATGTACATTTCATATTATATAATTATCATACCCACAAAGAGGGACCACTTTTCGCCAAGCATGTCACAACCTACAAGGTAGTTTCTGCACTTGATAACTTGAAGCATCATACTGCCCTATCTACCGGGTCCAAACCTATACTGCGTAGCGCGAAAATATCTGTGCTGTAGAGTGACAAGGATTCTATCTTAAACTGCTGGTCTGAACCCTTTCACACACTCTACAGTGGTAATCGCATAGTGCAGGGAACTGCAATTGATCACATCCCATGACAACGAGCAAAACTGGAACTGTATGAGACATTAATACCATGAGGAATTGAGAGAGCCATCTTGCAGCTGTGTAGTGAAACCGTAGTTGTTGACGGGATCTCTGCACAGACCTAGAAACATAGAAGTCCTGTCTGGATGCAGGCCCCACATGTACTCTTCGTAAGCTGTTGGAAACAGCGGAAATTACCTCAGGATATCAGAGGCGCGATCATTACAACCCTTTACAATAACGAAGTGTAACTCTTCCTTCGTTTGCTGGCAATAACCCCTGCGGGAATACTGATAAATAGATTAATAACTCCATTTCCGAACATCACCTCCCTGAGAACTGATATTGCTTTAGAATTAACCGTGACACGGCCAACATAACTTTAGCCCACGAAAAATGCCATGAACAAAACGAAAGGTTGTACGTCATCTTTATAGACGAAGTCGTCCGACGCAGTAAATAGGTCGGGCCTCGAGATGATATTGAGCAAAGTTGGGCAGCCCACCAACGTTTCCCCCAATGGTTGTCCAACTACATGGGGTGTGGCTCAATTAAGTCAGATAAGGAAGCAACTCTCCATGATCTTTTTCAATGGAACAAATGCGTGAAGCAACGTTGCGTATTGGCTCCCGCATTGTTTTCTGTATTTTTGAGATTGATGTTAAAACAGGCAACGGAGAAGATGGATGGCGTAGAAAACGTGTACAACTAAACATGTATAAATGATGACCGATTCAAGTTGGAGCGACTCGAGGCCCACATTAAGACCACGGTGTTGGTGATCAGGGAGCTTCTCTTCGCAGTCGACGCTGCTCTAGCCGCACACTCAAGGTTAAATCTAACATCTTGCTTTGCAAAGGACTTCTCGGCATGGAAATCAGCCTGAAGCAGTATACAAATCGGAGTATCTGTACCAGCCCAATGAAGCTTTGAACACTCCAGGATTTCATGTACCGTAATAACATTATATACCCCGACGCCAGGCTGGACAAAGAAGTAGACAAAAAACTATTTAAGGTAAACTAAGCTTTTAGTAGACTGCAAACACATGTCCTAGGAAACAGGAATCTCAGGAAAAGTCACAATTTTCACCAAGCTATTGCACAACCAATTCTTCTAAGTGGGACCGAATCCTGGGTCATATAGATGTGGCAAATCGCACTCAAACTATTCTATCATTCCAAATGGAAATGGGAAACTATCTCAGCTATAAAGCCAGATCATAGTTTATCAATTTTGAATAATCATAAGAATAGTTTGTTGTGGTATAGATCTATACAGTGGAAGAATGATTGTATTGCACCAGTTCTCCTTTTGGAGTTCAGATCTTTATCTGAGCTCAAATACTGATCCTTTCGACGGTAGGAGAAAGGTTAATTAATTCTAGATATGCACCAAGCATAACTTATTACGGTACAGATCGAAACGGAGTCGGGTGATTGTGTAGTGCTAGCAGTCTTCCAAGTGAGAAAAGATCAGCATTTAAAATCCTAGCTTACGTTAAGACTCGAACGCCGATCATTGATGAGGTTGGAAAGATGGAGGCACATCAGCCAAGAAACAGAACAAAACCATTTCCATGTTATCTTAAACTAGTATAAGAACCGGCGAACCAAGAGGTTTTCACAATGCAATGTGATACGTAATGGAAGATTCCGGTAATATTTAAATGCGACAAAAGTCGACAGTTGTAAGATATTTCATGTGTAGAGCAGATTTGAAAAGGTTAACGGCGTTGTAAGGAATTGTGTCCCGAAGAGAGAGAGAGAGAGAGAGGTTTCAAGGAGATAGACAGCAGTTGTAACAGAGAAAAAAAGATGAAAATAAGAGTGAGGATAATAAAAAACGAAAGAAAGAGAAGTTATCTCTTTTTTTACGTCACACTACATCATATAATACTTTTTTTTCTAAATCGATTCTCGAGTTAAAAAAATGAAATACATGAAAGAAAGCAGACTAAACAGTGTTCATAACCAATGAATGCACTTCACACACACACATATGTATATATATGCATATTATTGTGTCAACCGCAGACAGCTGTTTCGTTGTGGCTATAGACTATCCATTATCCCATCCAGTACCACGAGGTGGGATCAAAACCATCGCTTCAGACCCAGAGGCTGGCATCTTACCTCTACCCCACGGAACTGGACGGTCAGAAAGGGTGAATTAAGCGATATTTTTACTTCATGCATATATTCCCTATTCACCAGAGTGCTCTATTCCTACTTTGGAAGAGCATTTCATAAGCTTATAATGAACGAGTTACCTCACTTAAAGTGCTCAACCCTGAATAAGGGAGCGTTAATTTCTTCCTTTGTCAATGAATCATATTGTATATCAGACAATATCCATCCTTTCATTTTTGATGCGATGATTATTTTGTTTTGTTTCGAGTGTTTTAACGAAGATTAATTTGAAAAATCAATTGGGAACTAATTTTAATGTTCTCAATACTTTTATAACAGAAATAAAAGAGGACAAATGCTGTCAAAAATTGTTAATAGAACGTCGTAGGTTTTGAAGAGGATCTATTCTTTCCTTGTTTTTACCTCTGTTATCGAAATGGCAAGAGATTTTTGTATTCATTAATGTCTGTGTGATTATTCACTCAATATCAGCGAAGGATCGCCATGAATCTAAAAGACACCTTGTGGAAGGGTTTGCCATCGGCTAAGAAATAATTGATCAAAATATAGGGATAAATGCTGTCATTTTTGACGACACGGGTAACCTAATTCGAAGTAAATAACAGAAGAAATAGATCCGATTGGAGTGTCTATTTTGGTATAAATCCAGAAGTCAATATGGTAAGTGGTAGGTTGATGCATATTATTTTCTTCGGCGGATAAGCAATATATATATATATATATATATATATATATATATATATATATATATATATATATATATGAAGATGATTTATGTGATAAAATTCTTTAATTTTGTATTTAAATATTATTCAAATTCTTTTTTATTTTGAGAACTTCGCGTGGGTCCAACCTGAGCCAGTATCAGTAAACAAGATTTGTAGAAAGACCAGGTCGGCTTCATATCTTGAATCCGTATATATGAGGCCAGGAGTCAGTTTTCGGGTACAACTAAATGACAGGATCCAAAATGCTGATTTTCTAGGCAGCTTAGCCCTCCTCGCTTGGAAGATTGGCACAGCGCAATCCTCCTACTAATGTTTCCCCACAACTGAGCTAATAAGTATTAATATGGTTAATGGCACGTATCATGGCTGAAATAGTTGCATAATTTGTTTCCCCGATTGGAAGATTGTGCTGCGTCAATCTTCCTACCAATATTTGGCCTTATGCCATGCTAAATTAAGCTCAGTATATATCAATATGCTTAGTGGCATGTCCCATGAAGTTACACATTTCAGAGAGACTAGTGTTCAAGCCTGGTCAAAAACCAAGGATTCCAAATGCTGATTTTCAAAGTGGGTAGGCAACTTCGATGATTAGAGTATCATAATCTTCCCTCGTTGATATGGCCTTGTGCCAGCATAATTTCACGCGTAGTCAAATCAAATCCAAATATCCCATAACCAAAGAGATAGTTGAAATACCACGCTGGGTCCCTCATGACATTCCTCGAGGAGTTATGCAGTCAGTTTGAAAATATTCCGTCTGGTTATATGATACAGCTGACGATCAAATCACGTTGAATACACTGGTTCTCGTGAGATCACCAGAGTTGAGCAACGCCTAACTTGGTCAATACTGAGATGGGTAATCCTGTATAGTGCGGCTAATTGGTTCCAAATGTATCCGTACTATTCAAAACTGAGCCGTTCAAGGTCATGTCATAATTTGATGTGTTTTTTTTTTACAGCTTATACTTAGTTACGTAGAATTCGTACGGCAACACCTCAATCGTACTACATCAGAATCCGCGCTAATCAAACCTGAACATGGTATTCTTGTGCTAGCTGCCGTAAGCGAAAAATGAGGAGTGAGTGACGTAATCATAAGTGCTTGTTACATCTAAGTCTATTTCACAACTGGAGGGCTGAGGCAAGAGAAATTAGTGAAGTGGGAAACCTGGGTATGGACAGCAGATGCCTTAGTCTGCGCAAGGGCACAACTAAGCTATGTAATGCAACGACTGATCTCAGAAACCTGGAAATATGCTTGGCGGACATGTGCTTTCATTGATAGCCGATTGTTGCCAGAAAGGAGACTTTAGTAAACAGGTCCGGTTAGTCACTCCATAGAAACCGTCACGTGACCATCGTCTTCTAGCGACATGTAATGTTAGGGGTAATCAAATAAAAACATGGAGAAAAGAGCGGTCGATAAATAAATTACCCCTCTCGTCTTTTGTTGGGCGGTGATCCCGAAAAAAAGTCCGTATGAAGAAAACGAAACAAACGTGCACACCGCCAGACACAAACTAAAGAAACAATTTAGCATAAAATTACCTTGTAAATTGAACCCCCCCACTGAAGACCCTGCGTTCATGAATAAAAAGTACCGCTTCCTTGGTGCTGACAATACGCACAAGGCATATTTACATACATAGCCAGTCATCTACACCACTCGAAAACGGAAGAAACCTATCTTGATACTGGCAGTTTTAGTTGGCAGTTTCTAATACGCCAACGTTAGCGAGCAGTCCGAGCCAAGAAGTTAGTTGTGGGGTGCGGAGGTAGATGTGACGGGGAAACGGGTGTATGAACGAGTAGGAATTGATTCCAGCACAACAGATGCCGTTTGTTTAAATGAAATAATCAATCCCGTTTTCCTTATGAGACACATCACATTTCTTTGTTTTTATCTCTGTCTGTTAATATCTATCGATCTATCTATCTATTTGTCATTATCTATCCATCTCGATTTCTTCACATCTATCTATCAATCCATCTATATATCTTTCTATCTATCTATCTATCCTATTTATCTAGCCATTTTTGCACGCCCCCAGACCCCAAAATAACTTTGAGTGAGATTTCAACTATATTAGACAATGCTGTAGTGCCAAATTAATCAACGCTCAGTTAGTATTAGAGTGGTGCTTAGGTAACTTTTGTTACTGTAATGAGTTTGATTCTTACGAGGGGCCCAACAATTGTTGCTTTGAACCAAACCAAGGTAAGCTTAGCGAGTAGCCTATAGTAATACTAATAGTTCCCCACGCACGTGCACACATACACGCACATGGAGGGCGGGAGAGAGAGAGAGAGAGAGAGAGAGAGAGAGAGAGAGAGAGAGAGAGAGAGAGAGAGAGAGAGAGAGAGAGAGAAATAAATAAAGGTCGGGTTAGTCACTCTCTAGAACCCGTCGCAAGACCAATGTCTCTTGGCAGCAAGCTGTGTAGGGGTGATCAATTAAAAAAAAGAATAGGTGATCGATGAATAAATTATTCCTCTCGACTTTTGTCGGGCTGTGATCACTAAAAGGGTCAGAGTGTAAGACGAAGCCCAAAGCAAGTATGAAAATTCCCTGACACAAACTGATGGGCCAATTTAGCGGATACTTGCATTGTAAATTGGACCACCAACGAAAATCCTGATTTGGGTGGGATGGACTTGAAATAACATTAATGGTAAACATAATAAGGAGTGAATGTTTGCACATCCAGCCCTTTCGCTAGATTGGTGCGTCCTGCACGCGCTACACAAACGTACATGGCCATCCCGCTAGAATCATTTAAAAACTGAAGAAACCTGTTGAAGGTTTTGGTGTTGACAGTTTTGATTGACAGTCTCTGACAGTTCTGCTGAGGTCGCTACATCAATTGACCAAAACACACGAATAGAAAGAAAGGCAAGTTTGAGAAGACCGACATTGTAACAACTTTCTCAGCGTGTTTTCCATCAATTCTGCTCAGTGCGAATTCTATTGGCATAAAACCGACACTTGAATTAGCAAATATCAATGAAATTCCCCGGGGTCTGTCTTTCTCCCCCCCCCGACCCGACTTCATTAACGGGTGTTAACTGGACCTGGGTGGAATTCCTGAGCCAACACGAAAATCGTTCGGGTGCCTTGCAATGGAGAATTGTTGAAAGAAGCCAATTCAGTTTAGAGGAAATTATTGGCAGATTCAATTGTCTGGCTTCACTTGTGCTCAGGGCAGAGTGCGGGGATACATCGTACCTGGACCAAGGTGTCCAGGGGGTAGGTAGGAGCCAAAATGGATGAAAACAGGATGAATAACGAAAAAGTTGAAGAGGGGCCCGACACTTAATACTCCCTGTTAAAACTGTCAGACAGCCTGCTGTAATGCCCCTCGCGAAGAGATTTGGTTAAAGAGGAACACACTTGAGCCTTGATCATATCATCTATATCTGTGTGAATGAATATATATATATATATATATATATATATACATATATATATATATATATATATATATATATAATGCCGGTTGCTGATGAGTGCGTTAGGCACGAAATGTTGACATTTACCCGGTATTTATCCTGGGGATTCTTATTTCTTGTTTTTATATAATATATTAAGAGCTCTATTTACAGTATTACATATTAAACAATGTTTTATATTTCTTTCTTTCCATTTTCTCACATATTGTCAAATAAGTTATGGAATACACACACGCACACACACACACATATATACTACCTATGTATGAATCTATGAAGGTCTGTTTCTATCTATCTATCTATTTATCTATCTGATCACAGCATTTCCATCTTTATCTCTCTCCATTTCTCTCCATTTCTTTTAAAAGATCGGGCCCTGTGTGACAACAGGGGTCCTGGATCTAGGCAAGACAACAGTTTCTCCATTCTTTCCTTCGTTCTGGAAATAACTGACATCGACGGCCATTCCAGCTTCCGACGCGCTGCACCAATCATAATCAGTCAGCTGACTGCAGATGTCCACCAGAGTCCTACCTCTTAACGGACACTGAGCACATTGTTCTCGGCTCTCAAGTGTTTTATTGATCATGGATCGATCAGCTGACCCAGTTGACACGGAGAAGAAAATAAAAGACATGTGACGACTGCAGTTCTCAAAGAGTGTGCCGTGGCGCAATTGTGCGTCGCGACTACAGAGCGTTCCATAAACGATACAGTCCTTGGGATAAGGGGATAGAATTTACATGCAGGTAAATTTTTAGCTACAATATTAGTCACTCGGCAGCACTGTACTCAGATACAACTGCATTTGAAATAAATGCGTCATGCGCTAGCATCATCTGGGCATTCATTCCTTTGTATTGTATCATCTATGTCGTTTTCCAGCGTTTGTGTAAATAATCGAATATGGACATACATCCCGGTTAAAGGAAATCACTTTCAACATCTATCACTTAGTTAAAATGCAACCAGCATTCTTTTGGTAATCTTTTTGAAAAGTGTGTTTTCAATAATAGTTTTTCAGATTTAAGACATGAACTTCAGTAAAACAAAGGTCATATACAACAAACATGTCGAAAATAAACACACAATAATCAAAATCGAAAACGCAAAACCGGGGGAAGCAGACCTCTATATATACCCAAGACAAAGGATCTCCATGGAATCCTTAAAAGTAGACGAAATCGAGCAAAGGAACACTCTAGGATGGCAAGCTTTCGGTAGAGCAAGCCCAACCCTCAAGAACAAGAAAATGCCATTAGTCCTAGAAAAGAAGGGTATTCAATCAATGCATCCCCCCGATAGTAACTTATGGAGCTGAAAGATGGAACTTAACCAAGAGGCCAACCTGCAGACTGAGAATCATGCAACGTGCACATGAGAGAATCATGCTCAACCTCATAAAGGGCTGGCCATGTTGCAACAATGGCAGGTGACCGGAACCAGGGTCGGCAGAACCTGAGATGACTGGACGAACTGGACAGGTTCAGACAGTATTAGCTCCGCGACGCCTACGATAACGAGGTCTGGGGAATCCTGGGGAAGGTTTATGTCCAACGACAGATGATAAGACGATTTCGTTCATTTTGAAAAGCCCTGTTTTCGTGGTTAGAATAGTTTAAATACAAGTAATCAAATAAATGGTTGCATCCCTTTGGAAAAGCATTGTATCTCCCAGTTACCTAGTATATATTTTATCATACCTCAACTTTTTAGCGACAGATGAGAGGGAAAAGTTTCGGTAAGTACGTTTACTTAGTATGCTGATATTAATGTTTCGTTCATTGACTACTGGAATGTTTTCGTCTGATTCATTTCACTGTACATCGTCTTACAGCATAGGCCTTGATTGCTGCTCTTTGGCAAAGTTTACAGCTATGTGGAAGCAGGATAGTGATCAAACAGAAAATTTGCGAATGAAAAGTGGAAGATACTACCAGCTGACAGGTGCAAGAAGCTTATAAAAAAACCTGCAAGAAACGTTCCGAGACAGGTACAAGGACGTTGCAATTGAATGTCAAGGGAAAGTGCCATTATTACTGTCTTGGTCATGGTTCCCATCTCTTTGAAATTACTGCATGTAAAATAAAATTTTTTGTTAAATTAACGTCCTTAAAGATATTTTGATGGTAGGTTTCAATTAATTTCTGAAGATATCGATCAGATTAAAGAAATGATTAAGGATGCAAAAACAAAACAAAACAAAACAAAACAAAAAAACAAAAACAAAAACATGACCAGCACGTTCCTGTAGAGCTGAGAGGTGACAGACAGAATCGGCAAACCAAACCAAAGTTCGAATTTCAGTCACGACTAATTATGTTCACTTCGCAATACAAATCCACTTCTCCCTGATAATTTAGTTTTAGATTTTGACTTTGGAATCAGATTCATTAATTACCCAGATTTACAGAAATAAACTTTTGATGTCGGTTAGTGCGAATTCAAGTTGGCTCTAAAATCTAATCTAAACAAAACATACATAGAGACAGGTCTCAACTAATTTCATCAAAGACATTTGCAGTGTCTGAACTAGATAACTTGCATATACCGATTCAGTCGCTTGTCTTTCAAAATTGCTAGCCTCATTTCTCAATTTTCTTGCCGTATCTTTGAATTTCATTGATGAATTTTTGAATTTATTGCGTTACTTTTTTTATTTGCCTTGGAAAATGTATAGTAATTCTATTAAGTTTTTACTCTTTCTGTCAGATCAAATCAAAAACCGTACACCATGCACCAGGAAAAGTTAGAGAAACGGCTATTGTTCAAGTCGATTGATTAGGACTTCGACAATTCCTAACTGCGTTTGACAAGTCTTTGTGCTGTCCTCAAAGGACGTGTCAGAAAGTGCACGAGAAAAATAGAGTGCCGTATATATATATATATATATATATATATATATATATATATATATATATATATATATATATATATATATATGGAGGGAGAAACAACGTGATATGTATATAAGTAGAATAAATCAATAAATTCATCGGTGGAAGTTAAAGTAAGAGGAAAAAAAAGGAAAGAAACCAGACTTCGTGTCTATGATTTTTAATTTTCATGGGTACATATTGAACAAGAGGAGGGAGAAACTGTCTGGCGTTATACATATACGTGTAAGAATAATAAATGTGGGAGACAAAGAAAAAAGGAAAAAGATTGGCAGTGTTTTTTCAACACGACAATGAAAATTGCTTGACAGTTTTCTATTTGAGTTACTTCCAAGGATATTTACAAAGCTTATTTTGGAACCGGGTCAGATTTCTCATCCCGACTCCATTATAATTTTTGGGTTGTCAGAGCGACTCGTGGACGAGCATTGGCATGCAATAATATGACTTACCAATCTTTCTGTCCAATATATATCTATATCTGTCTGTCTATCTGTCTATCTATCTATCTATATAT
>OY735229.1:10011782-10024282 GCA_963457665.1 Thysanoteuthis rhombus | reverse complement strand
GGCGAAACATGTTAGAATAATACAACTGATTTAAATATAATTTTTCTTATTGTCCACTTAATTTACATCGTCTGATATGTCGTATCCACATACGCGTGAGTGTGAAATTTCTTAGGTGATTCTAATCATCACAATGTTTTAGCTGGCTAATTCTACTTAGGGAATTTTTTAAACGATTCAACCATCGGTACAGCTCTGACTTGGGTAGTTTTGTAATCATAGATTATCATAGATTTGATAAAAAGTGTCTCGTAATAAAACTGACTCTCTTGATAGCAACACTGATTCAACGTACTATCAATATTTTTTTTCATAAAGTTCCTCCAGAAGCCTTCATAAAATCCAATGTAATTTTAATTGGCGAAGAGATTTCTGGACATCTAATATTTGCTTTCTAATTTATGTCAATCATCTACGTCAAATGCTGTCGAGTATAGTATTATTCTTTGGGCAAGCCAGTCATGGTGGCTCCAAGATTCTCAACGGAATAGAGGTCAGGTCACATGAATATCCTGACCACCTGCCAAATCCATCATTTCGGGAAAAAAAGAGTTAATCTTTCCCATACTGTGAACGGCCCTGAACGTAGTACACGCGACTATTTCTTTACTAATGAGTCAGCCATCAACTCGTCAGGCAATTCCAGGAACACTACGTGTACAAAAGGGTGTAGATGAGGGAGGGGGTAATTGACTTCCCAGGGTCCCAATGGAGGAAGACCCTAAGAGCTTTATGAATGTTAGTTCACCTACTACATTTCTACTAACGTTATAAACTAACAATGTACGAGGGGTCGCTGAAGAAGCCAAGCCCCAAGCCAGATCCTTCAAATTTCATAGCCTCTACTCAACGAGCTCACGGGTCCCAGGCTTTTGAAAGGTCGGCCAACGAAGTATAAATCTACTTCCAGTTACCACACGGTAGGTGTTATCGTGAGACATTCTTCAACACGTTTACTGTCTCACGACACGCATATACTTCTTGTGGGGTGTTGCGCATTGCCATTGACACACATATGCGTCCATTCCATGGTAAAACAAATCGCATGAGTGTAAAAGTTCCCAGCATTTTTCTCGAAAACTAGATAGTGAATGCACAATCGAACATCTGTTTTTCGATGAAAACTTTTTGAACACACCAAATGAATAGCCTCGAAAATTGTAGAGCAACTTTTTCTTAGTATATCTCGGAATTTTTGAGATGAGGTATTATTATTTCTACTGATAGTCGGACCATCTTCATCTTGGTTGTTTTTCATACAACGTTTCATACCTGACGAAGGCCGTAGAGTGCAACGGCCGAAACGTTGTATGAAAAGCAACCAAGATGAGGATGGTCCGAATATCAATAGAAACAACTTTTTCTTGTTGACAAAGAATGAAAATGACCATAACGTACAAATACATCACATGAAACAAGTTTATCAGTGATGCCTTTCAGGAAACCTATACTAGGATATTACTAGGTCCAGACATAATATATATATATATATCTTTTACCATCATTTTAATATTTTATTTTTTTACCTTCATTGAAAATAATATTTCATCTTTTACCATAATTTTTAATGATATTATTTCATTTGCCATCATTTCAATGATATTTTAGCTTTTATCTTCATTTAAAAAATATACCATCTTTTACCATCATTCTAAAAATATTTCATCTTTCACCATGATTTTAAAATTATTATCATGATTATTAATCATCATTTTAATAATATCTCAATTTTCAATCTAAAATGATTTGGAATAAGTGATCGTTTCTTGAGAACTTCTGTTGATTTGAAATTGTTTTGATCATCACCATCCCTTATGTTACATGGTACAGCAGAAAATACACAGAAAATGTGTAAGCCTCATAATACCAGGGTTGCTTTTAGCAATTACAACACTATCTGGAATTAATTCATTAATGTTAGTCTTCTACGTGAGGATATATATTGGAGAAACTGGCAGACCTCTCAAACTTCGACATGACGGAGATAAAAAAAGCAGTAATGAAAGAAGAGATAGAAAGATCTTGAATGATTGACCGTATTTGGAGAGAAAAAGGCAAACTCTCTCCTCTTTGGGAAGAAGTAAAAGATACAGAACACTGTTAGAATCTGAGAGAAAATCAAGGAGGCAGTCCAGTTCAATATGTCGACTGAATGTATGTCAGATAAGTGCAGAGTTCGACTTGATGTTGCTTCCACAACTCAAAAAAAGACAAAATATGGAAATCCAAGATAGACAAGAAATGAGGAAGAGATCGATATTACTTGAATCCTATGTCGAAACGTAGCAATCATTGGAATATCCCAGTGAGAACCATCATTGGAAAATGCTGTTTAACACCAACGTATATGGATATTACTCCTGAATAAGGCCGTAGAATGAATAGGCCGAAACGACAGGTTTATAACACAAACAATTACAAGGAGTTAAAGCGCTCGAAAAACTCTTTGAACGTTAATAACTTCTCTCGAAACTATAGACGGTTTCGTGTTTTGATCTGACATCTATTTTATAGTTTTGATGCAAATAAAATAATTTTGTTTGCTAAGAATGATCTGAAATTAATTTTCTCTGACACTGCTATGTTGGTTTTAAAACTTACTTTTCAAAATATCTGCGAAGGAAAAATAGAATAAGTTTCTTCTAAAGTTGAATTTTTCAAAATTGATGATAACAGATAAAATATTATTAAAGCTGAATAGGGACCGCCAGGTGACCAACATCTTTTGGCAGCATGCCATATTGGGATGATGGTCTGTAACAACATTGGAAGAATTTTGATGGGCAGTAATTACTAAAATGTCTGAATTAAAAATAAACAAACAAACAAAACAAGTTAACAAATTAAGGACTCGTATAGCATAAAGACACTGCAGATTGAACTTCCATCACTAAAAACCCATTAATTTGAGGGTGGGGAATAATAAAAGTCTTTTGTTGACATAATAAAGGTGTGTTGAAAATTTTACCCTTCAAGCTCAATTGATACAGCTTGTACACGTCATACACACATATTAAGCCAGATAGCTAGCTAGGGGAACTGAGGGGAACCCTACGTTGACAATTTTTATGTCAGTTTTGGTTGACGGTTTCTAATTGGTGACGAATGATTAAGGGGGATAACTAACAAATCATGTTTGGACCCTGGTATTATCATAATACCAGGAAATCGATAGTGTTACCAGTCGAAGGACAGAACATTGATGAATCCAGATACGATTATTATGAACATAGAGACAAAATAGACAGACGCGTGTTGAGTTTAAAAAGAGGAGATTAATGCTGCCTGATGGGAGTAAAGGGACGTAACTATGTTTGTAATAAAGAGACATAATTGTGTTTGTTGAAAAGAGGCGTAATTGTATTAGTAGTAAAGAGACAATCGTGTTAATAGTAAAGAGACATATTTATGTTACTATCAGTATGAGTTCATTATTTAGATTCATTTTGTTTCTAATAAAACAATAAAAATAGAAAAAAATGTGTAAACCTACTTCAGGCCACGTCCTACATTCAATGTACATGCATATCAGTCTCTGCCAAGGTTGACAAAGGGTGTGACAATTTTGGATGGTATTCATAGGGGAGTGGTTTGCTTACGTGTTCACTCACACACTCTCTATCTATTGTGGAATGTCAGTGACAATACTTTTTTTTCTTATCAAGATATCAGGAGATGAGGCAGAGCGTACGGACAAGGGAAGTCTCCCGGGGGCATTTGTTTAAAAATGAACACGAAGAGCATCAAACGAAATTTGAACTTGGCCGATAAACCTTACGCTATCTATCTATAATCTATACAGAAAAAGAGAGAATAAATGTGAAATGGAGTAAAGGTGTGATGGAGAGAGAGAGAGAGAGGGGGAGGCTTTATGCAGCAGTTCTTAAACTTAATCTCAATATCATTCACCCTTGAATGTTTAATTCATCTAAATTCACTGAATCTTTTCGTCTCATTTTACGTCTTTATAACTTTATCAGACGATAACCCAACGACGTGTTGTACGGCGAACTTGTCATTGGTTTCATATCTACAAGAAGACCGGTTCTTCATTACATAGATGTTTAAAAACCAGACCTGGGGGCAGAAAACATTAACCAAGCAAGCTGGGAGGCTCGAGCCGTAGACTGCAACGGATGGAAACTTGCTATCAAGGCAGGTATCCAGTTTTAAGAGGACTGGTAAGAAGAACGCAGAGAACATTAAGTACTGCAGCTCAATCATAGGCGAACCCTCCATTGTATCTCGAGGCAGAGGGAGGCAAACAGATAATCTTTTATCTTCCCGTCAAAAGCTTTTGTGATATAAAGTTATATGTAACTATAATTGAAGAAATATGCGCGTGTATGCACCGAGATAACTCGATAACTGGCTAGTTTACGAAGTTGATATCCGCCACATATATATATTGTTCAGCACACCAGGCACAACAGTAGCGAATTTGAAGTTGTTTAGGTCAACAGTTCTCGAGAAATTAAAAAAAAAATAGATTGAAAAAAATTTACTAAATATAAATCTTTTATTCAAAATTATAATTCTGAATTTAGGTACGAAATACCTAAATTCCCAATAAATCTAGATTTAGATGTTTAGCATCTCATTTGGCTACACTGAACCGAAGTAACCGAAAACTGTAGTTCCGTACGACGGGTAAAAAATTTATTTTACATGACTATTATGGTAAGTTGCTCCACACGTCCAAAAGCCGGCCCATACCGAACAGGCGCTACTTTAGTTCGGAAATTACCGGTTAATCTGAGATTCACAGAAGAAAGATATTAAATTTAAGGCTCCACTACCCTTAAGAAAGCCATCTGGGCTCACTGATCATTTTAATGCCTATGCACCTATTCAAATATTGAAAAAAACGGTCCTTCATGCTTAAATCACCCTTCAATTGGCCCTCAAGATTCCTTCACCTCCAAAATAATTCCATTCAACCTTGGGCGAATCATCCATCCATTTAAGAAGTACTGACTTTGATGAATGAAAACTTTTCTTTAATATGACCCGAATCTGCGTAGGTGAGTTCGTGGTTGATATTAAGAACCGGTTTAGCTTCCAAGAAGTACAGAACCGGGATATTCACCAGACTGAAAAATTATTGATATCTTCCAGATCTTGTTTCTTGGCAATTGCCAAGAATCCATTATAACGAACAAAGAGATATCGGCTTATTTTCCATGAATTTATCCCCGTAATCTACTCATATAATGAACTGAGATTTTTTGATTAATGGACTCTCCCATTCAAAAGGACAAATGTATAGATAAAAAATATCTCCTACTCACTATTTCAAATAATGGAATCCACCACTCTTCAAAAAAAAAAAAACAAACAACAAAACAAAACAAAAAAAAACCCACAAAAAACAAAAAAGTTTCCTATAGAGCTGAAATATGGAACCTAACCAATAGATTGAGTCTCAAACTGAGAACCATGCAACGTGCACATGAATGAATCATGTTTAAAATCTCATAGAGAGATCACAAGACAGCGCAGTATATAAGCGATACAAAACAGGAGTCACAGATATCATAGAATCCGTTTGAAAACTAAAAAGGCAATGGACTGGTCATGCAACAAGAATGTCAGACAACTGCTGGACATCATGACTCATAAAGTGATCGCTGGAGAACTCGAGGTCGGAAAAAAATAAGGTGGCGTGACGAATGATACAAGTTTTGAAAGATTGGTTACGCAGCACTCATGATAGGTTTAGAAAATCTTTGGTAAAGGCTATGCCCAATAAAGGACGCTCGAGGGAATAAAATTTCAAATATACATACATTTTCATGGTGATTAACTGATGTCTTTCTCAAAATGAAAGTATCCTTACGCTGGCTACGGCCATCCGTTCCTGCTTAGGCATCACTCGTAACAAGTTCTCCTCACTCCTCTATTTCGGTTAGACTTCTTCGAGGTTTTGCAATACGTGACAATTAGCTTAGAAGGGACGAGCATCCGAAGGGGTGTCACTCGCTTCACTCTCAATTATACCCATAACTGAGGAGATAGATAGATTTATACTTTTGCAAAAAATATTAGAGCAAAGTGAAACGTCGATCGACTGTTACGGAATTTGAACCCGGTTCGCTGATTCCATTTTCCTGCCGCTAACCGTTTGGCAACCGGCACTCCTTGAATTTTTTTGAGGCGATCCCAAAAGATCGATGGAATCATTGTATTAGGAACCATCCACCAAAACTGTCAACGTAGGTTTCTTCTGTTTTCAAGTCAGTCTGGCTGGCTCGCAATGAATGAACCAAGCGTGTATCTGTACTAATGGAGCTAGAGGGCCGGAATTTCCAACACTCACTCCTTACGTCTAGAAAAAGAGGGGTGCTCAGTTTCTGATGTAATTTTATACTAAATTGATGTCTTAGTTTCTGGCCATATTTTTTCTTTTTGAAAATTCAGTCTTTTTTAATGATCACAGTTCAGCAGAAGTCTGTTCATTGATCACCCTTTTTTCCATTTTTTTTTCATTGATAACCCCTAACACTGCATGGGGCCTATAGATATCGGTCGTGTGACTGCTTCTATCGAGTGACAAACTAAACCTGTTATTTGTTCGTGTTTAATTCTCAAGCAATTAAATAAAATCCTTTTCGACTCACTTCTAAAAGTTGATTCTTGTGGGTTATGCCTCCTTTGTTGAGATCAGTTCAATCTTCCTCTCTTTGATTCGACCCAGGTTCCAGCTCCGGCCGATTGACGATTAAGTACAGCGACCCCAAACCTTTTCCGAGGCCATCCTCCTTTTCATTCAAGTAGGTTGCAACAAAGAATAATTTCAATTAATTTTATTTCTCATATAATCAGTCAGCTTTATGATAAGAATTAGTTTAAATTTATAATTGTACAGCGGCTGCTGTGCATTTGCTACTGAAATGAATATAGCGAGCGTAAATATTCAGAAACACATCATTTGAAATTCCAATTTAGTATACAAAAATAATTCTGCTATCCTAATTGATATACAAATCAATATGATCTTGTTGTTTTGCGACTAAATTTGTGGGTTGAGAAACATCCTCATTACCCTTAAGCCAAAAACATCTACCACAACTTTTATTTTGACCTAATAGTCTTATCCCCCCCTTTTAAACTACCGAAATTCTCGCCAGGGGCCACACTAAGTGCACCCCCTTCATGGGATCTCTCAGGGCAATGTTAGTTACTTGGCAGTGCCCATCTTCCCTCCAAATGTCATGCGGTAGATTGAGTATGGCCAATTGATATAAGTGGTACCAACCTGTTTCTGGCTCTAAACTCCTGGTTTGGATTCAGGGTTGTCTGTCTCTCAGTTACAATGTAAGTTTATGTTGTATTAATCACTAGTTAGTGCCTGCTCGAAAAAATTAAACGTTTCCCTGATCCAACTAAAAGCCCCTTTATTCCAAATTTTTGATTGATCACTCCCAACACAGCATGCTGCCAAAAGATGTTGGTCACGTAACGATTTCTATTGAGTATTCTTTCTTTGTTTCTTTTGTCAAATCCTTTTAAAACTTAAAATATTTTTTCTTGAGTCATTTCTTTTCTCCGTTCATTCATCCTTTTCTTCATACTCTCTTTCATCTCACCGGAAGTAATTAACAGTCTAGAATACGTAATGGGAAATCACACAAGTTGGTTTTAACGCTTTGAAAGTCAATTGCTTCGATGGTAAGCAGCCCCAACCCAAAACCTTTTACATATACACCTATTCCACGCCATCTATTTCTACAATGGTAAATATTTTTTCCGGACGGTTGGAGGTTTCTTATATCGTATACGCAAGGATTGTCGCATGTCAGTTTTGGGATCAAATCGGGGGAAAGTAGGAAACCCAAAATATTTGATGAATACGTGTGAGCCCTCGCGTCAGAAAATGAAAATTCAAAGTTTTAGAACGTACAGTATCTTAGAATCACATGACATCTAGGTACTGAGGACTACCTCTTTCTCTCTATATACCCCTCTCTGTCTGTTTAGCTGTCTGTCTCTCTCATTATCAATGTCTCATGTACATCCCACCATCCAAACCTCCAGCAACTAAGCCAAATATATCATCATTACCATTTTGGGGTTTGGGGATAGCTAAAAAACTTTGCTATATGAATTACAGTTAATTGTTTCTTCACTATATGCCATTCTGGTCAATGATAGGTTCTTACAGTAACCTTTACTTTCGGATATCGAATATATATTTGTATGTGTGTATGTATGTAACTGTTCATTATCCATCTATCGATCTATGTTCATGATCGACATTTTTTTTCGAATATTTCCTTACATTATAGTTGTATTGGAGTCGAACTCCATTCAAACGAATTCAAACAGTTGAGCTAAACGGGTCATCGTATAAGTGATTGTTTACCACGACGAATACTGAACTAGGACTGCTGATAGCGATGGTGATGTTTATGAAAAGATAGATCTCATGAACATTGTAAACAACGTTAATTTTTTCCCTTTCATTTTTTTTTGCGTTTGCAATGATGTCGGCACCACAGGCGACACTTTTTTTTTATCATCGATCTGATGATAAAAAAGACAATTCTGAACAAAGATGTACGATTGAATATTTTTTAATGCTCCCGGCCCATAGTTCTCACGTGTCGTAAACAACAGGTAAAATTCAATTTCAAGACATATTTGTTGAATTATTGTACGACTTACTTAAGTTTCGCCCTTTGGTTAAATGATACTTATTATATAAGTATAGGCTTTGGTTGAAGTAGGTCTCGGTCAAGACTTCCGGGATCTTGAAATTGGTTTCTTTAGATTGAGGGAAAAAAAAGGGACAAAAACTCTTATTTAGGCCTTGTTGAAATTCCCGGAATTATAACAGTCTTTCCCTTTTCTGAATATTGAATTATTCAAATTACGTGCAGTGGCATAAGAGTATGCTGCAGTTACCTCTTATGTGTGCCGCTTGAATTTTTTGATATAGGCAAACATGTATCTCAAGCCTTGAACGTGTCTTTTATACGTACTATGTCTGTCTTGCTTCTGCCGCAGAGCTGCCAATCTTGTGGTTTCATCACAAGATTTTCTTTGATCTTACCATATTAGTGACAGATAAAAAAAAAAGAGGTGATGATTACGAATATCAATATGAATATGTTAATAGCTTTATTCTGTCACTAATATGTACAAATTATGCTAATATATTATTCAATTAATTGCTTGGGCTTCTTAATTTTGACGGATATTTCGTTTTTCGGTGTCGTCTGAATTTGAATCTTACTTTCTTTTTGTTAGCTGTTGTGTTTCCGAGTTGCAGAACATTACGGCGGATTATTCGCTTTAAATTATTTCTCTTCCATTGTAACAAATCCTAACCCATTTAAAATACACGTCATGCCTAAAAGAAATTGCTACAATGTGAAAAAACAACAACATATTGAAAGAAGGAAAAACGATGGTCAAAAATGATAAAAGTCTTCTTTTTATTAAACGGAAGCCAGTATTTTTTTCACGCATGCTCAGTGCGTTGAGAACGCAACACCGTGTCCCAGTGGGTTTGAAAAAAATTACTGTTGGACGGCTCACTAGGAGATTATATTTTTATGGCAATGTTGAACATTTGTTTATTTTATTTTACATTTTGTATTTGATTTTTTTATTTTGCCTCTTGGCCTCGCCAGCAATAATGAGTTTTAATTAAAATAGTCTTTCGTTATTTCCGTGTAAGCCGAGCATTTGTTAAATAATTTTCCCACGTTGTCCTATATATCTAATTTTATCGGATCCTTCATCCGAATTGTACTCACACTCAGTGATATATCTGGCTTATGCAATACACCAACTATGAAAATTAAATAAATTGAATGAAAACGTTTCTGTGGTCAATAGACGAAACTTAAAAAAAAAAAAATTACATCGGAATACCGACGTACGTTCTAATCATCCCTTTTTCCTTTCGTCAACAACAAAAAAGAGTTAAGGTCTTACAAGATCCAGTGATAAAATGCCAACTGGGTAGCTGAACTGGACACGTTCAGAGCTCAAAATACGTGTAATCATATTCGGAGAAATTGACGCGACACTCTTGGAAGATAGTTTGAGAACCACTGCCATACACTAGGTACTTGAAGCTATACCTCCACTCGAACTCGGAATTCAGTTGGACCAAATTCAGGGGATCAAACAAATAAACAAACAAAACATCAATTTTAACCAGGGCGGTAAACCATTTAGAGGTGAAGAACCATATGCAATATGTATTTCAGCTTGCACTTGTAGTATCACGAGTAGGATTTACTAAACAACATCTCTATCTGTTCGTATCTATCTGTTCGTATCTATCTATCTATCTATCTATCTATCTATCTATCTATCTATCTATCTATCTATCTCAGTCTATTCCTTCCTATCTATCTATCTATCTATCTATCAATCTATCTCAGTCTATCCCTATCTATCTATCTATCGATCGATCGATCGATCTATCAGTCTCACTTTGTTCTTATCTATCTCTGTTCATATCTATCGATCAATCTCAGTCTGTTCTTTGTTGATATCTATCTATCTATCTATCTATCTATCTATCTATCTATCTATCCTATTTATCAATGTATCTATCAATCTCAGCCTTTTCTTATGTATATCGGTTCATATCTATCTGTTTTTATCTGTCTATTGGTATCTATGTTTAGATTGCGATTTGTAATGTAATGATAGATTTGTAATGAACAGACGAAGATTGATAGAGATAGGCACAGACTGACAGATCTGAACAGAGAAATTCATATATATATATATATATATATATATATATATATATATATATATATATACGTACAAAATGAACAGACTGATACGAACAGACCGATATAGATGGATAGAAAAATATAAACAGACTGAGAAAGATAAGAGGATATGAAGATGAATAGATAGATAGATAGATAGATAAATAGATAGATGGATGGATAGATGTATAGATAGATGAAGAATTGATCTATTGTTTGAAGTGCTGACTGATAATTGATCGCCTCAATTTGTTCAAATTCCTTTTTGTGACAATCCCCCGCCCCTATGAACCACAGCTCCACATCCCACACACCAGCCCAAGAATCACTGACTCCTTAAGTACCCAAAGGGGGGTAACCTTCTTTGATGATTGTTATGGGTTAACCGTAATGCCCCGAGGGGCCGGTCATTTGACGGATCAGTTGACTTGAAGGAGCGACCAAGGGCCTAACGAGAATAAATGGCGTCACGAAATGCAAAACACAGAATGATGACAGTAGCAAGAAAAGAAATCATTCTTTCCTTCAGATATCTACATATTCTTCTGAATTATACATATATACATATGTGTGTGTATATATATATATATATATTTACTAGTCTGGTTATTCACTTAATGGAAACCATTAGGTTACCGACATTTTTGGCATCGTGTCATATTAGTGGAGGGGATCAATTAGAAAAATGGAAAAAAAAGGGTAAAGGCTGATCAATGGGTAAGACACTCCTCTCGCCTTTTGTTGGACCATGATCACCGAGAAAAACAAGCGTGAGTGCTACCGGACGCTAAGTGAAGGATCAAATTAGCATGAACATAAATCGCAAATTGAACACCCTTCTAAAAATCTATTTTGGAGTGACGTTTTCAAAAAAAACAAAAAAACAAAACAAAGCAAAGCATAGCACATTTCTCGACTTGATAAGGAGTAAATGTTAAAAGTTGCAGTTCTCCAGCTCAATTAGCACGGCCTGTACACGTGATACGTACATAATCAACTAGTCAGTCAGTCAGCCAGTTCGCCAGACAGTCAGACCTATATTGACAGTTTTTTGACGACAGCCTGGATTGACCGTTTTAAATATATTTAAAAAGAAGCAAACGAACAAATAAAAATATGTTTATTCTAATTATTTTAATCTTCACTGAGCGTGGAAGACCACTCCCCGCAGGTCAGGGTTACAAAAGAAGTCTTTCCGCTGGGCAAAGCTATCCCACGAGGGCGGTATGTGACGCAGGGTCGAGTTTCAAAGTGGGGCCCACATGCGTGCGTGCGGGGAAGAACAAAAATTGCCCAGTCCCGGAAATAGTGTAATGAAGGCGTCAGGACGACCCATGACCCTCCTCATTTAGTGCAATGGGGAGGTACCTCCAGTAAATGATTTATAACAAGCAGGAACTATATACAACGAGTGAATTCGACAATTATTATAGTGTCCATAGTTTAGAGAAATTTTTATTCGAGGGTATTTTTTTTTTAGAACGATTGAACTCCTTGTTGTCTGTTTCGTTAACACGATGTTTCAGCCGATTCATTCTCCGGACTTCTTTTGGTGTACTGTCTGAATGCAATGGCGAGGTGCAACGCTTATAATGTAGGTTTCGGAGAAGAAAACACCTCTTAGTCCTCTCTCGTGTTCATGTTAATCTCTTTCTCCCGTTTAGAGTTATTCCAAAGAATTGCTCGTTCTGTGTCTTTCTGCGCGATTCCAAGTTGATTCTGAGTTCGTTATGATAATTCCCATATTTTACATACGTA
>OY735229.1:9971782-10009282 GCA_963457665.1 Thysanoteuthis rhombus | reverse complement strand
ACACACACACACACACACACACACACACACACACACACAGAGAGTAAAAATGGAAGAACACTTCACTGATAGGTTCCGGGACTCCTTTTTGCTGGGCAGAAATTACTAAAAAAAAAAATGTCTTAAAAATAAAAAAAAATAAAAAAAACATAAAAACACGGATGAAAATTGCTGGACAGAACTGGAGGTCAGTAAGGTTGAATTTTAGCGATATATTTACTTACGCACAATTCCCCATCCACCCGAGTGCTCTATCTCAGAGTTGGAAGAGCCTTGCTTATAGCTTGTAATCAACGCGTTACCTATCTTAAAGAGTGCCCAACCCTGAATAAGGGAGCGTTAATTATAATAATAATTAAATATACATATACTCACACACACACACACATATATATATATTTATATATATATATACATACATATATATATATATATATATATATATATATATATATATATATATATATATATATATATATATATATGTACTACATATGGTACAGATCAGGTTAGCAATATACAATAATATAAAGCAACATCTGATGTGTGATATATATATTGCCAGCCAGTCAGCCATTGTAAAATTTTATTGTTAACCGCTCCTTCCCTGTTTTTTTCTTGAAGTTTAAATAGAGCATATGGCTTTTAACATTCCTTGAACAGGTGAAGAGACAACATTGTTCAAATATTGAAGAAGAAAATTGTGAATAACAAAAGAGTATTTGCTTTTGCTCTCTGTCCGATGTAGTATTGTCAGAAAAAAAATTAAAAAGACAACTTATTCATTTATTTATTTATTTTTCTCTACAGCAACATGTTTTGTCCGTGTGTACCGGGTAGACAATATTTTTACAATCTGTATCCAAGACGACGCAAGAAGGAAACAAATTTGTAAAATGAAGTCACCGGCGCAGTCAGAGACATTTACACACATGCATATATATATATATATATATATATATATATATATATGGCTGTTTCCATGCATATAAATATACATCCATCAAAGTGCACATTTATAGACGAGCAAACGCTGTCTCTCTCTCGCAGAGAAAAAATATATATTGTTATTATTTTTTGAGTGCTGAGTCATCAATCGGTGAAGAGTGCTCGTTACCGGGGATGGAGCATATGTTAATAGGTATACATAGGAAATTCAGTACTTCGCAGTAACTATGAGTTTCCTGTGAGAAGCTGCAATCAGATAAGGATTTAACAATTGCATCCACTTGCATGAAAATCAGGATTTTTTTATGTACACACACACACACATATTTATATATATGCAAAGGCCCAAATAACTGTTTCCACTCCAAATTCTCATTTTGTTTATTCTTGGTCTATATCTACTCTATTTGTTTCTTTTAACGTGGCAATTATGTTATCAAGGGATGAATATATGTACGATCCGACAGAATGATAATAAATTGCGTTATAGCATATTGAAACTCATATTCGAAATTATCATCCGTTATAACATGGAGAATGTATCACTAGGCCCTGACAACGTAAACAGAATGAACAATTAAAAAAAAGGGGGATGCTGGGGGGATTGAACCTGCAACCGATATGGTAGCTGCTTCAACGTAGCACTGCTTCTTCTTCTCTCTCTCCTTCTTTCTCTCTCTCTCTCTATATATATATACACACACACACATACAAACACACACGCAAGATCACAAATATTAATACACTTATATATTCTCATAAATCAATAAGTTTGCAGCCTAACGATGGAAAAAATATTGATTTTACACAACAATTTTCTTTTTTTTCCTTTTGCACTTAATTCAATGGTGAATATTAATCACATACACCAAGCATTGACAATCTCAGAATATCAATCATATAGATTGAACATAGCGCTTTTCACATCAAAATTTGCTAATAACTATATATTCGGCTATGGATTTATTGATCTACCTTCATATATATATATATATATATATGAAGGTAGATCAATAAATCCATATATATATATATATATATATATATATATACATATACTGAATCCACTTTCTTAGTTTCCCTACTTAGATCACTAAACATATTTTGTAATTTCCGATGTAATCATTGACATATCACCATGGAAATGTCACCATCGAATCTCAAGTGATTCTCCGTCTACGTTTACAACTATTCTGTCTCTGTCAGTGTTTTGAAAGGCCCTTTCAACGATGGTTGTAAATACTTTAGGTAATATTGTATCCCATTGTCTCACTCCCTTTCCCATCTTTATCTTGTTTGTGTAATACAATTATTGTAGTGTCATTCTCGTATATGTTCTGTGAGACTTGTACGTAGTTCTCGGTAACACTTAATCATTGCATTGGGTCGAAGACTACAGTATCTTCAACAGAGTTGAATATCTTCTCATAATCCAGCAAAGACAAACAAAGTGGTTCGCTGTATTCTGATGACTCTTCGATTTGTTGTGTGTATTTGGTCTATTGTCTTACAGCCACTCCCGAGGCCTGCTAGCTCGCGTGGTAGATTTTCGTAGAGTTCCTGCTAGTCTGTTGGTAACTATTTTAGTGTTAGATAATAGTTTAATTGGACAGAAGTTGCTTGCTGAAGTCACGATCATCTCGTTTCTCGTGAAGCAGAATCACTATTCCTAGACGGAGGTCTTGAGGTACTTTTCTTCCTCGTATGCCGTACTAGTCCTTTGTGAAGGGCCTATATGTGTGTGCGTGTATGAATAAATAAATAAATACACAGATTGACTGAGGCAGTAAAAAAACAAACACTTGCTGTTTATTGTTTTCTAAAGGGCGTAAATGATAATGTTTTTACAACTGCCATCCTCCCGAAATATTTCAAGCGCTGAGTAGACTTAACTAGTGGAACGGCAACTGCATTTTTTTTTCCTTTCTTGAAAAAAGTCGTCCATCAGAGCGATAATAGATTTGAAATTCACGGAGAAGGGCGTTGACATGAGCAGCCGACCTTGTCCCGGGAATACAACAGAAAGCAAACAATACACTCCCAAATGTTTTCTGAGTTACAGATATTATGTAAGCTCCCCCAACTGACAACCGCGTAAGGTTCACGAGAGAGGATCGCGCTAAGCATCACATGACGAGATCACAATACAGCACAGTAACATTTTCCTATGTAAATTAGACAATGAATAGGGGTCAGAAATATCACAGAAAGCATCAGAAAATTTTAATGGCAATGATCTTACCATGTTGCAAGAATGTCAGACAACGGTTGGATATCACAACTCACAACATGGACCTCCAGAGATCATACGCGAGATTGTAGCCGGTGTGACGAACTAGACAGGTTCAGAAAGTGCTTGCTCTGCGACGTTCATAATAGAAAGTTCTGGCGAATATTGGGGGGGGGGGCAATAAGTCCAATGACAGACATTAAAAGGCTGCTGCTGCTGATGATGATGATGACGATGATCTTTAAGTTCATGTGCCGGTGGTCAAACAGTTAGCAACTAAGAAAATGAAATCAGCGAGACGAATTCAAACTCCGCCCGAGACATTCAGTATTTACTTTACACTAGTGCCCTAGGGAAAATCCTGAATCCATCAGTTCTTCTGTCCGCAAAGGGTAAGATAGCTGGTGAAGTGAGTGATGCCACTTCAGGTGCTTATCACTTCTCGGTTTAATTTCACTTGTGATAGGTGGTGCCCGAGCAGGGACGACTGAAGCCGTAGCCAGAGTGAGGGCATTGCTATTTTACTTGTTCTGAAAGTAATGTCGCATTTTTCCGTGAAGGAATAAAAAAAAACGTTCAAAACGTAACTAATTTAAATTTATTTGACTTGAAGTGTGATTTTCATTATTACCAAAGACAAAAGCCCACAATACAACAAATACTTCTTTTATTTTTTGTTGAAAGAATATGGAATTCAGAACGAAAAGAAATATGACAAGTTTGGTTAGTCACTCGATAGAAACCATCAACTGGCCAACGTCTTTTAGCAGCAGGTCGCGTTGAGGGTCATGGTGATCAATTGAAGAAAAAAATGAAATAAAGAGTGACCAATAAATAAGTTACTTCCCTTGCCTTTTGTTGGGTAGTGATCACTAAAAAAGTCCAAACAAAAACAAACATGATCTTTGTTGGACACAAACTAATGGACCAACTTGACATAAAAATTACATCGTAAATTGAACCCCCACTAAAACCTATTTTTAGAGGTGATCAAAGAAAAAATTCGGGACAGTAAATATTTACATTTCCAGACGTCTAACTCCATTAGTGCGGTCTCCACAACACACAAACATATATATGGCTGCTGCAGGAATCGAAACTGCAACCAATAGGGTAGCCACTTTAACGCAGCGTTGCTCCTACCGTTGAGTTAAACAGTCAACTTCCTTAATAACTTAATAGTCGCATTGAAAGAAACAAATAGAGCAGGTGTAGACCGTGGATAATCGAAACCATGATTTGGATATAAAGCAGTTATTTGGGCATGTGCGTTGCTGGCGGCTGTTTAACTCAACGGTAAGAGTAAGAGTAACGCTACGTTGAAGCAGCTACCCTATAGGCTGCTGGTTCGATTCATGCAGCAGTCCCATTTCCTTTAAATGTTCTTTCAATATATATATATATATATATATATATATATATATTAACATTTGGAATAATTGACTGAAGCTACATGAATTTAATTTTTTTTTACACCTCTGGTGTTAAAAGCTGTAAAGCTTGCTAGACCAAACGAGATAGATAGATAGCCAGCCAGTCAGTCAGTTAGCCAGATCAACTTAAAAGCTGAAGAAACCTATGTTGATGTTGACAGATTTGGTTGAGGGTTTCAAATAATGTTTGAATTCATCCCTTCCCTACTTTGGAAGGATTTGCTACCCAGAAAGTATTCTAGTAATCTGATTAAATCAAACCGTGATGTGCTTAGCAGGTGGAATTTGGAAGACCAAACGATTTGATCTTTCTCCCGAGTTTATATTATTGATTCTGGGCTTGTATAGTAATTTCGGAGAATAGCACTTTCGGTTGACTGAATCAGGACATCGGGGGCGTAAATTTGGGGCGTAAATTGGGTAAATAATTTTTGAGTACCTCATTATTTCCTTCCAGTGAAACACTGGACCACAAACATCCAAAACGTAACAAAAACAGATTGAGATAAATTAAAAAATTACTAAACCCAGAAGCAATGGCTTCAGATTGAGTTTACAAGATAGAAAAATGTGGGTATCGTAGTTTGATTTGATAAAATTAAAATGCTGTGGTAACAGTTCGTCACATCAAAATAATTGGCTCTTATTGCATAACTGCAGTATTGCAATACACAAATCGAAACAAAAATAAAGTAGGACTCTGTTATACAAGATGCTACAATGATATACATATTTTTCACCTCTAAATCCAGTACTTGTATTTTACAAGAATCGTCTTATATACGAAGAAATACGGAACTTTGGTTAATTCGGTATGCTCGTGCAAAACACAAGCCTGGTGTTATTTGGCTATTTTTTCTAAATGTCGGGACGTATGTACCATAAACAGACTCGCATTTCTCAATCAATACTTTGAATAGTTCTCTCCCTTTGCGCCTAATGTGAAAGTGTAGAAAAACTTAATTCACGTAAGTATGATGGCGGACATTGCATTTAACTGATCCATGCTTCACTTGCTATTGGTCGATATTCTTCTTCGGTAGAATTCCTAAATTTCTCAAAAGACCACTCCTTATATTTCATTTAAATAAAAGTCCATGAATAAACAAATATATAATACAATCTTTCTCCTAACGTCAAATCAGTATCATTTGAAAACTTCAATGAAAGGGTTACGAATCCAGTCGTATTATTCAGTGATTATTCAGGAGGACTCAATTTAACTTCTTGTGTTGTAGATTGTTCCACTGTGATAGGGATTCCATCATTCATATGACATTCATTTATCAAAGGAACATTTTCAGCCTTTCTCTTCCAGATCCGTATATCTTTATAAAACGATTTTATTTTATCGGTCGATCAAAGAATATTTTCATTAAAGCCTTGCATACTTCTATTAAGGTGCAGAAAAATATATCAGTCAAATATTCCAAGTTTGAAATTCAAAATTCTCGTGGTAGAAATTCATGTTAGCGTTTTTGATTTACTTCCTAAAAAAAGGAAGTAGCTCCTTTCGATGTTCATGTATACGGCAGAGTACTTTTCTTTTGATAACCACCAAACATCAGTATGTAAAAATAACCGCCCGTTTTTGAATCTGTATCAATACAAAGTCACTCGAAAGAACGAGTTTTTACTGGTCCAGTTTCAATAAATTTAACCATTTTGATTTAAAACTTCCTTCAATTTATCTCTCAGTATTTTTGCCATTAAGACCTCTCTTTGCAAAATGCGGTGTGTTGTATTAACATGCAGATTTTGCTCTTCTTTTATTTTCTTTTTTTCATAAAAACAATACAAGACTCCACCATTGAGGGAGCTCCATCGGTACAAATCCTAAATCACGACCTCCGAGGGTGAGTTCTATTTCACAAAGTAGTTATCCAAAATATGAAAAATATCTTCTTCTTTTGTAGTGGTGCGCGGTTCTTCGCTGCAAAGGAACTGATTTTCTATTTGATCTCCATAGATAAAACGAATGGTTGCCAATAGCTGTGCTTTGTGGATAATACATCTTGATTCATCAACCTCCGGAGCAAAATTGTAATGTAGAAGCTTATGACGACACTGGCTCTCCTTTATATCTGAAGACTTTTCAAAAGTACGCCTGTGAACCGTATCATTTGACACTGGGATTTTACTTATCTCTTTTTGTATATCTCCTTGCATTGTCTTCATCTTTTCGCAAGCAGGTAAAATAACCGACTTGGCTTAAACACGAGACTTTATTTTTAGTTCAATCGTTTCCGATATTTCATAAGGAGTAATTTGAGCCTTTTCAGAAACTGTTGATATACATTTGGAAAAAATGCTGTTGCTTTGACTGTTGCGATACCCATCTTTGAATAAAACTTACTTGCTTTCTTTTGAAGACGGGAGTGTTTAGTTTTGAAACATTCGCTTAACTTGCTAGGAAGCATTGATTCGTCTGACATTTTATATCCACATACCAAACACGATGGCAACGGTTCATCTTCATTTCTAGTTCAAGCAAAACCAAAGCATAGGTAACTTCCATGGTATTTGTGATTAACATTCTTAGTGGGTGAATTTGCTACACTTAAATCCACTGCAGTTTTGGAATGACATTTATCGATGGTATGTTTCTTATTTAGAGATTTGTCCATTTTATATTGGTGTATATGTCTTAAATGTTAAAAAGAGACCAGCCATAGCGGAGGCTCTTTTTGACTAGAGCTATGTTTCCCTATGCTGTTAAAAGAAATCGCGACTGTTATTACGATAATATAAGAGTGTAGAGAACTATCCATATATTATACATATTTCCCTCAGCAGTTATTTTGGCTGGTCTCAAAAACTTGTAAGGAATAAAGTCTTGCTATCGACCATACTTGTGACTTGCATGGATCACTGACGTATGCAGGGGTCATGGGTTTCCCTTCCTATACACATGGGAAAATTGTCTTTTTGAAGTTGTCCCTCCCATAGCTCGGAAATTGGCTTTACAAAACCTTTTCGCTTTTATGGGTAAGACGAAAAGCGAAAATGTTATGCTGCAAGCCCTTACAGAAGAAGCGCGTACTGTTTTCCTCTTTCTCGCATAACCTTGTCTACTGTATCCCAACCACTCAAACATCCGACGACTCAACCTAACACACAATCATCATCATTTTTTTTGGTCTTGGAATACTCAGATATTTTCAAATATAAATCAATGATGATTGCTTCTTCGTATTACGCCATTTCGGCTTACGGAAGTTTAAAAAAAATATAAATGCTCCGCTTTCGAATAAAAGAGATGGGCTTGCTTATCAGTCGATCTCCAAAGTGTTGCCTTCAAATTAATCCATGAAAAAAAAAACAAAATGTAATGCTGCAGCTTCGATTTATTTCGGGCACTTCTCTTCAGTGTTGCTAGTTTAGATATTCTATATCTAGATTTAAATCTATTGCCAATTTAGATATTTTTTATGTAAATTTAGATATATTGCCAATTTAGATATTTCGTGTGTAAATTTAGATTTATGGTCGGTTTAGATATTTTATGTATGAATTTAGATGTATTGCCGGTTTAGATATCTTATATGTAAATTTAGATGTATTACCAATTTAAATATTTTGTATCAACATTTGAACTTATTGACTATTTAGATAATCTACATCTGTTTTTAGATATAATGCTAATTTAGATATTTTATATCTACATTCAGATTTATTGCCAATTTAGATATTCTATATCTAAATTTAGATGTATCACTAATTTAGATATTTTATATCTAAATTTAGATAGATCCAAAGACTGGAAGTCAAGGGAGATCATTTGAGAGACTTTGAAGAATATTCTATAATCTGTAATTTATTTTTCAGTAAATACCCCGAGAACCACTGACTCAATAAACTTCTAATCGGCACTGCTCTCACAGCCATGTGTGCTAGTTATATTTTTGGCAATATATTTTGTACAACGGCAAGTTGTCGAGTAATCGCGTTGCATACACATGTCAAAAGGTGGAAAGCGAAAATGGTTTGTTTCGGGTGACCTGACCCCAGGCTGACACAATGAAGTGATCATCAGCAAATAATAATAGATTTTTTTTATATGGGAACATTAAAACATCCCCATAGTTACCTATGGAGCAGAAACATGGAACCTAACCAAAAGACTGACCCTCAAACCGAGAAGCATGCAACGTGCGCGTGGAAAAGATTGTTTCGTGGCAAGCCCTTACAGAGGCAGGGCGCGCTATCTTTCTCTCTTTCCTACACGCTCTGCTGTAAGCCAATCGCTCGAACCTCTAACGACTCAGCCTAAAATACAATCAATTCTTCAATTCTACTTTTATCTATATTAGTATGTGAACTCATTCAGCATGATTTATTAAGCTTAAACATACATATATGTGCCAATAGATAAGTATTTGATAAACCTTCAGTGACAGGATATTTAACGTCTGTCTGTCAAACACATCTGTGAATGCTGGAAGTTCGATCAACATCGGTCCCTCATTACGGTGGCCTTATACCAGGATTAACCTAGACATACCCATTTTTATTTATGTCTCTGTATATATTTCGTCAATCTCTCCGTTCACGTGGAAATGCACCCAGTTGAACCTAATTGGCCATCCCGAGGTCTCACTAAATATTGGGGTAAATGCAAGGCGATATTTCCGCTGAATGATCGCCCTGAACCACCCTGACACCTATCAGGGTGTTGGGTATGAGTGCAAAATGAAATTATAATCCAAAGATAAACAACAAAAGTGATCACTGAATGCGCCTTGAGAGCGCGAAACACTGCATGGTTGTTGCAAGAAAAATTGGGGCAGTTGTTTTAGAATTTGGCGCGAAATTAGACTGACGCACGCAGACACATACACACACACACACACAGACAGGCACACACACACACACACACACAGGGACAGGCACACACACATAGACAGGCACACACATACATATACAGGCACACACACACAGACAGGCACACACACATAGACAGACACACACACAAACACATACACAGACAGGCACACACACACACATAGACACACACACACACACACACACACAGAGACAGGCGCACACACACACACAGACAGGCACACACACACACAGACAGGCACACACACATAGACAGGCACACACACATAGACAGGCACACACACAGACAGGCACACACACATAGACAGGCACACACACACACACACATACACAGACAGGCACACACACACATAGACAGGCACACACACATAGACAGGCACACACACAGAGACAGGCACATACACAGACAGGCACTCACACACAGACAGGCACACACACATACACAAAGCACATATGAACACAAAGACACAGAGATGCGTACAAAAACACACACATACGTTGCAATGATCTATATATCCATCTATCTTGACATGCCGTCGTGCATTGGTTAGAAATCTAGTATGAAAACTCATCTAAGGGGGAATTGGACCACGATAAAAAGTATTACAGTTAGCTTCTGCTGTCAGTTCATGTCCATTGTTCAAATTCATAACAATTTTGCGGTAGCACCTCGTATATATATATATATATATATATATGTATATATATATATATATATATATATATATATATATGTGTGTGTGTGTGTGTGTATATATATTCATTTATCACTAGACAGGCTTGATGCGTTTCGTTTATTTCGTCAACTTTTTCAAAAGCACCAAGCTATGCAAAGAACTGTTGCAACAAATGTGCAGCTGTTTACATGTTTGAGTGAAGGAAAGTAAGTGGTGTGTATATTGGTTTTTCTTTTTTTTTCACTTTTCACAGTCAAGTCATAGTCGGATTACCTAGGCCAATGTCGCTGGGATACAATTCATGATAGAGGAACGACAATAATGGAAATTTTGTTTTAAAATATCAAAAATTTCATCCATTTCCTCGACTTGGGTATTAACCATGTTACGTCATTTCAGTTTGTATAAAGTTGTCATTCAATTTGATTTGCCATGTTAATCAGATAGGCATTTTCATATTTATTTGAAGTTCTTTTAACTATAATTGCCTCAAATATTTGAAGTCTTCTTATGAACTAATTCGCTTACTAAATAGGCGTCAACATCCTAAAATGCCTATAAAACAATAACATAACTTCCATTTATATCAGAGATCAAATAGAATAAAAATTTGATAGAGACTGAAATGACGCGTAACAGACACAAGATTTAAAACTGTTGAAAATCGAATAGATATGTACGTATTTTTTTCCAGTCACTGGTCCTTTCAGCCAAGGTCTGATGAGATCCTGTACGGTGCATGATAAGTTTTTTTAATGGTAGCTTCATGTTTGAGAATGAATTTCACAAAACCATAATTTTATCACACACCTACACTTTATTAACTTTGTACTCAAAGGTTTTAACTACCCCAAGGTAGCTTCGTCAGTCACCTGTTCTCAGTGACGAAGCTACCTCGGGTTGGGTGGCGAAAATTTCTATGTGAGTATGATATAAAATTATGGTTTTGTGAACTTTATTCATATATATATATATATATATATATATATATATATATATATATATATATATATATATATATATATATGATAATTAATGATTTAGTCATCCGCAGACAGCTGTTTCAGTATGGTTATAGACTATCCATTATCCCATCCTGTACCACGAAGGAGGATAGAAAGTTCGCTTCAGACCCAGAGGCTGGCATTTAAACCCTACCCTCTGCAGAACAGGACGGCCAGCGATATATTTACTCACCTATACAAAATTCTCTATCCACCAGAGTTCTCTATTCCAGAGTTGGAGGAGCATATATATATATATATATATATATATATATATATATATATATATATATATATGATATATAATATATATATATGCTCCCCCAACTATATATATATATATATACATATATATATATATATATATATATATATATATATATATATATATATATATATATATATATATATATATGATTAAAGTTCCCCAAACCATAATTCATACATACATATATATATATATATATATATATATATATATATATATATATATATATATATATATATGAATTATGGTTTGGGGAACTTCATTCATATTTTATAAAACTAACAATATCTCTGTCACTCTCTCTCTGTCTCTGTCTCTCTCTCTCTCTCTGTCTCTCTCTGTCTGTCTGTCTGTCTGTCTGTCTGTCTCTCTCTCTCTCTCTCTCTCTCTCTATATATATATATATATATATATATATATATATTCTTCAAGGGAGATTACTAGAGCTTTACTCCTGACTGGTAAATTGACTGAGCTATGCATGTTCCCGTGTATCACTCGTCAGTCATTTATAGTTTACCCCAAAGCCCGAGATTTTCCTCAAGTTGAGAAAGAATATTTCAAATTCCCGGAAGAATTTTAGGTGTAACTGTGGAAGATAGACGAGTCAAAAGAAAAAAAAAATGAAGTTATCAAACATACTTACCTTGCATGCATGGAACTTTCTGTGAAGTTGCCAAGTAAATTCTTTGAATCAAATATTTGTTCCCAGGTTACAGGAAATAAACAGCTTCTCACGTAAATCACCTTTTATAGAGATCCGTATTCATTCATAGAAATAGACTTTATGCGATATGAATGAATGTTGATGCGTGGGAAATATGATTTCCAAGGGTCAAAAGTTAAAGTTTGTGATTTTCAGCAATATAGAAACAGCCGCTTATTGTAATATCTTAACAATAACCGGCTGATAAGATTAAGAAAAGGGTATGAAAATTAGAACGACTTTCATTCATTGTAATAGATTTATATTCCTTGTTAAAAATTCATTTCGTTGTGATTAAATTCATTGTAAAAAAAAAAAAAAAAACTTGACATAATGAAAAATTACTTTTTAATTCATTTGAAATAAATCGTTTGGGACCGGCTGATTTTGATAAAAATAAACGTTTGGTAATATCATCAGTGAGTATATTAAACGATTTCCTCTGTATCAAGTAATTTTATCAATATTTGCAATATTACAAGAAAATATCTGTACTCAACCATAACGACGTAAGAATCAACAATAATTCGATTGAAGATGAACTGATAAAAAATTATTAATGAATAGGTCTGTTTAGTCACTCAGTAGAAGCCGTCTTGTAATCACCGTCTTTTTGTCGTGTTGGGGATGATCAATTGAAATATTGTAAAAAGGAGAGATCAATGAAGTAGTTGGAACAATCGCCTTTTGTTGTGAAGTAATCCCTGAAAAGTCTGAATTTTCGAGAATAACAACAACAAAAAAAAAAAAATGTGAATATTGCCGGACAAAAACTAGAGGATAAATTTAGCATAAACTTAAATTTGAAATTGAGCCCCCCCATGAGAACTAATGGGGGGGGGGGGTTCAAGGAGTAAATATTTATGTTTTCATCCCTCTAACCCCATTGAGGCGCCCTTTACGCACAATACATACTTACACACGACAGATTCATTAAGAGCTAAAGAAACCTATGTCAATAGCTTTGTTGACAGTTTCTAATACAGTTCATATCAGAGATTCGGACAATTTGAGTTATAATCAATAATTCATGTTCCCCCCCCTACCGCTATAACCTGAGGCATCACAATATAATTATTCTATCTTCAGAAAATACTGGCTCCGCAACGCCCATGATAGAGAAATGTGGTGGATCCTGGAGAAGGTCTATGTCCAACGACGGACGTTAAAAGACTGATGATGATGATGATGATGATGATGATGATGATGATGATGAAGTGGACTACTCCATTTACGTAGTACGGCGAATCTCCATGAAATCCACAAAAGAAGAAACAAACAAGTGGAGAATCACTCTAGGTTTGCAAGCTCACGATAGAGTAAGCTCAATCTTCAAGAACAAGAAAATCCCATTAGTTTCCGAAAGAAAGTCTACGACAAAGGCATCTTCCCGTTAATCACCTAAAGAATTGGAAAATGAAACCTAACCAAAAGATTGATATTTTAAGTGAGAACCATGCAACGTTCACGGGAGAGAATCGTGTTCACCATAGCAAGGAGAGATCATTATTCAGCACAGCACGGTACATTGGGGAAAAAAAAAACAGGAGCCATTTGAAACCATTTGAAAACAAAAAAGACAATGGACTGGTCATGCTGCAAGAATGTCAGACAATCGATGGACATCACGACCCACAACATGGATTCCCAGAGATCACATGCAAAACCGGAGCCGACAAAATATAAGATAGTGAGACGAACTAGACAAGTTCAGAAAGTACTGGCTCTGCAACACCCATGAGAGAAGTCTGGCGAATCTTGAAAGTCTTTGTCCAACAACGGACGCTAAAATTCTGCTACTGTTACTGATATAATCATTAATATGAATGAAAGTTTTTGACGAATTAATTTGATAATCTTACCCTTGATATCACAGGTTAAGAAAACAGTTTGAGGCTAAAACGTAAATCTTCGCTGCGCGAAATAATTTATTATACTTATGCTGTGCTCATTCGGGTCATATTTCATTACGACTGCCAACAAATTTGGAGAGGTACTTGTATTCAGAAGTGTCTATCTGTTTTTCTGTCTGTCTTCGAAAGTACTCAATGAATATCTATGAAATTTCGTGGAAGAATGGGAAATGGACCATGCAAAGAATGATTACTTCTTTTGACGGATCCATGCACAATTACTCCCCCTGACAATGGCGTTTGAAGAGGTATGAGTACTTTCTAGTTAATTACCGCAATATATATCCTTTCTGTCTAAATTAGTTCATTTCTAATGAAATTGACTGTTAAATAGATATAAGAAAATTGCCAGCTATATACAAGCTATCATATATATATGTGTGAAATATAGAAAAGAAATTCTTCTAGTTCGCAGAAAAATGACATTGATTAGAAGCTCTGTCGGAGAACATACTGGCAGTGTGGAGAGTTCCGGAACTCAAAAGAGCATTAGACATGACGTTCATGGATGGGGAAGTGCATGCCTCCTCAGATCAAGTTTTTGTCAATTTCAAAATATAACAAATATGCAGGAAGAATGTGCGACCGAAAAGTTGTGATAAAAAAGCAACGAATTCCTGGGAATTAGTCCGAATGGCAAAATATACGAGCTCTGCCTGGAAAGTATCCAGTCATCTAATATCAACAAAATATCTTACCCCACCTTTATAGACCCTCCCTTGGGATGCAAGGAACTTATCCTAGCATCCGTTGTACTTTATAAAAAAGTCTGAAAAGTCCTTTTGTTGGGATCCCCATCAGTAGCTTCGCTGCTGTCTCCTTAATCCCATTCCTCGGTCTGAAATATAGTTAGGAAGAAACGAAAATCACTTGGAGCCAAATCTGGGAAGGAGTAGGGCTGATTGACCCAAGGTGATATGATGTTTTGCCCCCCCCCCTAAGAAAAGAATAGAAAACTATTCCAGACTTGAAGAATGGACACGCTCGGTCCTTGTGAATAATGCAACGGTCACACAGTACACAAGTACAGTCAATGACGTCTCACTGCCCAGAGCCCCCCCCCCCACACACACACGCAGGAGAGTGTCTGTTCACGCACATGCAGTGAGGTCCGCTCTTATTATTTGCCCAGTTACACCAAAGTCTGGATACTTTCCAGATAGACCAATTGTGCTATTTCTTTCTTAGGGAGGAGGACCTACATGCTTTTAAAATCAGCATTTAAATTAACATTTTTTTTTGTAGCCTAACCGATTCTATTTCGGACACACAGAATTCTCTCTGTCTGTCTCTCTCCATATATATATATATATATATATATATATATATACATATATATATATATATAGCTGTATGTGTGGGCGTATATGAATGGCTGCGTGTACTTAGCCTGTATATAAGCGAGCCCACGTGTGTGTTAAGGATATACATGTCTGTGTGCCTGACATCTATTTTGCATTAGGCAGTGTCTTTTTGTACCTCCGAATCTCTCCCTGGGATGTAATCTACCTTCTCATCTTACACTGTTGACAAATGTATTCTCGGAACCTCCTGCCGCCTTCCCGTGTTCTTTCCACTGTTTCTCTGCAATCTTCTGATGTTTTTGAATATCCCCAGATGGCGCTACGGTCTTTTCCGCGCAGGAAACACACAATGGGGTTTGTTTTTTACCGCCTTTCCCGGCCTGCAATAATAACTACAATCAGTTCCTCTCTTTCCCCAGCCAGTAATTATCCGCATCTTCTCTGGTCTCTCAGAAAAATCTGTCAAAGATCTGTCCTACCTAAAGTGTTCTTCTAAAAAGCTAACACGAGGGGTCCCCTGTTCGGTTTTGTGGAAAAGAACAAGAGCCTCGTTTTGAACATAACATCAGATACTTTTTTTCTCAAACTCTCCGCGTCAGAAGAAGATCTGTCCGGAAAGTATCCAGCCATTATGAATATTTCGAGAACCAGTTGCGTGGCCTTGATATAACTTGACAAACAATCAGAGGGGACCTTACTGCACATGCATAGATATAAACTCTCCCATGGAATCTCTCAGTCAGCATTAAAAGATAAAAAAACATTGAGTTAGCCTGTATACTATATGACCGTCGTATTCACAATGACAGAGCGAGCAAGTTCTCTACATCTCATGCAGGGGTTTGGAGTTTTCTCAAAGCCTTGCATAACCTGGGTCTGTCAGCACCCATCGGTCTAGATTTAGGTACCTGTGACTTCTGTCTTTTCGGGAGGAAATTACAGACCTTGAACGAGATTGAGGAGAATGCGAAAAGGACTTTGCAGATTGTTCTGAAGAGTGGATGGTACGCTAGGATAGTTTTAAGAGGACCTAAGGGAAATAGACTGAAGGGACAAGGGCGTTATCACCCTAGGTTGGCTTTTTTCTCCAAATATCTATACATGGGAAAACTCAGGGAGGAAGGTTGTGTTACTCCAACCCTCCAAGAATATTAGTCCTGCATCAGACAAATCTTGTCCCCTGGCTAGCCCCGAATACTGATTTCTGGTAGGATGAGAAAGATCTCATCGCACCGACGAGGCAGGACAACGTTTAAGAGGAGTGATCAGACGATATTTAATAATGAAAGCAGAGTGAAACGAGCTGATGAAGATTTATTATGCCAAGAATATTCTTTCTGCCTTGGAAATCAGCATTAGAAATCTTGTCTTTTATCTGGCCTCCATTACTGATAGGAAGACGCTATTTCAGTTACGGGGGGGGGTATTGTTTAAAGACTTGATAGTTATCAAGCTTAATTTTGCATGACAGAGGGTCTAAGAGGAGGGAGCATGCGGACGAAGATTGTGTTATGCTAATCTTCAGAGCGCTGATGTTCTCCCTGTTATGAAAATCAGCATTAAAAATATTGACTTTTGCCGAGGACCGAACACTGACCTCTACAACTTGTGAGATGTTATTTCAGCTGCGAGGCACAGTCAAACAATTTTAAAGTGAGCACCATTAGAATCGACACCGATAAAAAAAAGTCGACAAACTGCCTGAGGGGCCTGCTCGACCTGGTCCTTATTGGTGCATTCCTAATCTCGCATAAATGCACCTAAGAACCCCCAAAAGTTGCAATCGGCAGTGGGGGGGGGGTCAGACCCGATGAATAGAGAGGATTGGATAGGACATCGATACTTAACAGCCCCATTTCTTGCCTGATGGCTTGAGAAGTATGGTGTTATTCTACGGCATTTCTATTCAACGCCTCTGGCCCGAATGTTTACAACTTTCCATACATCAGCTCAAAATCAATGACAACTGGACTCTTCCGTGTTGATCTGACCAGGTTGCATGTGGCTGTAATGGTTATTTAATTACAGCGTCATCATACGGTCAGGAGGACCTTTTCAGAGTGAAAATTTGGATTGGGGAAGGTCTAGGTGGGTGCAAGTTTGTCGATCTAAAGAAAGCCATGTTTTCGATTACCATCAATATTGAGCACACGATCAAGAAAGGGAGTTAGTTTTGAAACGAACAAATAAATTACAACGAGTGTTAATCCGTTTTAATCGTTTGATCATTAGTCAGACCATGCGATATGCATTTTCGCATTTTCTTCACTTTGCCATTTTGAGCCAGATACCTTCCGACCGTTGTATGGGCCACTCCTAAGTTTTGCTTCCTAGGCCCGGCTGTTTGTGTCTGGATGAGCCCTCAATGACTGCCATCGATTCTTCATCGTCGAGTGACGATTTCTGACCACGATCAGGTTCATCTTGGAGATCCAGATCAATAGAAGAGAATTTTTTTTTAAACCAACGATGCATGGTCTGTTCTGATGCTGGCTCCGATTCTGAAGCACTGAGGATGTCCTGGGTGGCTTCGGTAGTGCAATGGCCGAGTTCGAACTCATGGACCATAATGACACGAAAATCGTTTATTCATCATTGCTTAAACAACTTTTAAATGAACAAAAGTAAAAGCAATAAAAAAAATGCAAACAAAACCCTAAAGAGGAGACAAAGATATTCGGACCATCCTCATCTTGGTTGTTTTTCATACAACGTTTCGGCCGTTGCACTCTACGGTCTTCGTCAGGTATCATCTGGTAGATTTGGGAAGTAACGAACCGAACCCTTTATTTATCCGATGGGGGTATATTGACCGTACTCCCCTCTTAGCGTTAGTAGTATTGTTATATTGTCTCACACTAGGATTCTGAGAGGAGACAAAGAGTTTTAATCCATAGAACGTAGGCATAAAAAGACGAGAACGATGCGAAAAAAAAATAAATAAATAAATAAATGTCCCCAAATTATATTCGAAACCGTCAACCAAAACTTTCAACATAAGTTTCTTCTATACAGGCCGCACCAATGGAGCTAGAAGGCTGAAAATTTAACCATTCACGTCTACAAAACTACCTATTTTTAAATTCCTCGCCAAATTAAGTTTCAGGTGCTGAATTAGTCCCTTAGTTTGTCTCAGGCAGTGTGATCACTATCCAGCAAAAGACGATAGGAGTAACTTATTCATTAATTTCTATTGTTATTTTTTAGAATCCACTTCTGCCTAAATATATTTTTTCAAGTCAAAATTTGCAGCATAAATTTATGCTAAATTGATTGCTTAATTTGGTGTCCGCCTGTGTTTTGAAAATTTTGATATCCTCAGTGATCACTGCCCAACAAAATGTGAGAGGAGTAACATTCATTGATCCCCGAATTTTCCTATATTTTGATCGATCATATCTAACAGCGTATACTGTCAAAAAAAAAAAAAAAACTTTGGTCATGTGACGGTTTCTATTGAGGGACTAACCAGACCTGTCATGTCTCCCTTTGAACATATGTCGAGTCTATTTCTTCTCTTTCTTAAAAGACTTGATCCACACAACTGAAACCAGTTTCAGTCACACAAGACAGACATTTTTGATATTCCACAGATTTTGTTGAATAGAATAATTGGATTATTCTGTGCCCGTGGTTGGCTTTACATTGTTCATTGTATTCTAATTCAATGAGCTTCCCCTACACGCTTTCATGCGTACGTTAATGGATTTAACATCCTTCACTTGACTTTTAGAGCAAATAAATCAGAAATTCATCTTTCCATATGAGTTTTCAACAAAAGCTGATGCTCAAACCTTTTTTTTTTTTTTTTTACTTTCTGGGAAATCTAGGTTTACTTTACGGGAGGTTATTCATGTTGTACATATAATCCAGAGTGACAATCTCTTTTTACACTGTTTGCAATGTATTTCTATGGTAAAATCACTTGCTATGCTATCCAAGAGTGAAATCATTTGCAATGTATTTTCATAGTGAAGTCACTTACAATGCTATTCTGGAGTAAAATCATTTGCAATGTATTTCTATGGTAAAATCACTTACAATGCTATCCAAGAGTGAAATCATTTGCAATGTATTTTCATAGTGAAGTCACTTACAATCCTATTCTAGAGTAAAATCATTTGCAATGTATTTCTATGGTAAAATCATTTGCAATACATTTTCATAGTGAAGTCACTTACAATCCTATTCTAGAGTAAAATCATTTGCAATGTATTTCTATGGTAAAATCATTTGCAATGTATTTTCATAGTGAAGTCACTTACAATGCTATTCTAGAGTAAAATCATTTGCAATGTATTTCTATGGTAAAATCATTTGCAATGTATTTTCATAGTGAAGTCACTTACAATGCTATTCTAGAGTAAAATCATTTGCAATGTATTTCTATGGTAAAATCATTTGCAATACATTTTCATAGTGAAGTCACTTACAATGCTATTCTAGAGTAAAATCATTTGCAATGTATTTCTATGGTAAAATCACTTGCTATGCTATCCAAGAGTGAAATCATTTGCAATGTATTTTCATAGTAAAGTCACTTACAATCCTATTCTAGAGTAAAATCATTTGCAATGTATTTCTATAGTAAAGTCAATTACAATGCTATTCTAGAGTAAAATCATTTGCAATGTATTTCTATGGTAAAATCACTTGCTATGCTATCCAAGAGTGAAATCATTTGCAATGTATTTTCATAGTAAAGTCACTTACAATCCTATTCTAGAGTAAAATCATTTGCAATGTATTTCTATAGTAAAGTCAATTACAATGCTATTCTAGAGTAAAATCATTTGCGATGTATTTCTATGGTAAAATCACTTACAACGTAATTCTATAGTAAAATCATTTGCAATGCATTTCTTCATTTACATCGCAGTTCTATACTAAAATCATTTGCAAGGTATTTCTGAACTAAAATCATTTGCAATACATTTTCATAGTGAAGTCACTTACAATGCTATTCTAGAGTAAAATCAATTGCAATGTATTGCTATTGTAAAATCACTTACAATGCTATTCAACAGTAAAATTATTTGCAATGAATTTCTATAGCCAAGTCACATACAATGCTATTCTAGAGTAAAATCATTTGCAATGTATTTCTATGGTAAAATCACTTACAACGCAATTCTATAGTAAAATCATTTGCAATGCATTTCTGTACAAAAATCATTCACATCACCATTCTATAGTAAAATCTTTTTCAATGTATTTCTATACAAAAATCATTTGCAACGTATTCCTATACCAAAATCATTTGTAACGCATTTCAAAAGTAAAAATAATTTGCAATAATATGGTAAGGTTATTTGCTAAGCAAATCCTATAGTAAAATCATTATCATCATGGATATAATAATCCTATTCTGTCAGTAACGTTTGCATCAATTCCTGACCAATAGCAATCCCGTTTACAACATTTGCAATGCATTTCCACCCTGAAAATCGTTTCCAATCCAATTCTATACTAAAATTATTTGCAACACGTTACTTTTTAGTAACATGATTAGTAATACCTTTGCACTATACTTATAACAACCCTTTTCTCTCAGTTACGCTTGTTCCAATTCCTAGTCACTTACAATAGCTTTTTTTCTTTGTTTTCAATATATTTCTATAGTAAAATCATTTCCAATGCCTTCACGTAAACCCTTCAGCGCTATTCTGTAAGTAACATCCATCTTAGTTCTTGGTTAGTAATAATTATTTTTCCTTTTCATTTCAAGTGCATTTCTATTGTAAAACCATTAGCCACGCATTTCAATTATACATATAATCGTCTTACTTTTTCAGTAACGCCTGTCTCAATTCCTGATCATTAACAACCCCTTTTACACTATTTGGAATGCATTCCCGTCGTGAAACATAAGCAATGCATTTGCGTTATAAACATAGCAGAACTATTCCATTAACAACACTTGCATTAATTCCTCCTGACCACTGATAATCCCTCACTTCCTGTTTTTCAACGCAAAACGCAGAATGCATGTCCAAACTTGCGCAAACAAGAGCTGCGTAAAATATATGAAGTTCAGAATTTCATTAGCAAATTTCCATCTGTTGTCTAAAGTATTGGGCTTTTTAACATTATAAATGAGTGAAGCAAAGTTAAGGTCGTGGTGAAGTAGTGGTAAAGTCAGCGGGCGGCTGTAACCTTGCCTACGTTTGCCAAGCATGCAGATGTAGCTAAAAAAAAAAACAAAAAACAACCCAAAACAACGGTGATCATGTCTGTATCGAGAAAAATCGTCGAGATATCTGAGACAGAGCATATGTATAGCGGGTTCATGTTTTTCCTAGAAGATATTTGTGCGAAGTGAATACTGAGGAAACAAGATTGTCTTGCGCCAGACAGTTGATATTCCCGTGTTATTGTTAAGAGTTCATGGTCTATAACAGTGGTCTTCAAACTTTAGCTACTCGGGTAACCCTTCTCAACTATTACATTTTCAAAGAAACCTCTTCAAAAAACAACTTTCCCTTCTAAACACACACACACACTCACGCTCACACACCACAAACACGCACACCCACACGCACGTGCGCGTGCGCACACACACACGCACACACACACACACACACACACACACATATATATGAGTAACTATTGCATTTTGAAATTACCCGGATGCGCATAAATCTAAATAGAAAGTGCACACTTGAATCGAAGAGCAAGAACGAGGCTTACTTAGGAAAAATAGACGTATTGACGATTACTGACTGAACAGTGTCTATGTCACATAAATAACCAAGAAGTTTTCAAGTAAAAAAAGCAATATTGTCGTTAATATTTTCTCATGTAAAAAGTACTGTTCGTGTTGAAAGAATAAAACAAAGACATATAAAAGCCGTGAAGAGATCGTTTATGTAATGATGAACTATTGTGAAAATGTCAATTCGTTTTGGGGGACCCCTACGGAACGCAGTTTGAATACTGCTGGTATATAAGATATAACTATTTATCTATCAATTTCCCGCTCTTCCGATGAATATTGGTTATTTTAACTTTTTTATTAGTCGGTTTTGTTCCTTCACGAATTAACGCAGGTCGGTATAGATTGTATGGTGGCTTTTGAAAGTAGCTAGAAGTATGACCGAAAGTGTTCAGTCAGAAGATTATGTACTGTTCTTGTATTCGCTATCCTCTTTCTTACGTTCACTCTTAAGGAAACAAAGATTAATACAAGAAGGGCCAAAGATCTATTGTGAGTACAAGACGAGTTCGGAATTAAACATAGAATTCCAGAAAATCGATTGACTCGAATATACGTCGAGTCCATTATTTTGCCATAACGTCTTAATGAGAGATGTCCCCTTTTTATGAATATACCGTTTATGGCACTTGGTCAATTTCTTTCAACTCCAACGTATCGATTGTTGTTTTCAGTTTGTGAAAGTGAAATTCTCATCAGACAAATCTACCCGAAAAATGATTTTAAAGGTATATTAAATCGTAAGGACCGTATACTACCAACATAGCACCTCTAGCAAAACCATGGAAATGGATTAACGGACATTATCATTCGCTGATATACATTGAGTCTCCCGACATTGTATTCATATAGGCGAAAGTATTGGCCATTTTTGACTGGCCTGAATATAAATCGAACTGCTGGTTTTCGGTTATTTTTCCCAGAAAAAAAAATTTCGTTCTACGTTCAAGTGTATACGGTATAAGCATTCCTTCTCTACCCCCAGTGGTTTCGAAACTGGGGTCTGACAAATAATACTCGGGATCCATAGCAGTGTTCCCTCTAAACCTGATATTGCGAATCTTGTGACAAAGAAACATAACCTATTGCACAGCTATCAAAAAAGCATAATTATTGTAAACAGACTTGTACATGTATTAACATTCGAATAAATGTAACCCATTTGGAATAAATATGATATTTTAAAATTAAAGAAAAAAGGTTCACTCTTGTAGTTCATTGATTGCTGTCTGAAAACTAAATACTGAAAATAGAGGTCGGCCAGAATATTTCTTTTATAGATTAGGTCATTGAGTTTGCAAAGTTTCGGGACTACTGCTTTAATCAAACGTATATTAATGAAAAAGTGGGGCTAACACAGAGGGAAAAGAGAGAAAACAATTCAGCATTTTTTTGCATATCAATGCCTTCACTGCATATACACAATAGTAGTAATGTCGCGTACGATTCGAGCCCAAGTCTCGTACCAAACCGATTTGCTCAGCCCTTCATCAAGAACTTTTCCTCTTCTTCCAACCCTCCACCCTCGTCTCGCTTCTAGCTGTTCACTGGTTTCCCTTTCCCACCCGCTTCTAAATGAGCCGTACCCTGATTTCCAGCTGGGCTCGGGGGTGAAGTCAGGAAGTGGAGTGTCAAGATAAGGCGCACTGGTTGCAGTAAGCGGCCGATAGATCATTTAGAGCGAAACATGAATCTACCAACATAGTGTGACGACGACGGTACCGACAACGAAAATGCATAACAGGTGCACAAAACACAACTTGATTTCATATCCGACCCATTTCCTCCCACCCACAGTCATCTTCTTCCTTTCTTTCTATCTTTTTTTCTTTCTTTCTTCATTTTCTTCTTTCTTTCTTACAATTTTCTCGAATTTTTTTCATTTTCTTTCAAATACTCAAAAAAAAAAAAATGTCCTTTTCGTTCTCTTCTTGTTTTTTTTCTATCTTTTTAGATTTCTGTTCACATTATTTCATCTTTAATTCATTTTTCTCTTTTTAACTTTCATTCTGAATTTTTCTCCCTTCTTTGTTTGTTTTCTTTCTTTACGATTTGAAAAAAAATTGTTTAACATCTTCCATTTTAAAAATATTTCGCTTTAAACTTTATTTCTCTCCAGTACTGTTCGTCTTCTTTTTTTTTCTTTTTTACTCTTTCTTTCTTTTCTTTTCTTTCTACCTTGTTCCTCCTTCCTTTTTCTCTTTGAGATTCCAGTTTATTCTTTCTTTCCAGTATTAAAAAAATAAAATTTCTCTCTTTCGTTCTCACTTTTTTTTCTTTCATTCTTTTATTCATTCTTCTCTGAATTTTTTTTCATTCAGAATCTTCTTTCTTTCTTTCTTTCTTTCTTTCTTTCTTTCCGGTACATTTTTTGCTTTTCTTTCTTTTTCTCTCTTTTTCTCTCAACCTTTCTTTCTTTTTTACTCTTTTCTTCAAACGTTCATCTTTTTCTTCTCAATCTTTCTTTCTTTCCCTCTTATTTCTCTATCTATCTTTCTTTCTTTTCATTTATTTACTCTTTTTTTTCTCGATATTTCTCTTTTTTTCTCTTTCTGTCTTTTTCCTCATCTTTTTCCCTTGATCTTTCACTTTTCTTTGCAACCTTTCTTTCTTTCTTTGTTCTACACGTTGTTATTTATCTTCCGTCCTATATTTTTTCCTTTCTCTTTCTTTCTTTCTTTCTCTTTTCTTCCTTCCTCTCTTTAATTTTTTTTCATTGTTTTGTTTTCCTCCATTTTTTATCATTTAATCTTTTATCTTCCCTAATTGTCTCTCTCTTTTCCATTCCCTCCTTTTTGTCTTCATTCCTCCTTTTATCGCAAAAATATATCACGATGCTTAATTTCCATCCACGATATCAGTATTCATGACATGCCACGTGTAAAGGACGATTTCAGTTTTCCAGAATCATCCAACAATAAGTTACGCAAACAAAGCACAAATTTTTTCAAGCCATGTAAAAATATTTCAGCAAACTCCCACTGAACCTCCCCTCTACGTCCTTTAAATTGAGAGTCGCCGAATCTTTATCATTGATCGCAAGGCAAAATGTTTAACATTTATCATGATTTAGAATCTTCAATGAAAATATACTGTATTTCAAGTATTTATTCAAGTCAATTACGATATGCAGGTTCCCTATTTGAAAGTATAGCATTCCTTTGAAACCATTCGTTGGCCACGAAAATAAAACGAAAGAGCAATTACTATTAATTTATATGGAGTTCTCAGATCTCAAACCAAGCCTACCTGAGATAATGCTTCAATGATTGCAGAAAATGTTGATTTTAATCTTGAAAACACGCGTAGGTTAAGGCCACGTTGGCAGGATTTTTTCAAAACTTGAACAAAAAATTTGTAAAGCTTAGCAGTGAAACATACTGTCATATTTCAAGAATTCATCATTACCCACAGGATACGACAAATCTTGACTTTCAATTTTTGAAGCACGTCGACAGAGACGAAGCTTATCTTTGGAATCTGGGAACGCTCAAAACTTTTCCAACATAAATAAATGGTAATTACTTCTTAACTCTTTGCCATTTCGGATAGCGAGAGAAACATTTACTAACGTAGGCAATTCGTGAAAGCGAAGTGGTGTATAGTAAACATTAACAGAAATATCCTCAATTTAACTAAAAATCATTAAAAAAAATATTTCGGAAACAAATGTGAACATCATTTATATTTTATAACCTTTTCATTTTTTTTTAGTCTGAACTTGTTGTTTTAACCGGAAGTCTGGACTTGTCAATGTTGTTGGGTTAGGAAAATATAGTCAACTCAGCAGGAGTCTGATAAAACGTTGAAGAAAATGAAAGTCGATCAATTTGACCTGATTTCCATCCGACTTTCCGATAAAATATGTACTTCGTCATTTCAGCAAATATACTACTTTTTTTCCCTGAAAATATTGAATCGAGCGCTAAATCAAAACACCATCATTGTCACGTGACAACATTTACCCGAAAACTACAGGAACGGGCCAGATTATTCACTGAATAGTAAAACCGTCATGTAACCCACGTCTTTCTGGAAGCATTCCATGCTGGGAGTGATCAATTAATACATTGGAAGGGAGGGGTTGATCAATGAATGTTACTTCTCGCACCCTTTTTTTAAGCGGTAATCACTAAAAAGTATGAATTGAAAAAGACAAAATCAAAACAAAACTAGCGGGCACAAAATAGAGATCAAGTTAGCATAAACTTACTTTGCAAACTGAACCCCCACATAATACACCAATTAAGGATGAGGGCATTCTTGAAAAAAAGAGTTTTCGGTGTATATAATAAGGAGTGAATGTTCAAAAATTTTCCTCCCACCAGCTTCATAGGTGTGGTCTGTGCACGTGATACATATATACATAGCCAGCCAGACTGACTTGAAGACTTAAGAAACTTATTGGCAGTTTTGGTAACATTTGTGGCTTACGGTGGCTTATAAAACTATGGTTTATTTACAAGTTTCAACTTTTGAAAACAGCTTTGGAAAAGACTTTTTCGATTGGTATTTTATGATTATGATTAGATACTTCAGTTAGAATGTGATATCATTTCAATTTATCATTTTCTAGTTTGTAACTGGCAAATGTTTCATTGTGATATGTCTGGTGCGAAGAATCTTTCTCGTCATCAACTTGAAAAACCTATTTCTAAAAACGAATAATGACCCTTACACATCAGAAATTTAGCAAAACATTCTTTTCGTCAGCTATTTTATTATATTGTAATGCAGCATTTTTTGTTTATAATTGGCGAATGTTTTATTGTCGTTTGTCTGCAGCTAAGAGACCTACCCGTCAGGCATGGATTTCAACTTGACAAACCAATTTCTTAAAAACAAGTAACTTGTCTTTCACATCAGAAGTTTAGCAAAACACTCTTTTCTTTGGTATTTTAAACTATTGTAATGCAACATTCTTTGCTTGTAACTGGCGAATATTTTATTGCCATACGACAGGAACTAAGAGACTACTCTTCACGTATGGATTTCGACCTGCCTAACTTGTTGCCGATATATAGGTTGACATAATGATTTGCCTCTAAATCATTATTAAAACATAGTAACCGAATTTAATGAATTTACTGTCCTTGCTCGTCGGGCTACAGTCATAATTAGCGAAACTTGATGCCATTTGACTAGCCTGAACTCTCCATTTTCGATAACAAGTTCACACTCGCAACGCTAATAAACATTGTTGATGGCATGTTATCAAAGCTAAATTTGTTTGTCTTATCTATGAAGCAGTTATGGTAAGCCATCAACCATTACCAATATCAGTCGGTTTTATTTTGCTTACCAACGGAAACATCCGTCATTATAAATGCAGCCCTTCAACAGATGGTTATATATTTGGAATTGAAAGATTAATTTTCTACCATAGTTAAGTGCTACTTGTGAGGCGATTTATGATGCTTTAAAGAAAAATAGACTCTTGAAAGTATCTAGTGTTTCCCTTCCTTTATTCTCAATTCATATCTACTCTTTTACACACACACACGCATATATATATATATATATATATATATATATATATATATATATATATATATATATATATATATATATATATATATATATATATATATACATCCATATATATATATATATATATATATATATATATATATATATATATGTTTATGTATAATATCACTTTTACAGGTCTCATATTAAGTGCTTGACGGATTTCTCCACACTTGATATCTTCCTTTCTCTCTGTCTGTGTGTCTGTCTGTCTCTCTCTCTCTCTACATATATATCACTTTTACAGGTCTCATTTTAGATACTTGACGGATTTCTCCACACTTGATATCTTTCTGTCACTCCCTCTCTCTGTCTCTGTCTCTGTCTCTGTCTGTCTGTCTGTCTGTCTGTCTGTCTGTCTGTCCGTCTCTCTTTCTCTCTCTCTCTCTCTCTCTCTCTCTATATATATATATATATATATATATATACAGATAATGTTTCATCTTTTCGAAGGTCTCAAATTAACCACAATTGATATATGTCCTTCCATCAAATCTATGAAAAGTCGTTTGGAAGAAAAACATAGATAAACGAATAAAAGATTGGAATTGAAGAAATATTCCTCTTAAATCTATGTACCTTAACTTCTCGTCCCAGATACACTCAGCATTGTATATAAAAAAAAAGCTGTGCATACGTCTACTACAAGATAAGACCACTACAACAACTCTTTACGTCAACTACAACATGTTAGAGTCTAGCATTATTTCCACGACTCTTCTCTCGTCACAAATACTTCCAACTCGGATCAGAATTTACGAATAAACAAGAAAAGAACAAGCCTAGCTGCTGCTGTGTCAAACTCCTCTCCAACTTCTATCCCAACTCAAGATGATTGCTGCAACTTTTCTATCTTATACATGATAAATAAAAAGTTATGATTTTCAGAACAAATGTATTAATCCATAACAAGAAAATAAGCCCTAGTGTTTCTATAAAAGGAATTTTTAGGAGATTCGTAAGACTTATCAGTTAGTATCAGTGCGTAAGAGAGCCGACTCCCGATCAATCTGTGGTCGTGATTTCAAATGACATTGAGGAAGTATTAATCTCTTTTTTTTTTTTTTTAGGTTTGATTTAATGTGATGGGACGAATGAACATTGAAGAGTTTATTCCACTATATTATGTGAGGAATGTTATTGTTATTTTTCTTGTTGTTACGATTGAAAAACAAAGTCCAGCCCGCAACTTGGACTATATTTTGATGACAAAATTTCCTAAGGAATCTTACTATAACTAACTTATATATGTATATATATATATATATATATATATATATATATATATATATATATATATATATATATATATATATATATATATATATATGCAGCTAGTTTTAAAAAACAAACTCTCATCAATATCCTTTCCTTTCAATTCCCATTCTTTTTGTCTCTGTTGACGAATTCGGAAAGAGGTATGTTTTTGGCTGTGTCTGTTAGTTCTTTCATCCGTGAGTTTATTTGCTTGCACGTTAATTTATTCGTCTGTTGGTTCATCTGTCCTCATGATATCTCCAAAAGTAACAGATGAATTTCTATGAAATTTCGCAGAAAGACAGAGAATTGGGTAAGAAAGAGGTGGTGAAATTTCGGGGCAGATCTAGTGATATCCCTCCGATTGAGAGATATTTTTCCTTTCCCTCCCCCAAAATAAATTACATTTCTATACGCCCATAACTATTCACTCAATATCTCCAAAAGTTCACAATGAATTTCAATGACATTTTTTGAAAGGGTGGACTACGGGAGATCTGATTAACTTTTGGAGCAGATACATGGACAATTATCTCCCCTACATCGTAATTATATGTCTAAACAACATAATATCGCCAAGTTTCGTGCATGTCCACATGATATCACCAAAAGTTCTCAATGAATTCCGATGAAATATTGAGGAAGGGTGGACAATGTGCTATGAAAAAAAGATTGAATTTCAGGGCGGATCCATGTATATTCACACTCCCTGAAATAGTGTCAGCAGATATATGCACTCTCTGAGTGCTCTCCAGTTGAATAAAGTTGAACATCCGTAGCCATTGAAAATGGTGAAGTATGTATAATTTTTTCTCTCTCTTATATATTTACGGATGTTTATTTGTTTTTATGATTTTTGTGTGTTCCTGTGCTCCTGGCTACACTGTTTTGTCTGCAGACTTTTTAACGTCAGTTTGTCTGTCCCCTCCTCCGGGTCTCTCATCGTTTTCTTCCTTCTTTTGTGCTAGGTTTCACTGTTTGTCACTGAATCTCTCAAAATTTGAGATCCTGTCTTGCAACCCATCTAAAGAATTAAAAAAAAAAAAAAACAGAAAAGAAAAGAAAATATTAAACTAACAATCCAGATTCTAAGTATTCCATGATCTTGTAGATCACCGGTTCCTTCTTGGTATTCTCTCAGCAATGGAGTTTATTAGCCGAGCCTATCTCCTCTCCAAGTAATATGTGATAGGTTGTACAGGGTTGCATGGTATCAGGGGCAGTGAATAATCTTCGACTTGATCTGGATATATCCTCTAAGTTTCTCACTCCAATTTCAACACTGTGGATAAATACTACAATGCGTATCAAACCAGTGTATATCTGTGATAAGATACGAAACCACCATACCCTCTTATTTCATTCACTAGGGTGCATTACAGCAATTTTCAAATTCAAGGTAGCATGATCGGTTCTAGAGCGTGGTTAGCATCGAGCAACTGTATTTATACAAATATGTTTTTAAGAATAAATGACACATGAAATAGTTACCAGATATTCAGTTATTCGTTGATTCTTTGTCCTTCTTCAATCTACTGTCCCTCCTCGCTGGCCCCTTGATTTCACTACTGGTAATAGCATTTCCGAACTGGCTATTTGGCCATTACTATGAACCATGCATGGTGCACAAGAATGAATTATGCTCATCACGTGGGGAGATCAAAAGGCAGCACAGTATATCAGAAGAAAATGGGAGATATAGAATCTATTTGAAAACTTAAATGGCAATGGAGAGGCCATTTTGTAAGAATGAAAAACTACTGATAAAGATCACAACACACAACATTTGCCAGAGATCACATGCGAAATCGAAGCTGGCAGAATACAAGATGGAGAAATGAACTAGACAAATTCAGAAAATACTGGTCCTGCGACGCCCATGATAGAGAAATGTGGTGCGTCGTGGGAAGGTTAATGTCCAACGACGGACATTAAAAGGCTGATGATGATGATGAGTAGCATATCCGACCTGGCTATTTGGCTATCACACTCAAACTAAGAACCATGCAAGGTGCACAAGAATGAATTATGCTCATCACGTGGGGAGATCACAAGACAACACAGTATATTAGAGAAAAACAGGGGTCAGATATATCATAGAATCCATTAAACAAACTCTAATGGCTAAGGGCTGTCCATATTGTAAGAATATCGGACAACTACTGGACATCACGACTTGCAACGTGGATCTGAAGAGATCATATTCGAAAACTGTGACCGAGAGAAAACATGATCTGGCGAACCAGACAAATACAGAAAGTACTGGCTCCGCGACGCCCACGATCTTTGAGAAGGTCTAGGTCTGACGATGGACACTGCTGATACTGTTGATGATGATGATGATGATGATGATGATGATGGTGGTGATGGTGAATTTTTGAAGAGTCTGATTCCATCCTCAGTTTAGTTTCTTTCCAACACAACATCTCAGACCATCAGTCTACGATTGTAAGTAAACGTCGCAGATAAAAGATAAAAGATAAATTCACAGCGTGACGCGATTTCACTAAGTTCAGGGAGCCTGGTTAATTATCTGTACCAGCAGCTCTACCCCTTGAGCTACGAGAGCCTTACGGCTGGCAGAAAAAAACTACCTACATAGACTTATGCTTCATCCTTCTCCGATCATTCAGCTGTATATTTATTGTACGTAGTAGTACTATCAGGTGCAGTATCATCTTGATCTCTTTAAATAAATTTTTGACAAGCATTTCTTTCATCTTGTACATACGTTTTTGTTGATTTTCATTCCGACTGCATAGATCGTCAATCTACAGTCATTAGTTAATGAAGATCGTTGCTCCTGTTTAGTTGGTTCGGTCCCCATGAGGTGCTCCGCATCAGTGTCCTTGAGCCAGACCAAACTGGGTGCCTCGATGTGGATTATATTTAGTGGGTTGTTGAGCAGACATTTCCAACTGTATAGTAAGTTCAATCATCAGTTGCAGTCCATACTTGTGGCCTTGTGCCAGACCGAGTCAAACCCTGTAGATTCTAATAACAAAAAGCTGCACTGTCAAATGTCACACCTACTTGTATTCCAACTGAGGATATTAACTGTAACTTTTGTACTGTGTATGTAATAACTAAATTCGTACGTATTTAAGACTTGTCAGATGGCTCAGTCCCCGAGAAAGCTGGCTACCGATTGTTCGGTCAAGATTTTAAATTCCATTGATTTTTATAAATGTATCTACTTATTAGGATGAAATAAACACTAACGCATTTGTAACATAACTTTCTGTACAGACGAACAGTGGAGAGTTTAGTCCCCTAAATTTGGTGAGGATTGTTCTTGCTCTTGTTACGGGAGAAAAACAAAGCCAATTTCAGACTTTTATAACATGCATGGGCATTTAGCATGGCATAATAGTTTGTGAATCAGTCTAGCCGATTCGCTACTGTGTAGTGAATTCGATCCTCACTGGGTCCCCCTACGCTTTCGGTAGTGAGCCAGATAAAGCTAAGTAAATTCCTAAAATCTACCGTTCTCTGTGCTAAATTGATTAAGCGAGTTCAATGGATTCGGGTCAGAGGGTGATGGCGTTAAAGTGATTCAAGGCATTGGACTTCAATACAAACCCGCTATTCATTCAGTGAATTTGGTGAAACCACTGGATGGAATGCATACACAGACTATTGAGTCATCCCGGCACAAGCAAAAGTCCGGAATTGAGGAGGTGTGAGATTTTTCTTGAGGAATACAGCAATGCCTTGAATAGTGCGGTTTGATCCCAGTGCGTGTACAGATTATGCAACTGTGTATAACTTAAAAAAAACCCAAACAAACCCCCAAATAATTTGAAAAAACAGACACACTTTAAATTGTAAAAAAAAACAACCACAAAAAAAAACTTTAAACAGTGCGGTCTTAGAAAGTGAGGAAAAATTTTGAAGCGTATGAACCGCACTAGTCAAGGTATAACCTGCACTTACAAGATGCGACGGATTTGATGATAATGCATTTTAAAATTGATTCATTCTTATAAGTAAACAATATTTTCTTTAACTTTATCAAGAAAATAAATAGATTTATTTGTCTACGATAGTTTTCCTTACTTTCTCGAAATTACAATGATTTACAATTAAATATTCTTCCACTTCGGACGGCTTAGTGGTTAGGAGAAGTTCAATTGACATGAAATACTTGAGAGGATGTCTGAATGCCTACTCTAAACGGGGATACCTTAAAGTGGTCTCTTAAAACACTTGATTTCCAATTTCCAGTCGATAGCTCGCCGACACTTTGTTGAATGAGCGTTGGAATCCACAGTAAAATAAACCCCCAAACAAAACAGCTACCCCCCCCCCGAACCAAAGTGTAAAAATTCGTCGTCCGTGCGTGAGTGACTGGAAATTCCTCGCGTGTCCGATACACAAACTGAACAAGTCCCTAATTACCGACCTCTCTCTTCCCGAAAAGAATAGGGATATCGATTTGAAGAGCAGGAGACGTTTATAGGCATTGTCTCCCACGTCTCTCCCACGTCTCTCTCTCTCTCTCTCAGTCCTCCCAGCCTCCCGACGAGCTTCCTTTACTGGCAGTCGTTCATAAGGCTTATTGTTGAGCGGGCGAGCGGGCGGGCGGGAAAGCGGGCGGGGTGGGTGGTGGAGGACAGAATTTCTGCTCCCCGGATGGGTGGGGTTGGATGGGATTGGATAGGATGGAGACCAAGACGCCGGCAAATGGCGTTTGGGGATATGGAGGAGGGAAGTTAACATGAATAATGGAGACATAGAGGGTAGGTTGAGTTGTAATTTGTTCATACCTTCACAGGTCAATCCCCTACCCCCCGTGAACCTCCCGCCGGCTGGATGCGTCGGAATTTCAACAATTTCTGGTTTTGTTGATTTCTCTTCTGTTGTCCAACATTATATTGCCAATTTTTTTTTTCAGCTTGGCATTTTCACCGTATTTCGTTTTCTTCCGAAAAAGATAATTTATTTTTAACTGATATTTAATTTTGAAATAAACTGCGTCGTGCAATTTGTATTCCTTGGTTGTGTGTGTTATTTTCTAATCGCAGATGTGTAAAAGGTATAGAAAATGGTTTTTATTCCTTTCAAACTAAGCGTTTGTGAATACTACAGTGATATTTTGAAATTTACCGTTTTCCCCGCTGTAAAACGGCTGGAATAGCATTAAAAAAAAATCTGCTTTAGATAAATTCCCATTTTTTTTTATTCAGAAAGAGAGCAGCGCATGAATAAAAGATGAACACGCATGTACACTAATGTTAAACAGAAGCGATCACAAAAATGAGAAGTTTTACGAGATTCACAATTGTGCAGTGATTCTCTTTTACAAACCAGAGCCCAAAATATGATTTATCATCTTGTTCACGTCTAGATGTTCCCTGGCAACGACGTTCAAAGTCGATTATACCCTGGCAGAATTGCTCACATTGCCCCTCTGAATATGCTTCAATGTTCTTGAATCTATCAAGATGAGTGTCAAAGATATTGACTTAGAAGGGCAACCTCGTAAATTTTCGCGTAGATCTGGACCATTATCTAAACCGCGCTCTTTTCTGGCCCTGTCCTGGATAAATTCGTACGAAGCTTCTTATTCTTTATATTGGAGAGTTTTGGGGAATCCCTTGCACTTTAGGATCTTCCTTATCAATGGTCCTATGACGACCCCAGCGTTGCTCCTTACCTTTGAGAGTATTCTTCTAAGATAGGCGCGGCCTACAAGGCATATATTGGCATGCCTATCGGGAATCGAGATAAATTTTGGGCACTTCATTTCCTCTGCAACACAATAGCGCCAATACCTTGCTAGACGCCTAGAAACATGATGAGTATGGTTAGGAGGTCACCAGAGATTTGAAAATGGTGGTATTCCTGAATGGTTTCCAAGTTACCCCAATATATATACCTTTGGGAAAGCTGGGACACCTTGGCGCAATATCAAAGACAGGACTGGCTCTAGTTGCACGAATTCAAATGGAAGAAACGTCATATAGAGACCACTGGTCAAAAGTGTTGATGCCATCACTGCACATGCAACGGGGCCTTACAAAAATTAGTCACAGCTCCAGAGCAGGGGATAACAGCTTCCAAGTACCATCCCTAAGAGGTCTGAAGCTAAATAAGTAAACTACGAAATAATGATGTTCAAATCACAGAAGCTATATTTGAAGGGAATATTAGCTATTTTTCGACAATTTTAGACAAAATCAACCAAGAAATAATTGTTATTACCATGAACAGAAAAAAAAGTTACTTAGTTTAACATACCAATACCTTAGTTGACAAAATTATTACGTCTTCCCTCTTTTGTTATTTTGCTACCAGAAGCCTCGTTATTAAATGAAGGTAAAACATAGTTTTTACGCAGATAAATTCTTTCAATTATTGGAAGAAGTGTACAATTATTCAAATACAGTTGACTGACACATAGAAAAATCCACTCGAGATTCAGTTTAGTTTACGTTCCCTCTCTCGTAGAAATATTTTTCTCAAGTAATCTTACGTGATTTCAACCTAGAAAACCTCTGTATCCTCAAGATTACGGGAAATTAAAAAAAAGTTTCCAGAGGTCGTTTTTACAGTTAAACTTGACCCTTACTGCGTGGTCTTCTCCAGATGTCTACCGTGACGAATTCACTAGGAAGAATTAACTGATACAAGATATTATCCTGGCATGGTCAACAGAAAGAGTACAATCTACCCTAGTGGGTTGAGTAGAAGTTCCGGTTCAAAATAACCAACTACGATAGACGTCTGGGGGAGGGCAGAAGGTACAACGGCTGAATCGTTGTGACTATTACAACCAAGATGAAAACACTTGTCTGAGGAAAGCATATAATCTTACCATTGTACGAAATTGATATTAGCCAAATATAATTGTTAGCACACAAGACAGTGCATTGTCGAGTTTCAAGTATTTTTTCTAATCAGCAATTCTCAAGAAATGAATTAAAAATTTAGAAATATCTAAATTTAGATGTGAAATATCTAAATTGGCAACACTGAAGAGAAATAATCGAAATACTTAAAAACCATAGTTTCGTATGACGGACGGAAAAATATTCTACAGGACAGTTATGGCAGGCTGCTCCAGACACCCTAAAGTCTGGACCCTTCCCAACGTGCACTTTTGGATTGGGAACTACCATAGTAATGATATTTCCTCATCTCAGAACAAAAGCATGTGTACTTTTCATAAGAACGGACTTCAATAACTAAAAGGGGATCTACGCCATGTTTGGGCAGAGACACATTAAAGCGAAAACAAGCCATTATTCCGGGAAGTTTATGGCGAGTGTTTCGTGAGACTGAAGTGGTTTGATATATCCTAGCTGCTTTCAAAGTGAACAAACAATCAACAGACATAGATATGTAGGCCATTTTGAAATAGTGTATTTAATACTCAAACAAACAGCACCTAGTTTGGTGAACAGAAACGGTGTCATTTTGCTGAATAATAACGCCCGCCCTCAAGTGGAAAATCTTACAATAATTCATCAAGTGTGTGTCTGTCTGCCCATCTGTCTGTCTGTTTTCGCATAGCTCAAGGACGGCAACAGCTACGGCCTCCAAATTAACTGTGTTTATTAATGGGCCCCTAGAGCAAGTTTTTAGCGAACCAGATTTTTAAGACTTCCCAAACTTTAAAAATTTTTCGCTAACGTGAGTAAAATGTTAAACTCGACCCTTATCCTGTGTCCGTCAGGTTAACTAAACTGGATTTTTGTTAAAACAACTTAAATCAAGCATCTAACTGAAAATTCCACCAATAGGGCGGGCTTCTAGCTTGTATTTAAAATACCAGACGGGCCTTCGGCGATTTAATAGCGGAGAAGAGAGATCGGGGAGAGAATACTACCACACCAGAAATACACACCAAGAAGGTGGGAGAGCCTATCGACCAAAACGTTGTAATCGAAACGGCAAAGGTAAGGGATGGTAGTAAACATCTCCCCCATAGAGGATGTAGTCAATGTAGATAATATGACAGCAATGAATTGATTACGGTTGAAATTGCTAAAATTCCTTAAATGCAGGACACAGAAGACAGATGCCTCAGTGTAGAAAGCTATAAGAAAATTTCCATACTTCCAACACTTCATTTATGACTGTAATAACCCTATGAAGAAAAAATAATGTACATGGAGTAAGAACAAGAAAAGGCAGTACATGGCAGTACACGCTAGCCCTAAAACTTCCAAGCTAACAATACCATACACACATCTCCCTCGCTCTCTCTCTCGTCATTAGAGTTTCACTTTTTTTTTTCGTTGGAAAAAATGATAAAAACTGAAATTCTGGACTTTTGAAGAATTCCATGAATTCCATCGAGGTGAATATTTCGGAACTTAAATGGAGGAATGTCAGGGAAATAATACGGCAACTCCAACGCTAGCCAAATTTATTAATCGCCTAGTTTCATTATCTTGCATATGAAGGACTGTAATAAAATGCATTATGTCCAAATCTCTTGAAATGAGAATAAAGCGAAAACGTCAATCCTGTAAGATTCATTCTTCAACAAAATCCAATTTTCCCTCGAACCGTTGGAAGATTTAATAAATGTTTTGCTTGAAAAAGTATGGAAAATATTGATAGATCATACTCTGGAGTGTCAACTAGGGGGATAACTATTTTTTTATTTATTTTTTTTTTTTACAAATTTGGCCTATAATGTATTTTGCCAGGGAGCCCA
>OY735229.1:9909282-9966782 GCA_963457665.1 Thysanoteuthis rhombus | reverse complement strand
GTGAAAATTGAAACAGAGATAGAAACAAGCAAGAGGGGCGGGGATTTAATAATTCAAAGACGGGGTGCAGAGGGAGAAGTGTGAAAGGATAAGGGATAGACGGATAGAAAGAGAGATAAGAACCATAAGTTGAACTATACGTTTACCGTTTGTGGTAGTCGTAGCAGGAGGAGGAAGAGAGGGTATGGTTCACGGCGAAAGTCTGGACCAAGTTTCATATCAATTCAATTCGTTATTGTTGAGAAAATTGATATTACAACAAGTTGTAATAGTAGTTGTAAGAAGAAGAGGAAGATAGGGATGACCCACCCTAAAATCTGGACCAAGTTTCATATCAATCTAACGATTGAGAATATCAATCATTAATAGTTGTGTTTGTGGGAGAAAGAGGGGGTGGAGAAGGAGGAGGAAGAAAGAATGAAGAGAAAGATGAGGATGGTCCACTCAATAATCTTGGTTAAAGTTTCATATCAATCCAACGGGATACGGCTGAGAAAAATGATATTTTTCATCATTACTAGTTGTGGTAGTAGTCGGTGGGCGGGAGGGGAAGAGGAGGAAAAATAAGAAGATGAGGATGGTTCTCCCAAAGGTCTGGATCAGGTTTCGTATCACCCCGACAAGATACGACCGAGGAAATTGATATTGAACGTATTAGAAACTGACGGACAGACCGACCGACAAGAAAGCGTCTTATAGAGATGCATGGACGAATCTAAAAATAAGAGAGGAAAAGAGAGTAGGAGTTAAGAGAGAAAGAAACTGACAGAATGGACGAAAACCTGAATGAAAGACAATTCCTTCCGTCAAGCGTCTTTTGGTTAAGTGGCTTCCTATAGAGAGGAAACGCGTCGAATCGAAATAAGGAATTCCGGAGTAATCTTGCGGTTCCGAAGGTATGTAATTCCCCCGACAAGTCTGCGAGTGATGGCGTGGGCGGAGGTGACGACGGTGTAGGGGAGGTAGACGGACGTGCTGCGTCAGGTTGATGGAATTAGGGCGTTGTCACAGTGCGGGTGGCGCGACTGCTTATAAAAGTTAATTTCTCTGTTAACACACACACATGTGCACAATGTATACATATATGTATGTATGTATATCATTATAAATTGCGTTATATTATACTGAAATTCTTATTTTAAATAATCAGCCGTTATTACACAGTGGATGTATCATTTGGCGTAGACAACGTAAAATAGAATAAACAATTGAAGTAAATGGTGTTGCTGCACCGGGAATCATTTCGAATAAGCATAAGAGTTTCAGTATAACATTAGGCAATTCATGATCATTCTATCGGGTTATATATCCATTTTTTAATAACACATTACGCATATATATATATATATATATATATATATATATATATATATATATATATATATATATATATATATATCCCTAGCTTTCCGATGGTTGAGCATTCCCGTGAATCTTTTGTAAGATAAAAAGGTGTAAAGCGAAAAGCAATATCTCTGAATTTATACTAGTAAATTTTGAGCGTTTCCAGCTTTAAAAAAAAAAAAAAATCTTTAACGTCAACAAGTTTCACACTTATAGGTACTCCTTGGCTTTCCAAAAGACTTAGGATGCGTCCTGCTAACGGGTGTACTAAATGAACCGAGCTCTGATGCTCACAGACATAGTGCAAACTAATGGGTGCTTTCAAAAGCAAACAGGCCTATGGCGAGGATATTTGTAAGTTTGTTTGTTTGTTTATTCATATATATATATATATATATATATATATATATATATATATATATATATATATATATATATATATATACCATATTTTTGATTATGAAATGGGTATATAATCTGACAAATGATTATAAATTAGGTTATATCATATTGAAACTCTACCCGAAATGATTTTTCGTTATTACACAGATAATGTATAATCTAGTCTAGACAACGTGAATAGATCGTTAATAGAAAATAAAGCTGCTTCAGGAATCGAACCCCTTACCGGTTGAGTAGCCATGGTCAGAAATCTCTTTCTTTTGGGAAAAATTAGAAATCTCTTTTGAGCCAAATCTGGACTGTACAAGGAGCGCTGACAGACATGGACAATGTGATCTATTGCTAAAGAAACTGCACGTGGCATGAAGAATTGTTAGGTGCAGTCATTGGGAATGCAACATTCACACAGAACACAATCTCACCCAATGGCGTTTGAATCACCTCATAGAAGAGTGTCTGTTTGAGCATGCGAAGTAATGTCCCCTCTGATTGGTTTCAAAATTACACTTACGTTGCGTGACTTAGTTATTCCAAGTGGCTGGATAATCTCCGGTCAAATCTTGATCAGTAAATGATCACACTTTTTTCATTTAAAACAAAACCAAATCACTATAAAATGATAACTAGCCCCCACAGTCAATAATTGAACAACCGCAGCGTCAAAATTTGAAGTCATGTAGAGAAATTTCATTCAAAGAATAAATATGGCCAGATTCTATTTCTGACATCACCGGCGTTTTCAACTGGAAAACATCTAATATTCAGTAAATAGAACACGTAGAAACATCTAGATTCTCCAGAATTAACACCTTAAAGAAATTTTAGAAGGGATTTAGTACTGGTGCGAAATTCAAGTCTGTAGACAAAACGGCATGATCAAGAGCGCTGGATCAGAAAAAAGGAATAAATGTACATATGCAACAGGATAGAACCTTTTGGCATCTGTGATGGCAGCGGTTGTTCAACTCTTTGAAAAAAGAACATTAAAGAAAAAGACCGCCATTCCGGAAGTTACTATCTGTTCGCGTTGGACACTCCTATTCTGCTACGATCACCGAAATTAAGCAACGTCGAGCCGAGTCAGTAGCTAGTTGGACGACTGTCTGGGAACGCTAGGTGGTGTTAGCTGCTGGTGATCATGTGAGAAGATGTGTCCATCCCGATTATCCTTCTATAAACGTGCCCGATCCAGTCACCATGATTAATAACGGATATCAAAGGATTCTCCTCCCTTACTCTTTCGACTGAACCCTCTGACGTGCCTGGCAAGAAATGAATGAAACCTATTACCAAAATTCTCAATGATTCTGTCTTGATTTCATAGACGGAGAAACTAATCTATTTATCTTTCCGGGCTGGCAAAGAAGTTAATCGCATTTGCTAAGTGTTCAAGTTCAGCTTGGCAGTCAGCAGAGCGGAATATTCTTGATACACAGTCAAGGGAGATTATCCTGTTGTTTCCCAGATGAGCACACCTGAAGATCGTAAGCAAGCTGTCACAGAGATTTACAATAAAAAAAAAAAAAATGTTAGCTTCGTCGATACTATTTTGGCAACTACCGATCCACTGGATTGCATATACAAGAATAACATTATTTGCTAGGATCATTTGTAGTTCAGGATAATGCGTTGCTTCGATCTTGTAAGGCGTGACGGGAGATGAGGGATGATGGAGCTTTCAGTCATTAGAATAAGCATTGACTCTCAAACTGATGCGACGTGCACTGGAAGAAATCATGCCGAGCATTACATGGAAATATTACAAAACAGGTTAGTCTGCTTAGTCGCTCAATAGAAATCGTCACGTGAGTAGTGTTGATTATATTTTCAGAAAAGCACCCAGGAATTACTATAACTGGAAGTCTTACTTGGGGAATAAAAAAAAACAACAAAAAAACAAACAAAAAAAACAACAAAAAAAAATAAGCCAAAAAACAACAAAAAACAACACAGAACAGGGAAATGAAGTAAAATATTTTTCTTCTTGGTAATTCTTCTTTTTTTTTTATTTTCATTCAATTAATCATGATTTAAGCTTTTGATCTAGGGGAAATGAATAAATGGTGTGATAGGAATCATTGCAAAAAAAAATCTTCGGATATTTGGAGTGAAATGCATCTGATAATAAGTTGGGGTAATTGCTATCGGATGATATGCCGATTTTTGCCAGATTTCCGGATTTCTGAGATGTCGATTTTTCTGATAAAAATTGCATTAGTTTAATTATTGGGTATATCGTGGAAATGTCTCTTCTGTTTCGCTGAACACTCGGAAAAGTCATACCGAATCCTAGAGTTCTGCAGAACACATTGCAAATACTGATGTCTTATAAGCTATTAATACATTTTTACTGGCAATGGGCAGGCAGTGGCAAAAATGTCTAATAGCCGTTAGACACTACTACGTTGATTTCTTGCGAGCATGGGCGAGATTGCAGTCGGCAGAAAATAAGATGTCGTGATAAATTCAGAATGTTTTGACGTAGCGCTCAAAACGGAGATAATCTCGGAGACCCTCGGGAAGGTCTCTGTCTAACAAGAAACATAAAATGGATGACAATGAAGAATAACCGCTGGGAAATTCACTATTCCCTCGGCTGCTAATGTCAATAAATCTGACACAAGCCTGTATTGCTATTGATCGGGTTTTGCCCAATAGAGTAAAGAGAAAAAAGGGGTACGAGAAAAACTGATAGATAAGTGTTTACTTAATTCTTTTCTGGGCCCACAGCGTAGAGCAGGCGTCGGCAAATTACGGCCTGCGGGCCAAATCTGGCTTGCAACCTCATTTTATACGGCTCTCCAGCTTCATTGAATACGTGACATTGCATAGAAGAATTCTCTGTTTTTTCTTATCTATCTTTGGTTAGTAAACAAAGAAAATCAGTATCGAAAAAAAGAAAGAAAATGTCTCATTTTTGCATTGGCCTCAAATTATTCCATGTTTAATTGTTAAAACTACGCCTTTTGTACACAAAATTTGAAACACTATTTGTCATTTTGAAATACACCCACCACAAAAATTTCATAATTACCATTTACTGATTATACATGTGAGTTTATGTAGGTATATACACCTATAATGAAGAGTGCTAAAATAAATACAAAGTAATTCCGTAGCTTTATCAGCCTTTTGTCACGCTAAGCCAAGTAACAAACTTTAAACAACTTATCCTAGAGTAATGTTTTTACCTGTTTGAGTTCTTTACAACGCATCTATTGGCTTTTATTTAACCGGAAATCACTGTCTTTATAATCCATATGTATATCGCAAGTCACACTTCATTTTAAAACAGGCTGAGGGGATGGGTATGTCATTGCGGGTCCCATAACCGTGGAAAACCCTTAAAATCTTCTCCCACGAAACCAAAACACACATACACACATACACACACACACACATACATGCACACACACACACACACACACACACACATATATATGTGTGTGTGTGTGTGTGTATGTGCGCAAAAATGACTGCTGTTTTGCTCATTTTGGAATTTACTATTATCTATATTTCATGACTATTTCGAAGTGTGAATTTCACTCTATTCAATAGAGCTGAACATTTCCTTTTCCCTATCTACTCACTAGTTGATTTGAGTCAGCCCAAACAGAGATATAAAAAAGCAAATCGTAGCAACTTTGTTGTATGAGTTCTAAATTGAACGTAAAGCAGCGAAAACTGCTCGCAATATCAACTGAGTATTTGGCCAACGAACATTCAGCTAAAAACTGGTTACTGGTTACGATTAAAAATTGGTTATAAAAATTTGGAAACGGAGATGAGGGTTTCAAAGACGAGAAGAGTTTTGGATATCCTTTTATGCTTGATGACATCCAATTGAGAGCCATTATTGAAGTTGACTTACGCAAAACACCTCGATAGGTTGCAGAGGATTTAAACGTTGACCATTCAACAGTTGTCCGACATCTGGATGCAACACAAGCTGAAATAAAAATTATGAAAAATGCCGTCACGAAAATAAAAAAATCCATTTCTTGATCGCATTGAGACGTGCTATGGAAAATAGATTCTGTACAACAATCGACAGCATTCTGTGAAATGGTCAGCGAAGAGGTGAAGCACTAAAGCACTCTCCAAAACCGAAAGAAAAATATGGTCATTGTTTAGTGGTCGGCATGTAGGATTATCCGGTACAATATTTTGAATCTGGTGGAAACAATCACGAACAGAAATCGACAAAATGCTCCAAGAACTTCAATGTTTACGTCCAATTTCGGTGATGGACCAATTATTCTTTATGGCAACGCCCAGCCACATGTCCCACAAATGACCCTGGCTACAAAACTCTAACTCACCCAGCTTGCTCACCAGACCTCTCTCCGACCGACTATCACTTTTACAAACATTTCGGCCACTTCCTACAAGAGAAGGTTTTGAACCACCAGGCAGCAGCTCAAGATATCTCCGAAGAATTCATTGGTACCAAGAATTCTATGCTTCTGGAATAACTGGACTTGTTCCTCGTCGGCAAAAATGCGTATCTTCTGGAAGCTCTCATTCTAAACTGAGATATAATGCTTTAAAGTTGATGGCGGAAAACTGAAATCGTTTTTGCACCAACCTAATATAAAAGATGTTTGTATCTAAGAAGGAAGCCGATTGGAAGAGACGAAAATAACTAGAGAGAAATACAGCTGTCGAACATTAAAAAGTACAGTCGTGCAAAGAAAGATCACTTCATAAAAAAAAAGAAGGAAAGACGGATTAGTGAAAAGATGAGAGTATTGGAATTCGAATCATTTATCAGATGATGAGGTCGTGGCATTTGAGACAGACGTGCCATCAGTTAGAAAAGAATGGATTGTGAAGACATTGATTTCGAAGCAAAGAAGCCGATGGACTCGTTGCAAAGAGCTTAGCGATCGATAGAAGAAAGTTTCACAATCAAACCATTTCTTGTTTTTGCTTTTATTTCAGCCATTATAATACTATCTCGGTTTCGTTGGTGCATCTCACTCACCCACAATCTATATATGTCTCTTATCCTATTGATATTTCTAGTAGTCAATTTTTATCTCTCAATCTACACACACACACGCACACACACACACACACACACATATATATATATATATATATATATATATATATATCAATTTTTATCTCTCAATCTACACACACACACACACACACACACATATATATATACATATATATATATATATATATATATATATATATATATACATATATGAGAATATGTATGAATCTGTTAATCTCTCTGTTTTGTTGATAACTGAATATATGCACTCAGAATTAAGGATATCATACAAAAAACAACAAAAATGGAGATGGACCGGACATTCAACAAGAAGAAATGACACCAGGTGAAGCGAGAGGTTAACCGATTGGTGTCCATGGGTGAGTAAATGCAGAAGGAAAAAAGCCGATACAAGATGGGGGGGGGGGTGAAATAGAAAAGTTTGCTGATAATTCATAGCTGGGTCCAGCGTAGTTGCAGTCATCATGGAAGGAGATGAGAAAATTATATATTATATTAGGTTTTTCGTTGCATTTTATCACTATTTACTGCTGTCTACGATAGTGAATTGACAACGCAGATCAGAAACAAAGAATAAACCCTAGGGAGGACTCGAACTAGCACTCACTTTTACCACAGGTTGCTGTTTCTCTAAGGCACTGCTCTACAGCTAGAACTACTATAGCTCATACGACTGAGAGGACATGAAATGTAACCCCGATTCTTCATCCTTACCCGATTGTTCTGTTGTTTTCTTTTACGTACACTAGTTGTAAGGTAGAGGTGAAGCGTTGTGTCTCTTAAGAGATGATACCCAATGGAAAATGACGAAGTCTTGGTTTCTGTTGCATACGTCAGCTTAGTGATCATTGCAAGTCTGAGGTGTGGTCGAGACCAGGATCTTACACCTACAAGTTTTTATGACAACTCTCTTGGCAGGATGCAAGTTTACCGAAAGGATACTTCCATCCTAATCACACAACTTAGGGTGTACTCAGTTAGCTGCCGAGTGCACTGGCAAACATATTCTAATAAAGAGTTTTCCACACTCTTTACTCGTACCGGGAATCGTACCTTGTATCTTCTAAGTGTGAAGCAGGCGTACTAACCACTACTCTATCCAAGCGGACTTACCCTGTTTCTAGCAGTAGAAATATTATCCTGATTTATTTTCATTAGATGAAGCTTTGTCCACCATTATTCATTTTTGATAAGCTTTTTTTCCTATCGCTACTTGGGTTGTCAATCTACGAGAGTGAATAAACATTACCAATCAGATACAATCTTGTTCTATAAAATGAGATACTCTTTTCTTTCCGTACGGATTATATATTTGGAGAAGGCTGTGGAATAGATCGGCTGCACCATTATGGTTACAGCGATAAACAACTCAAGAAAGAGATCAATTGTCTAAACAAATATTGAAAACGACTTTGTATAAAACAGGTAATCGGAATATTTCATCAAGAATCGAAACTATGAATGGATGTCCCCACGAGGGTGCTTGCCTGGGTGAAGCGTATGGAGACCCCGGGAGGATCAGTTGCTAGAATCCCCTTTTTGACCTCGCTGATGTAGTCCAGAGGAAAGCAGAAAGCGATGCGTCTGGCATCAGCTTGGCTGCAGGAGCTACCGGGAAGACGTCCAATTGGGCGTCAAACTGCCCAAATGCAGTAAAAAAAATACACCCAATTGCATTTTTTTAGGCGGGAAACCATTTTGAAACAAGATGGAGATAAAGTCTTGATGTGATAGTATGTATGATTTTATTGGCTATCCCAGTTTAATATCGGAATCGAAAGAGATGGAAAAAAGCGGTGTTCTCTCGGCGACGGGTTGGCTCTAAAGAGTTAAAGCGTTTACTGTCATCGCATATCGATGGGGTAGCAATCATAAATAGCTGAAACGCATATTCTACTAATGCGTTTGCGAAGACCAGGCCATTAAGTAGATTGGAGAATTAGAACGAATGGAGATTTGAGAGGTTTGGATTTTTCCAACATTGTTTTTGGTTCTTGAAGATATTTCACTTAAATATTGTTTTTTTTTTGGTAAAAGCGAGAACAAGTGAGTACAACACAGTAAAAAGTATATACATATGTGTGTATCTTTGTATATATATACGTGCGTATATATATACATATGTAAATATATAGATGTATATATATACGTGCGTATATATATATATATGTAAATTTATATATATATATGTGAATTGTATATATGTGTGTAAATATACATACAAGTATATATATTTATATATATATGTGTGTGTGCGTGTGTGTGTATTTGTGTGTGTGTATTTGTGTGTGTATAGATGTAAATATATATATATATATATATATATATATGTATATATATATATATATATATACATGTGTACACATATGTGTGTATATATGTATGCCTATATATAGAGTGGGAGGGAGAGACAGATAAAAAAAGGAAAATAATGAAAGATAAGAGGAAAGAAAAGAGAGTAAGGGGAAATAGTGTGGGCATATGGGGAAAGACAAGAAAGGAGAGAAAGAGAATATATGATAAAGATTAGATATATAGAGAGACGAAAATAAAGAGATCATTAGTAAGACAGTGAGGGACAAGCAAGGAGAGGAAGACAAAATGGGGAAAGAGAAGGAAAGAAAAAAGAAAGGAAAAGAATGAATTCATTCCATTCACATCCAAACTTTTTGATAACATATAAACTCGTATAAGTGTATTACACACACACATACATACACACACACACACACACACATATATATATATATTTATATATATATATATATATATATATATATATATTAACGTTGATTAAAGTGACAATAGGAAAGTGAAGGAGGAAAACTTCAGAAAAAGCTGGTGTTACATCTCAAAGTTTTTTTTTATATCATCACGTGGCCATGTTCCGATACATTTCGACGGATGCAATCCATCCTTTTCAGCGTAGAGAGAACTTTGTTGTTTAAATGTTTGAGGTCGAGGAAAGAAATGGCTATTTCTGTGTTGTTTGGTTGTTTAGTAGGAGCAGGAGAGGAGGTATTTGTATCTGTGTAGGTGAGAGTAAAGCTTGGTCTGAAAGAAGGGTCTGTGAGAGGAGGGGTCTGATAATGTTTGCTTCCTACATCTGTGGTTGCCGGGATTGTCTTAGATAAGAAGGGGCAGTGAGAGGAGGGGGTCTCACTGCCCCTTCTTTTCTAAAACAGGTGTTCGTTGGTTACTTCAAGGTGTTGCTTTCGCGTCTTTCCGGGATTTTCTCCCGCTCATTCATGTTTGTAAAGATGCCAACGTCATAACTGTTTTTCACTAGACGGTGCCATCAAGCTGAGTCTGAAGACTTTTTTGTAGGTATTTGAGACTTTTTAATGTATATTGTCTAGAAGAAAAAAAAATGAGCACACAACGTAAACATAGTAATGCCAATTAATGTGAGCGTGTAAAACTAATCGTAAAACAAATACAATAGAGTTAAAAATGGATTTCATTTTAATCCTAAAAAGAAGAGTATACAGCCAATGCATTCTCCCAATAGTCACTTATGGAGCTGAAACATGGAACCAAGACACAAACCCTCAAACTGAGAAGCATGCAACGTGTGCAAAAAAAGAATCATGCTCAACCTTACATTGAGAGATCACAAGACAGCACAGTACATTAGGAAGAAAACTGGAGTCTGTGACATCATAGAAACTGTTAAAAACTTACATGGCAAGATTCGGATATTCGTACATTTAGCTCTCAGAGAACGGAAGTCCCTGATCAATAATCAATTCGTTGATTCCAGACTCAGAAATTCGACTTTCATACATTTTTTTAGAAACGCCACCTGTGCGAAAGTAGGGGACTGCATGCATGTATATATATATATATATATATATATATATGTATATATATATATATATATATGTGTTAATTGCCGATCGAATTTGTTTGGAAATATATTTCGTTTATCACCGGAATTAACCAAGTAGCAAATTGAACATGCAACCACGTAAATGATCAAAGAAAATGAGTAACGTGCAGGACTCGAACTCCCAGCCACCAGGAAGCAGCCTTGACGTGATTCAGCTCTATGGACTGAGCTAATAGCATCTTCGATTAGTAGGATCTCGAAAATAGCGCACTTAAAACACTCATCTCTCTACTCTGCGGTCGTAGGCAAAAATATTCACATGTATATATACGTGCGTTTCTATTTTGCCGACAGTATTTGTAAATCATCAGAGTGGACGGTTTATGCCCGATAGACTATAATAATTATTGAGACTATTTATTTGGAAACACATTTCGTTCAGCACCTTTTGGCTAACAACATCTTCTTTATCTATTTACATGGTCGGCTCTGGTCCTACTTCACGAAGGTATTATTAGCTCAGTCAGTAGAGCAGAGTCGCATTAAGATTGCTTCCTGGTGGATGCCGGTTCGAGTCCCAGGCGGCACTCATTTTCTTTCTTCATTTGCGTGGCCGACTTTCCGATTTGCTACTCGGTTATGACAAACGAAAGATCTTTCCCAATAAATTAGCTCTACAATTATCACACCTATATATATATATATATATATATATATATATATGGATAAGTCTGAGATTATACACACGCCAGCAGACATAGACACACTCTCTCATACACATATATATATATTCAGATGTACCTGATATATTGCGGTTAATTCGTTCCAGAAGTTCCTGCAGTGTTAAAAAACTGCACCGTTCAAAGTATTATCATAATTATAAGTCATTCTTTTCAGCTTGTATTTAGTTACATTAATTCGTACAAAAATACCTTAACCCTACTATATCAAAAGTTCGAACTACACGCTTTTGTAAGAATTTATGAAACCTTTCAAGCTCTTCAGATAATCGGTAGGGGAAGTAATTGTCTGGTGCAATTGTAACAGAAGGGATGGTGTATCCGACGAGATTTTTGGTGATTTTTAATTATTACAAGAAGCTCTTTTGGTATTTCTATGAGAGAAAATTAAAAGAAAAAAGCGATTGTTTGTGCGCAGGCGCTGGAGTAATGGTGGAATGTTTTAAGTTTTATATCTGACAGCTCAGATTGGCAAGCGTCGTGAGTGAATCAGGATTAATGTGAAATGTGTCTGTTTGACTGAGACATCAAGGCAAGGAAATTGGCACTGCACTTAACTCGAAGTAATTCCTCGATTTCAAACGAAAACAGAAAAGAAGAAAAAAAAGATGTTTCTATTCACTGAACCGTCTTAACTTGAAGAAGGAGAAATGTGATTTAGAACAAGAGTTGATTTTTTTCCTCTCAAATTTTTCTTCTGATAGTTAAGGTCAACAGATGATTTGAAAGAACATTAATCTCTGACCTTTCTGAACCCTTTTTCGTTTTATTTCTGTTCCTGCAACCAGCTTTCCACCGCAATAATAGGATCTGTCAAAGATATCCTATGAAAGTCAACAACTTCTTTTTTTTTTGTTATTAAACATCAAGTGACAGCAGATACTGTCTTCAACAGGTCCACTCAGTCACTCAATAGAAACCGTCACATTGCCAACGCCTTTTTGCCGCATGTCATGTTGGAGGAGGGTAATTTAAAAAAATAGGAAAAGGGGTGATCAATGATAAGTTACTTCTTTTACCATTTGTTTGGCGGTTATCACTAAAAAGTTTGAATTTTCACCCAAAATCACGCCTGAAAGCAAACACCAAAGAACCAATTTAGCATGAACATACATTGTACTCGCACTAAAAGCCTAGGATGTGAATTGAAGAAAAAATAACAGTAAAAAATTTTCCTTCTAAACGGAAGAAGTAAATGTTTAAGTTTAAGCCCTCGGTGCAACCTGTACACGTGATACATATTCAGCCAGCAGGACCAGCTCTAAAACTGCAGAAACCTATGTGAACTATTTTGGTGATTGTTTAAGTTGACTAATTCCGAATTTTGACAACAACAAGCTTTTCGTTTGTGGTCAGCCTAGGAGGTCTCGAATTCTGATCGTTTATACAAATAAAAATACATCAAATATCTCAGCTGCCGAGGATATTACAAAGAACCACGTAAAAAAATATTAGAGTGGTGCAAAAGCTCCAAGCGTCACTTTTGCACAACGTTAGAAAAATCATAGAAGTGTCTTTGCAGTTAACTCAATTCTTTATGGCTTGTACGAACATACTCGTTGAGAAGTAAATGATAATATTATAATCATGATAATTATAGTATTATGAAAATAAACGATAATATCATAATTAAATTCTTAATGTGCCATGTCCTCCCTTCAGGATGTAAGAGAGCATGGCTCTCCATGACTTCCGTCTCATGTCACCCTCGGCAACTCCCTCTCGTCTTCGCCTTTCAGTATTCTTTCTGGCATTAATCTGCTCAAACCCTTCAAGTAGGTCACTCACTGTCTACCTTTGCTTTTTAGAAAAAAATATTCTATGCACCTTGAGAGTGTGAAAATTTTTCAAACGTCCCTTTCGAATCACGTGTCCAAAAATCCTGTCTCTTTCGTTTTGTTAGCAACAGTTTCTTTGTAGTTTTGAATCTCCGGATGAATAAAAAAAAATGAATATCAGTCAATATTTAAACATCGTTTCTTGTTTTGCACAACACAGAAAAATGTCTTTTTTTTTTACCAATATCGTTACAAAATACTTGGAAACGAACAATTGTTAACGTACAACGCCGAAGCGATTAAAATACCTATGTTTACTTTCTATCTATCTATTCTTTAATCTCTCTCTCCCTCCATCTCTTTATCTCTCTCTCTCTCTCTCTATATATATATATATATATATAGATATATATGTACGTATGTATATATATATATATATATATATGTTTATGTATATATATATGTATATATATATATATATATATATATATATGTATATATATATGTAATATATATATATATATATATATATATATATATATATATATATATATATATATATATATATATATATATATATATATATATAGTTGTTCGAATAAGACTGTAACCTAAAAGAAAGCATTTGAAGAATAATTATTTTTCAACTTAATTTATATCCTTGTCGATGCAATGAACTTAGTGAATATCAATCAGGGAAGATTTATACATCAAGCATTATACTGTGGAAATTTCAGATCAAAATTCATACATATATATATATATATATATATATATATATATATATATATATATATATATATATATATATATATATATATACTTGAGATTTTGCTATGAAAACACAAGGCACGTGTTTTTCAGTTCGTCTATTTATCAAGAGTGGAGGATTATTTTCCCTATATATATATATATATATATATATATATATATATATATATATATATATATATATAGTGATTTTTCTTTTGAAATCTAAATGCCGAAACCAAGGTCGAGTTGACCGTCAATTTAATAATCCAAGATGTTACAGATCACAGGATTTTTGCGCAGTTATCAATCAAATCATATCTGAACAATTTATAACCCATCTACAACATCGATTCTTCAAAAGAGGAATAAGCAGTGAATGTGAATGAGATACAATGATGAAATACGGTCGGTTCAAAAGAAAGTCAGTTCACAGAACTTATACCTGAGGAATGGATTAATAAAAAGTAAATAAAACACAGGCGAGAAGTAAATACGAACAAAATTATTCAATTTAATGTTGTTTGTATTGAGGGTAGTTCGGAATGGAGGATTTGTCCATATAGAATTGATTGGCAGAATCATGAACAAATGTTAAACTTGACATCGCAGTCAATAATTGAACAACCGTAGCGTTAATATTTGAAATTACGTAAAAGAAATTCCATGGAAGAATAAATATGGTCAGAATGAATTTTATTTATGATATCACTGGCATTATCGAGAAAAAAAACATCTAGAAACATCTACATACTTTTATCCTGAAACCTATCAAAATAAGGCCCTTACCAGGTTAAAAAAAAAGTGTTTTTTCCTTAAAAGTAAACCCAATATTTTTTAAACAGGGCCTGCCGGGGAATCTAGACGTTATCATTAAAACTGTCTAAATAAGGCCCACCAAAGGTGAAAAAAGGTTCCTCCAAGTCCCAAGCACAATAAAACCAACATTTCTAGTAGGGGTCGACTGGAGTGCTGATACTAATTTTCAAGTCTGTTGACGGAATCATCCCTAAATCTAAAGGAAAAAATCCTGATTCGCCCAGAAATTTAATCCATTCTTTCTCAATCATTTCTTCAAGAAATTTAATTGGAACATACGGAGGACTTTTGGAGATATTGTATGAAAAGACAGACAGATATGAGTGAATATATATATATATATATATATATATATATATATATATATATATATATATTAGAATGTGGATTCGCTACACAAATTAGCTCATGTTTCTGCCTTCTCCTGGCCTCATCATTCATCTGATGAGGCTTGAAGAGGGCAGAAACATGAGCTAGTTTGTGTAGCGAATCCACATTCCATTATTTATTTCCAACTCTACTCTAAATACAACTTAACTTCAAGAGTAAAAAGTTGTACGTACCGAGCATTCTATGAAATAAATCCATTACATTTCAGAAGTGGCTTTGTATTATTGATATATCATTATATCATGTTATACTGCTAGCCTGATCTGTACCACATATACTGTGTGTGTGTGTATATATATATATATATATATATATATATATATATATATATATATATATATATATATATATATATATATAATCTTTTAATTTCGGGAAAAAAGTCGAACTACCTCGCTTTGGAAGCGACGCAAAACGAGGTGATAGAATCCTGCCCGTCTTCCTGTCTGTCTTTCTTAAACGTATTAGCATATTGATTTTTCCATTAGCCGTTTGTCTTCGAGATATAGAAATACTGGTGCTTGTCGGCATTGGCCATGGCGTCTGCTCGAAGATGACTTTATGATCGCCTGCATAAGCTTCGAACGTTCGGACTGTGGCATCTCGTGTTTTCCCACGAGAGGCTGTCCGCCTTTCCCTGCCGCCCCCTCCTCCTACCCGATCTTCATTGACCCCCCCTTCTCCCCCCACATCTGAGTCCCCGTCTCTCTCTCTCTCTCTCTCTCTCTCTCTGTTGACTTCCTTTACTTGCAACAAACGCACTGAAGAACATCCAGTTGGCAATCGTTTGACTGGGTTCCTGTTGCCGGCTGAGGAGGAGGAGGAGGAAGCAGAGGAGGAGGAGGAGATGAAAATGTAAGCAAGTTAATGTCTTCCCTCTGGGGTTTATTTGTGGTGTCACACGTACGCACACACACACACACATGCACACACACACACATTCATACACACACATACACAAACTTTCTTTCTTTTTTCTCTGTCTTTTTTCTCAGCTTTGTCCCTCCTCCCATCCCCACACTGCGATATTTCTTTTTCTTTTTTTCTTTCTTTCTTCCTTTCTTCCTTCCTTTCTTTCTTTCTTTCTTTCTTTCTTTTCAGTCTTCTTTCCCTTCCATCCCCACCAAAACAAATCTTTCCCTTTTCTTTCTTTCTTTTTTCTTTTTTTCTTTCTTTCTTTTTTCTTTCTTTCTTCTTCTTTCACACACACACACACACACACACACACACACTTTTTCTCAGTCGCTCTGTCTCTCTATCTCTCTTTATCTTTCTTTCCAACTTTATTCCTCTTTTGCTTCTGTCTGTTATCTATTTTCGTTTGGCTTATTTAAAATCTACCTCATTCACCCTTGCCTTCATTATTTCCTTCTTTCATTTTTTTGGATACGTCCACACATCTCTATAATGCACTTTCCAGTCGGCCAGTCTGTCGTTCTAACTGTCGGTCCTTGATGTGTTAAATATTTTTTTAGTCATGTCACGTTTGGTTGAAACGAAACTTGGACTAGACCTTCGGGTGAACTGTCTCCATCTACCACTCCCTCCCATTCCTCCTACTAACACCACAACGAGTACTCTTCCCCTCCTCCTCCTCCTCCTACTACTACTATACTGCTATTCTTAGTCATTTTCGTTATTGTTCTTTGCTCATACTTTCATGTATAGCAACAAAAGTCACGATTCTTATAGCAGCTAATTATTGTGTATAGCTAAGAAAGGTTCGCTATGGTGTCTAATAATTGAGACACTCGGTTGGACAGATATGGACGTAATGATGGTGGACGCATCGTTGAACATAATTCTCGTTTCTTCCATTTTTTTGGTATTTTTTTTCTCTTTCGGATTTTCCTTTCTTTTTCTTTCTTTCTTTCTTTTGTTTTATTCTTGCTTTGTTTTTTTTTCGTTGAATTTCAAACATAATTTCCACCAACCCAATGTGTCTCAGCAGTATATCACAATATCACCAAGCTTTGTCGGTTTACTTTTCATCGTGTGAGTTCGTATATGATTACCAGAACAAAAAAAGATGCTGTTTTTACACGGTTTTTGGAGCTTTGCAACGAATTTCTCTTCTATATCAAGGAACGTTTGATATATCAGTTGAAGTAGGTACAAAACCAAGACATCCAACATAGACAAGGAATACATTACAGCGTCATATTTCCTTCAGTTCTTTTAGATGTGGGTAAGGTACCGAGAGCACTTTTACCCATAAGCATCGAACACAGGCATTAGGATATTCTAATTGTCCCATCCTTTCCAGCTCAGAAAAGTGTTGTCTAGAGGTCCGTGGTGACCAGAGCTATTTCTCTCACGTTCAAATTTCAAACCAACATAATTTTCCAACTTTAGCTTAAAAGCAAAGATTTCTACGCGCGCGCACACACACACACACACACACACACATACATGCATACATACATACATACATACATATATATATATATATATATATATATATACATATCAGGATAAGTATTTTTTAGATCCAGGAAGTATTTGTTTCCATGTGTAAACAGTTATATAATATTTTGTAATGATAAATTTTCTCCCAAGCCATCATATCCCATATCTCGAGAACGGGTTGCGTGAACCTGATTTAACTCGGCAACCAATTAAAGGGTGTGTTACTACGCTTATTCCAGCAAACACTCTCTCGTGGAGTTATTTAGTTAGTTTTTATATTTTTATATGTTTGTATGTTTGTGTGTGTGTACGTGCGTCCTTATTTGAATGTATAAGCGAATCCTTCCATCACAACTATCACGCAGGCAGTAATAACTGTCTGATAGCGATTACACCCATTGACAACCTTGACAAGGCCAGCATGTAGAGTTTTCCCTTGGAGGCAAATCATGTGTGTGTAATTTTCGATTATGACGTGCAAGATTTATTGACTTAGGGATAACAATAGCTTCTGGAGTAAAGATGTGTCTTTCATGGTTCACGAGGTCTTCTTTATACAAACGTATTTATGCATGTAAGGAATTTTCTCCCCGCCCCTCTCTCGATATATATATATATATATATATATATATATATATATATATATATATGTAATATGAAAATTTGAAAACAAATAACTACTCCGAAATGAAGGTTAAATTGTAAACACGACCTAGCTTTAGTCTAACATGTGCTATATCAAGCTGCGCGTTGTTTATAGTTTACGATATCGTTTAACTGCACAGGGGACAAAGACTTTAATGATTACCATATTTGACATGCTGTATAAAATTCATACAGGCTATAATACAAACAATGAAAAATATTTGAGGTTTGCACCAGGACCAGTACAAGGGTTTTATGCATCCAAAACAAGCATAGTTCCCTCTAAGCCGAGCGCGTGTACGTGAGTACACACGTTTTGTAATCAGCGCACAGAAGATGTTAGTGTACGCACAAGAGATTACGAATTCTGTAGATAGCATTTTCAGTGTTTTGCGAAAATGTAAAATAAAATTGATCGACATACTTCTGTCATTGTAGAAAAAATTGCACTACAAAAGATTTTTGGCACATTGACGAGGAACATTGTTGGCGAGAATCAAAATTTGCACAATGGTATCATGCACCCTAGACTTGAAACTTGGTTGTATTCTATCGACTTTTTAGGTTGTACTCTCCCGGCTTTTTTTTCAGCTCGGAGGGCCCGCCTAGAACCTATATGCCCGCCTCGATTCGCCTATTAGACGGGCCAGCCTGGATCTCTACACTTGGTGAAGTTACTGACCTCAAATGCCAACAACCAACAATACCCGTGATCGTCGCGACAAAAGGCTCGCTTTGGAAGATCAACGATTTTGGATAATGATTTTTGGAAGGCATTTGTCGGAGCAGATCCTTGTTAGAGCACCGGATATCTAGCAAAAATGCTCAATGCATCATGTTCAACTACACACGATCGTCCAAAGCAAATTGAAAAGATATCGTCGGAGGGAATGTTGAATCCCCATGATTTCTTAGCAGAAAACCGAACCCAATGTTCAACCATTTGCAACAATCTGCTAAGCACTTGCTTTTCTACACTTGACTGTTGCAGGCGATGTGAATTGGGTAGTGTATGTTGACAACGAACGCAAAAAGCAGTGGTTATCAGCTCATGCTAAACCGACCCCAACGATAAACAATATTTGTGTTGTGTTCCCAGATGCAATGACTGTGCATGAATTCAAGTGATGGCTTAGCAAGTTTTAAAATGGTGATTGTGATCTTTCTGATAAGGTTCGTTCTGGAAGCTTAACCACTTTAGATAAGGATCTTTTGAGGGTGTACTTTTGAAGCAGAACCTAGTCAGAGCGCAGGGTATTTTTAAAGAAAGGCAGGGTGCATTTTGTTCAGCTTTAGGCGAACATCTCATGTAAATATGATTAGATCTAAGGAAGGAATTTGGCATGCCCATGAACTCTCACCAGAGAACTGAGTGCAACAATCAACCATTTGCAAGTTTGCTGACTCGGAATTAAATTGCTCTTTCTCTCCTGAACGAAGAGTGAGAACTGTGCTTTGAAAACAAATACAAAGAGCAGTTATTACACTGTGCAACTTTTCAGAACTTTTTTCTTTCCGTGTAATAAGTGTCTTGTTCCCATTGACTATGTCTAAAAATCATAGAAATGTCAACATTTCCCATCAAACTTTGCTCTAGTGACCAGGACGGTAATCATTTGGAAACAAATCATTTTCTATTTGACAACAGGCGATTTTCTACATTTTTAATCACATAAGGGTAAGAACCAGAACAGAATTCTAATGATGTGTTCTAGTACGAAAGGGTAACTACGGATAAGGGGAGGGTACTGAAAAGAAAACTGTGGCTGAAAGGTAACAGTGGCTAAAGGGTACCACTAGAAGGGGAAATACAAATCATATAAATTATCTCTAAAGAAGAATATGATCCCATGCTCGTGAACGCTGATGACGTAATTTTATATTTATTACAAGAATCAATTAAAAATAAAATAAATGATTGTTCTTTGATGACAAAAAAAAAGAACGTAACAATGATAGATACTTTTCTATCACGAGAATTGATGAAAAAGGCACAAATGACGTCAGTTAACTGGGGACAATTGATTATCATAGAAAATATTTGGCGTCAATTAACTGGCAACGGACGAACCTTTTATAGAGATGTGTGTATGGGGATGCGAACACATCTAAAAATACACTTAGACGTGACTATCACTCTCCTGGTCATGAAGGCAATGTTTGAAAGGAGTAATAGTCATTAAAAAAAAACTTTTTACACTTAAACAATCTGAAAATAACACTCACAACCCAGGACCAAATATCGTGTTGCATAGTGTTATCAACCAATATAAAAGTAACACGAAGATTCCATACACAGAAGATTTTGGTACGTCTCTGGTGGGACGTGACAGTAATCACCCACTATGCATTGCTGCATCCAAGGGAATTCATCACCAAACACTTTTATTGTCAATAACTCGAATAATAGACAGTGACAGCTTGTGTGAACAGAAACCATCTTTCTCCAGCAAGTCAGTGAAGGGCTTTAATAAAAGAAAGCGGGCAAAAACATTACTACTTTTTGTATTGTAGCAGGTGACCCCCCGCCCCAAATATATTTATTTTCCAAACTTACTTTACTCTAGCACGTAGAAGGCATGAAACACACACTTCATAACTAGTAAGGTCAGTTTTCTATCACTCGCTTTATGGTAGACAAAAGCAGAATGCATTCTAAAGGCGTGTGTTTAGAAGGGACCGGATTTCCCGCGACGCCTAAGATAGAGAAGAGTAGCGAATCCTGAGGAAGGTCTATATCCAACGACGGACGTTAACAGACTGATGATGATGATGATGATGATGATGATGATGATGATGATGATGATGATGATGATGATGATGATGATGATCATGATGATGATCATGATGATAATCATGATAATGGCAACTCACTGTAGTTGAGCAACCTGCCATAACTGTCATGAAAATGATTTTCTGTCCGTCGTACGGAACTATAACTTTGAATCATTCCGGTAACTTCTCTGTAGTATTGCCATTGTAGATATTTTGTATTTGAATTAGATAATTTTAAAAAGTAGAAGTCGAGGGAGATTATTCATAAAAAATATGAAGAAAGATCTATAAGCTAAATTAAAAAAAAATATGTCTTTATTAAATTCGCAAGAATTTGGTGATAAAAAAAAAACATTGATTCATTTGAGACCACTAAAAAAATGAGACTCATGCTTTATTTTTTTCATTACTGGATTTTATCAAAAACTTTCTCTAGGGCAAGAGACCTGTCAATACTGGGTCATTTATAAAATAAATTTTACTTGTCATCGCAATTTTGATGATTATCATGATTTTCAATTGATCAAAAAAAAAATTGCTTATGGGAGACCATCAACCAAAATTCTCAACATACGTTTCTTGAGTTTTCAAGTAGGTCTGCCTGGCTATGTATGTATGTATGTATGTATGTATGTATGTATGTATGTATGAATCATGTACACAGACCACACCAATCAAGCTAGAAGACTAAAATGATTAAACATTTATTCCTAATCATGTTTTAAATTTTTACCCCCCCCGTCCGTTTTTTTTTTTGCGGGGCATCAAGTTTGTGGTGTAAGATTATGTTAAATTGATCCATTACTTTGTGCCCAGCAGCCTCCCCACTTGTTTTTTGAAAAATTCATACTTTTTCAGTGATCATTCACCAAAAAAAGACAAGGGAAGTAGCTGATCCATTGATCACCTGTTTTCCCCGATCCTTTAATTGATCACACCCAAAATGACATGCTGCCAAAAGATGTTTGTCACATGACGGTTTCTATCTAGTGACTAAGCAGACCTGCTGAACGACTGTTGTCACCCTTTTTAAATATGCGTGTATTTAGGGTGTTCCAGCTCCCCTGCCCATAACTCAATTTTGTTGAAAAAAGATTCTTTGATCGTTATGAGAACTTATTTCGACGAGTACAGTTTGTTACAAACATCTAGATTTTCCTGAATCAAGAGGTTTCTTGATTTTTCAAACACTTTCAGATATTTCATGGTGGAAAATGCCAGTGATGTCCTATACAGATTTTGATCAGACCGTATTTATTCTTCGGTAGGATTTGATTTACATGACTTCAAATCATGACGCCACGGTTGTTCATTTATTAACTGCAATGTAGAGATTTTCTTACTTTCTCCTCTGTCATAGAAGTGTTGTATGTAACGTTAGAAGACCTGTTTTCCCCGGATTGGATTCATTTCATCTGTTATTCTCACTGTCTGCTTATTTTTTTTTTAGATAATGTATGGATGAGTTTCATTTCACTCTATTTTGTTTTCAGTGCAAAGGTAAAAAGCGAATAGAATGCTTTTGTTTAACTGACCTATAAACACTATTCACCTTTCTGAAAAATCGAGGAGTGGTCTACGGAATCTTGCTTACAGAAGGTGTTGCTAATTTACTGCTATTCGCGCTAAGTTCAGCGTGTTTCCTATTCAAACAGTGTAAAAAAAAAGCGGAAATTTTAACATTTCGGGTCATTTCATTTCTTTGTTGTTGGCCATTTTCAGGGAATGTTTTTCACATTTATAGCGTTTGGGGCTATTTTTTAAAATGAGTTTAGTCAATTTTGAAAGTCAAACTAGCATGAAAATACTATTTAGTGTTGGCAACACTGCTTACAGACAGATAAGTGGATTGTTCTCGTCTCCGCGAGCCACAAATACTGCTCCAAAAATGTTCCCCCTACCTCAAAAAGCTGAGGTATGTTCAGGGGCATCTGATTCCCTGGGGTAGCTAGCATCTCTCCGTTGCAATACTCTTTTAGTGTAATGTAGAGATGCTGTCGCGAGAGATCTACAAAACAAGCACCCTGAATAAAACAAATAAAATAATTCCAAACAGGCCCCTCCCCACTTTGAAGGTTGGGCTCGCAATGACGCCTTCATGACACTAGTCACTGGGACAGAGCAATTTTGGCTCTTTCCCACATGTTTGTGTTCGGGCTTTTTACCTTTGCACTGGAAACAAAATAGGGTGAAATAAAACTCATCCATACATTATCTAAAAAAGAATTTGTAGACGGTGAAAAGAACGGATGAAATAAATCCAATCCGGGGGAAATAGGCCTTCAAACGTTGCATACAACACTTCTATGACAGAAGAGAAAATAAGAAAACCTCTTCATTACAGTCAATGAAAATCTCCAAAATTTCTTCTAAGTGGACTTGAAGTGAACTCATTAAAAAAAGACTGGTTAGCAGCTAGAATCCATCATGCTACCGATGTCCTCTGATAGCATGACGTGTTGAGGGTGATCAATTAAAAAATTGGAAAAGGGGATGATCTATGAATAAGTTACTTTTCTCGACTTTATTTGGGTATTGTCTCTAAAAAAAAGTCTGATTTAAAAAAAAAAAAACCCCAAAACCCTAAATGTTATTTCTATTAATATTCGGACCATCCTCATCTTGGTTGTTTTTCATACAACGTTTCAGCCGTTGCACTCTACGGCCTCCATCAGGTATCATGTGGTAGGTGTGGGGAAGTAACGAATCGAACCCTTTATTCATCCGACGGGTTCGTCACTTCCCAACACCTACCAGATGGTCCGAATATTAATAGAAATAATAATAATACCTCATCTCAAAAATTCAGAGATATACTAACCCTATATGTTACCTGACGCAAACTTAATGATCAATTTAGAATAAACTCACATTTTGAGGCAAACTTCATACTAAAAAGCTAATTGGGTGAGGCAGGTTTAAAAAAACAAAACAAATAAAAAAACAAAAAAACAGCGAACCGTATTTACTAGACTTAATAAGGAGTAAATGTCTAATTTTGCCGCCTTCAAGCTCCATTTGGAAGCGTCATGCATAGCCAGCCAGTCAACCAGACGAACTCAAAAACTGGAGAAACCAAGTTGTCAGCTTTGGTTGCCGGTTTCTTATGATAACACGTTTATATCTCAAAGTACATCTCAAAGAGTATATTATAGGCGTTTTTTCAAAAAAGAATTAATAGCAGTTTATTTAACGCATGATATCATTGGTAATATAGTGAAGAAATACGTCAAAGCAATCAATGATATATAGTGACGGGGCATATTATTGCAGTGTCAAAGGTAGACTTGTAATTTCGGTACATCAATAAAGCATCCAATCATTTCAAATATCTCGAGAACCGGTAACTTACAACCTACAAAAAAGGACTTTACTGCCCATGCATAAACAGATACTCTCCGTTACTCAGTTAACCGAAGACATGATTAAGGTGAAAACGACGGAAGTGGGGTGGAGGCTAATGGCGATTCTGAAACAGGACTTTTCAGATAGTTTTAGAAGTAGAAATGACGCAAGTGAAAAAGTGGGTTAGGTCTCCAAGAGGTGAGGTTACATTGAAAGGGGATTAAGACTATTTTTTCAATTAATATTAATTGACTGGATACTTCCAAACGTACCACTCTCAACGCAATCCCACATAGGTCTCTACGGCCATTGGCAGACCAGCAGTATACTTGGAACCCCGTTCTAAATATTAGCTTGCGAAACGAAACGATGATTGATGATATATATATATATATATATATATATATATATATATATATATATATATGTGTGTGTGTGTGTGTGTGTGTATGTGCATACGTGAAAGAAAAATAGAAAATAAGATGCACAACAGAAGATAGTTGTTATATTATGTTGCGAATATCTGAGCAACCTCAAATTTGCAGACGACATTGCCCTTTTCGAAGAAAACCTACATGACCTCCAACTAATGGGAGATGAACTGAATGAAGAAAGCCAGAAAGTCGGCCAACACATGAGGAACAACCACGTTGGAAATAAGTACACAAATATCAAAATCGAAGATGCAAAACTCGAGAAAGTAGACCACTATGTCTACCTGGGACAATGAATCTCAAAGAAACCCTCAAAAGAAGAAGAAATCAAGTGAAAATTCACTCTAGGATGGCAAGCCTTTGGCTGAGGAATTTCAACTTTTGAAAACGAGAAGTTCTCATTAATCCTGAAATGAGGCGTGCACAACTAATGCATCCACCCGATATTCACCTATAGAGCTGGAACATGGAATCTAACCCGGAGACAAACCCGCAAACTGAGAACCATGCAAGGTGTACATGAAAAAATTATGCTCAATCTCACATGGAGAGATCATAAGACAGCACAATACATCCGGAAGAAGACAGGAGTTAGGGACATCATAGAATCCATCAAAAAACTCAAATGGCAATGGGCTAGTCATGTTGCAAGAATGGCAGACAACCGATGGATATCGCAAATCACGGCATGGATCCTCTGAGATCACATGCGCAACCGTAGTTGGCAGAGCATTACATGGAGAGACGATCTAGACAAATTCAGAAAGTACTGGCTCTGCGACGCCCACGATAGAGAAGTGTGGTGAATCCTGGGGAAGGTCTATGTCAAACGACGGACTTAGGGACGTTAAAAAACTGATGAGAATGATGATTACAGTAAGAATATTTCCGTCCTCAAGTATCATGGTCTTCATTGGGGGTTCTGATTATCGGTACAAGCAGCAATGACGATATTTTGTGGTACATTATGGTTGGTTGAGGCGGTAGATTTCATTTGGAAAGCAAAAAGATAGGTTGTGTTTCAGATTTGAAAAAAAAAAAAAGAAAAATTCAAATTAACCTGGTCAGAACCTTCAACAAAACTCAGTGACAATAACCAGCTGTCTGACTGCACTCGTAGCTGAAATGTACGTGAATAACAAACACTTAGTCAACTTATTTCCCGGCTGATAAGACTCTACAAGTGGAGAGACGCATTCTATTGTTAAGTAGGTGTTTTTTTTTTGTAAAATGTTTGAGGATTAAATTGGCTAACATAACAGCAACTCCAAATCACTAATTTTACTGAGTCATTTTTCTTTGACCTGTTTGCAAATAAAAGTGGTTATCATAACATAATTTAGCACAATTTTACACCTATAGCATCGGGAATAACACATTCCATTTCTCCCCGAAGACGCAGAGTGATTTCTGAGGGTATCACCCAGGGTAAATGCACTAGGAAATAATCAGCTAGGAAATACGATACTTTTATTTTGTTATCAGTGGTCGCCAGAATCTAGTGGGCCCAACCATGCTGTAACGTATCAATTATATTGGACTGCACCTTACTGCAACCTACACGTAAACCCCTACCATTTCAGGCCAGTTGTTCAAATCTCAGGTTGTCATTAAAAAGAAAAGAGGGTAGCGATTCACTAACGCGATTCTTCTTTGTAATGCGAGATGAGAAAGGTATTTATGTCTTGTAAATGATTCGTATCTTTTTTGTTTCCTTGTCTATAGAGACAAGGAGGATGATTAAGAATTTGCAGATCAACGCCCTACAAGGGTCTTCATGGATACTGAGAAGAGTACTGGAATTATGAAACTTACGACTTCTAGTTATTTGCAACGACCTGACGGCTATAATGAACAAGGTATATGTAAAGAAAGATGAGGAAGGTTTGTACTGTACAAACCACATCACAGTTGTGATATGTAAGATCTGGGAGGAGGGCCAGACACCTGAGGAGACTTGCTGTCTCTCAGGCCCGATCGATGATCACCAGACATCTGTTGAGAAAGTGCAAGCCCCAGCACTGCTATGGACTGTGAATGCTAAGAGGGGGGTGGAGACTACTAGACATCTTGTCTGGACATACATCATCGTAATAATAATAATAATAATAATGATAATAATAATAATAATAATAATAATAATAATAATAAAAAAAGAAAAAAAAAAAAAGAAGTGGTACCAGCACAAACCGGAGGCAGCCCTGGAGAATGGAAACCACAAATTACTCTAAGACTTTGACACCCAAACCGGCTACCTCACCAAACACGCAAACACATGCATGAATAAAAAAAAGATAGAATCATTTTTTTACCGGCCACAATTTCGCACATGATCTCTGGGGATCGAAGTTGTGAGTCGTGATGTTCACCGGTTGTCTGACATTCTTGCAGCGTAGCCAGCTCATTGCCATTTGAGTTTGTCCAATATTTGATACGATATCCCTGACTCCTGTCTTCCTCTCTAGTGTACTGCGTTGTCTTTTGGTCTCTCCGTGTTACGTTGAATTGTTATCAGCTTGAGGGTTAATCTTTTGGTCAAGTTCCATATTTCAGCACCATAGGTCCCTATGGGGAGGGATTCATTGGTTGTATACTCCTTTCTCCTAAGATTAATGTGATTTTCTTGTTCATGGAGGTTGGACTAACTCTAAGGAAAGCTCGCAAACCTAGATAGATCATTCGCTTCATTTCTTCTTCTAAGAATTTAAGTACCTGTAATAAACGTCGACTGTTGTGATTGTCCGATGATTTCTTTACTTTTGCCTTAGGAAAAAAGTCGCTTTACTGACACATTTCGGTGTGAATGTGCTCAGCCACAGGATTTCGTAATGTTTCCGGTGTACAACTGTGTATAAATTGCTTTGCTTGTTGATGACTTCTATGCTTATTATCTAACTACACAGTGCGTGTTGGTTGCTGGGCTGCTTCGTTGTTGGGATGGTCCATCCGTCACAGGGAAAAGGCATGACGCTTTCAAAACTTTACATTTCCCGACGTCCTACCACCTTTCCAGACAGCTGCTACTGCACACAGCCCACCGCTACGATAACTTTCAACCCATACCATGCAAAAGGTGGAAATGGGACAGGCGAGACTTTGTTGTGTGTTGAAAGAGAAAAAAATCCTTTATGATTAACAAGACAGTTATCATTCTAACTACATGGGTACCGTGAACCGGAACCGTCAACCAATACTGTCAGCATCGATATAGTTAACATCATTATAAGTTTCTTTCAGTTTTTAAGTGGGTCTGCTGGCTATGTATGAGCCGGGCCGAACAAACCTGGAAATTGAAAAATAATAAAAATATATATTCTCTATTATGTCAAGAAAAACAATTATTTTGCTTTCTTTAAAATTCCCTCCAACCCGAGCGAAATAGGTTTTAGTGGTGTGGGGGTAAGATCGATTTACAATGTAGACTTATGCTAAATTGGTCCCTGACCACCCCTTCTTTCATTTTCTTTTCAGTTGATCACCCCCAACACGACAGTTTGTCAAATGATATTGGTCACGTTACGGACTCTATTGAGTGACGTATTACACCTGTTATCATATTTAATGACATGGCAACATGGATCCCCAGAGATCACATAAGAAACCGAGGCCGTCAGAACACAAGATGGAGAGATGAAATAGACAGATTCAGGAAATATTGGCTCTGCGACGCCCATTATAGGGAATTGCGGCGAATCCTGGGGAAGGTCTATGTCCAACGACGGACGTTAAAAGACTGATGATGATAATGATGACTATGTAATCCTGCCAAATGCTACTTAGAGACGAGTTGGGTACTGTGAAGTACCCGACATCAAAAGAAATGCCATAAAAGGGCTTTTCTAGCAAAAAAGCCAAGTTCCTCTGTCGCGAGACAATGAATGATTTTGACCCTGTTTCTCAATTGATCCACGTTCACCAATTTATTGTTTTTAGCTATTGCGTTTTTTTTTCAGGCTGGGTGGGTCGATGGGGTAGCCCAACGCGCAAGATGGCTCATGGTGGACAACTGATTGACGTCACGACTCACAACATGGATCCCCAGAGATTAAATGCACAACTGAGGCCGACAGAATACAAAATGGAGCGATGAACTAGACAAATTTAGAAAATACTGGCTCCGTGACGCCCATGATAGGGAATTGTGGCGAATCTTGGGGATGGTCCATGTCCAACGACGGACTTTAAAAGACTGATGATGATGATGATGATGATGTATAATCATAGATGCTGTGGACGAACGAAGAGCATTGCTAACAGCGTTTGGACACGCCCTAAGCACCATGACACCAACATGTTCATTGATTGCCGTTGCAATCAGGACCAAGTTGAACATTGATGGGGCCCAGTGTATCATATTTCTTGGTGGTGGTGGTGGTGAAGGGGCTTCTGTTTCTGAATTTAGCAATTTTTTTCTAACATATCAAAAAGAATATGAAATCATCATCATCATCATCATCATCATCATCATCATCATCATCATCATCATCATCATCGTCATCATCATCATCATCATCAGTATCTTGACGTCTGTTGTTGGAAATAGACCTTCCCTCATTCAGTGATTTGTTTTTGTTATTTCAAATAGCCCAGTTTTAAGTGTTTTAAAAGTGTTAACCGATCTCAAGTTGTTTTAATCTGTGATCAGACACGGGAGAGAGTTTTTTTTTTATAATGTGAATGACGATGTAGATTCTATTGTTATGTCTTAACAGGAAGGTAATTCAACCAAGAAGATTTACCTGTTTGAGCGCAAATGAATAAAAGAATAAACATATAAACCCATTATATGGTGAGAAGATAGAATTGCACATATAATGATTAGCAATTTGTCTTGTTCTCTGTCACGTTAAGGGGTGCAACTGATGCAGTGAAATTGAATTTTATGTTCTGATAACGTACTGAAAATGCTGATTTTAAAGAATGATAAAATATAAAAAGTAATCAAATGAAAAGAATTGAAAAAAAAAAGCCCGTCTGTGTTCAACAGGGAATTATGCTTCAAGCGTACTGCAATGCAAATCTATATTATACACGCATATGAAATACATAGTGCAACCATTGATTTTATATATGCCTTTATTTTTCAAGGCACAGGTAGACCAGTCTTCCAATAAACACCAACTAACGTATCCCTTGTAATCATGCCATTATTATATTTGACTGGAACAGAAAGTATTCAAAAAAATGTCTACGGATTGACTGGAAATGACCACAGGTGACCTCGAATGAATTCTGAAGTCAGTCTTTTTACAGAATTCAGATTTGTTAAGACCTTTGCTGAGCAAAGTTTTTCTGCCATGCCAAATTCAAGGTCAATGGGTGCAAACTTATCGCCCGAAACTTGGAAAAATGAGTAGAAATGACCATAAATCACCTCTGATGACCTTGAATAACCTCTAAGGTCAACATTGCTTGGCTTGTTACCCTTAATGTGAGAAGATATACCAACGTATTTGTTTTTAGCCATTTTTGGTTCAAATTTGTGGCCCGAATCGACAAATTATCAAGGAATTACTTCTAATGACCTCTTAGGTCAAGTCAACATTGTCTATTGCACCGAGAAGAATCAACTAAATGCTAAATCTAAGTTTTATGTGTAGAAATACAGTGAACAACTCTGCAGAAATGGCCTCAAATGACCTCAGAGGTCAAGTTCGCATTGTGTACAATCCTCTCCAAGGAAATATTTGCTATTATTACTAATTTCAGTTTCACGGGTGCAAAATTGTGTCTAAAAACTCGGAAAACTGTTTTGAAATGTCTGGAAATGACCTTTAAGGACATTAATTGGCCTCTCGAGTCAATGTCACATAGATTGGGATATTTGAAGTGAGGAGATATCATCATCATCTTTTAACGTCCGTCGTTGGTCATAAACCTTCCCTAGGATTCGCCACAATTCTGTAACATGGGTGTCGCAGAGCCAGTGTTTCCTGAATCTGTCTAGTTCATCTCTACATCTTGTATTTTGTCGGCCTCGGTTGCACGTGTGATCTCTGGGGATTCATGTTGTGAGTCGTGATGTCCATCAGTTGTCTTTCAGTCTTGCAAAATGGCCTGCCCATTGCCATTTGTGTTTTTTAATAATTTCTATAATGTAACAGACATCCGTTTTCTTTCTTATATACTGTGCTGTCTTGTGATCTCTCCATGTAAGGTTGAGCATCTATTTAATCACTGTCCCACAACAGCAATATTTGACACAAGGTTGGGCTAAACGTGGGGAAAATAGGTCAACCCTTCCAAAAATGGCTCCAGCCGACGCAACTTCGATTGCCAAGCGACTGTAGAAGCTAAAGCAACCTCCGTCACGAAAGCGTCCATCAGGGGACTTGCTCCTTTAAGTGCAATGGAGCAGTGCTGCTCCAGGGAAACTGACCCCCTGCAGCTGGGCCGAGTAATAATAGGGGAGCCCAAGGACGAGTCCAAAGGCCTCCAATGCGCGTAGCAAAGCGCAGCCTCAGTAAAGCCTCATTGGCTAACGCTTGCACCGGCGCACTCGGTCTTTGATGCCAGCCAGCACACAATCTCCAGCCCATTCGACGGGCAAGTGTCAGTAACTGCACCTCGGGCTATGCCATGGAACAGATATTACACTTTGATCCCGAAAAAAGGCCAGAAAAAGAGCGAGCCACGCATAATTCTCCCATGAGCACGTTGCATAGTTGTCAGTTTCTAGGTCTGTCTTTTGGTTAGGTTCCATGTTTCAACTCCATAAGTGACTATCGAGAGAATGCATTGGTTGTATACTCTTTTGTTCAAGACTATTGGGATCATGTACCCATATATATATATATATATATATATATATATATATATATATATATATATATATATATATATATATATATCTGGTGACCTTGAATGACTTCCAAGTTCAACCTCACATAGTGTAAGTAGTACGTTGATCCTTTTCTTAGTTTACATGCAGAAAGTGAGGTACAAAAATTTAGGGGAGAAGGATTGTATTTACTTCCGTGACATGTTTTGGGAAGTGGTTCCTCCCGTTGTCAAAGATCGAAGGGGATCACGATAAAATACGAAGAGAGGAGGGGTGTAATGATGCATTATTATTATTATTATTATTATTATTATCATTATTATTATTATTATTATTTTGCATTTTCACACCAGTTGCCTGGTGGACAACGCTGGAGTGACAGAAAGTCTCCCCAGGTCACCAGCCTTCCTCTTCACAATCTCACAGTCCATAACGGTTTACTTATTATTATCATTATTTTTCATATCCACACCAGTTGCCTGGTGGTTACTGCTGGAGTGACAGAAAGTCTCCCCAGGTCACCAGCCGTCCTCTTCACAATCTTGCAGTCCATAACGGTTTAATTATTATCATTATTTTGCATATCCACACCAGTTGCCTGGCGGTTACCGCTGGAGTGACAGAAAGTCTCCCCTGGTCACCAGTCCTCCTCTTCAAAATCTTGCAGTCCATAACGGTTTACTTATTATTATTATCATTATTTTTCATATCCACACCAGTTGCCTGGTGGTTACCGCTGGAGTGACAGAAAGTCTCCCCAGGTCACAAGCACTCCTCTTCACAATCTCGCTGTTCAAAACGGTTAAGTTTCACACCGGTTGCCCGGTGGTTCTTGTTATCTTAAAGATTTCATTTCGAATTTTAAGATGTGTAACTTTTATATTTTTGTACGAACCTGTTGAAGAGGAGAATGTATGTACATAGGTATTCTACAGTGTTAATATGTGTTTGGGTTACCCAAAAGAAGAGTGACAAAGACGTAATCTTTCCTTTTCGCCACTAAAAGGCAATTAAGAACAAAAATAATAATGATGACCACATCCACAACAACTCCAAATTTTCGAATATCTAAATCGTCCATTAAATTCAAAGAAAATGGATGAAACTTCAGAATTGAAATTTCAATAATTTAACTTCCAATATCATCATTACTTTCTTATACACACGCACACACACACACACACACACATACATATATATATATATTTATATATATATATTTATATATATACATATATATATATATATATATATATATATATATATATATATATATATGCATGTGTGTGTGAGTGTGTGTGTAGTCTAGAAAGCTTTCCAGTTTTAAACACTAAACATTAAGAAAAATTTTCTAAAATTCATTCGTGTCTCTTGAGTCGCTTATTCCCCATATATCTGTTGATTTAATTTATGTAATTTTCCCAAATGTTTTTCTTTAATGTTCTACGCATACTTAGATATGGTACTTTGTGTAAATTTCCTTTTGTTGGGATAATCAGTTGCTTACTGTGTAACCGTTTCGGGAATTTAAAAACAAAACAGCTACATTAACATGGCACCCCAGCAGTGTTGATCAAAATATACATATGTCTGTGTGTGTGTGTGTGTGTGTGTGTGTGTGTGTGTGTGTGTGTTTGTGTGTGTGTGAGTTTGTGGTGTGTGTATGTGCCTTTATGAGTTAGCATTTCTGGAAGATAAGGTGAAATTATGTGTAAATAAGTCTTTGTATATTTGCACCAAGCTGTGAAGAAAAATGTTAACTATGTCCGTTCATACATCTGTATTTGCACAAAGCGACGGACTCACACATCATTTCACATTTGACACTAATTCCCGTGTTGATGGACCTGTAGTTTCTACCACACACACACAAGCACGCGTGCACATGAGAACACAAATCCACACACACACATATACATACATACATATATATATATATATATGTGTGTGTGTGTGTGTGTGTGTATACATGCCTATTCAGATGCAAAACACGTTCACCCATAAACACATCGACAGACATACACATACATAATATACATGGATATTGGGATAAGTTTTCACCATCAAAGACAGGTGAGACGCATACAGATAGAGATGAAACATAATTGAAAAGCAAAGAAAGATTCGAATCAGTGAAAAATGTAGGTCATATAGATACAACACACCCGTTTCGGGTAGATAACCACATATAACCTACCCATTTTGGGTAGATAACCACAGAACCTGCTTGGTGACATCGTTGTTTATACAGGAAAAAAATAAAAAACGCCAATGGTCGGTTTTTAAGGACTTGAACAGTCGTTAGTACACGAGTTTTTCCCGGGCAAAAAGTTGTGAGGATATCATTTACAATAATTTCTTTTGGAGATAAGTATCACACAAACACTAAAAATACCTTAGTTGGGATATTTTTTTTTTTTTAACTGTGTGGACATATTGTGCTAAATTACTCGTTTGTAGAAATTTATTTATTTTTTGCATATAAAAAAGTTTGACCTTTCTTCAATAACATATACTTTTTATCGTAAAAATAGTTGTTTTTACCTTTGTTTTGATTAAATAAACATCCGATCAAATTAAAAAATACTTTACCATTTGATTTTTGTAACATCACTTTGATCACGTATGATCGCATAAAAGTTGTTTTTATCCTTGCTTTGATCAAATAAACTTTTCATCCAATTAGAAGTACATATATATCTATTCGTAAACATAGTTAAAACTACACATTCACTTATTTTTGTAAAAAAAAATGTTTGATTTCACTTTGCTTGCATAAAACTTTTGATCGTAAAATAGGTGGTTCCTATCGTAAAAGAAGGACAATAGTTAGAGTCTATGTGTAACGATAAAATGATGCAGAGTTGAAGGACAAAGGATTTTGTCTCCACGTGGTCGGTTCTTTCGACCACACGCTGACATCACTGGAAATGTTGAAGGGGGACATGACAGTATGGAGAATATGAGTGCGATTTATGAATGGAGATTAAACAAAGTACGAATGTTTGTAATGAACACACATACGAATGTTTAGACAAACAGATAAAAAATAAATTTAATGCTGAGAAATTTTAACAATGCAAAACGGAGTTTTTACTATGTTTACAAAAGGAATACTTAAAACTACGTATTCACTTGTAAAAACGTTTGATTTCAATTTGATTACATCAACTTTTGATTGTAAAGGAACAGTTGTATCATACCCTGGTTTTGAATTATTTTTGTGAGAAAAAAAAATGAAAACTTCACCAATTAGCTTATTTTGCTTAATCAGCGTAACATAAGCATTTTCAAGTCTCCTTGTAACAATTGGGTATACTCTATCCTTGTCTCTCTTTCTATTTTTATAAGAGTGAATTAGCTATAGAAGAAAAGAAGACAGAAAGAGTGGAGAGAGTAAAGCAAAGTTTATATCTATGTGTTCGCGTATGTTGAAGCAATCAGCTCTGCGTCTGCATTTTCGTGTTTAGATAACTACTACGACTGCTGCTGCTATTACATATACTAGCTTCTTAGTAGTAGAACGGAAAACAAATATGGGCATCTCTGATTTTTCATGAATAAAACTTGTTTTTTCTTTTAAGAAAGAAATTCATTTTTAACCCACTTCTGTTGCCTTATTTTTTTAAAATGAAAATCACAGAAAATTCAAAGAGTTGTCGATGGTTGACAGAAAAATAATTTTTGCCCGAGGGATGAGTTTTTTTTGTTTGTAATAAACACACACACACACACACACACACACACACACACACACTTATATATATATATATATATATATATATATATATATATATATATATATATAAATATAATATTTAATGCTTCTCTATTCAGGGTTGAGCACTCTTTAAGTGAGGTAACTCATCCATTGTAAGCTTATGCAATGCTTTTCCACGGGAATAGAGCACTCTGGTGGATGAGGAATTTCTGCGTAAATGAATATATATCACTTAAATTCAGCATTTCTAACCGTCTGGTTCCGTAGCCCAGAGGTATGATATCGGCCTCTGGGACTGAAGTGAAGGTTTCGCAGTACTAGAAGTGATAATAGAAAGTCTATAGCCACACTGAAGAGATGAGATACATCGAAACAGCGGTCTGTGGATGATACAATTATATATATATATATATATATATATATATATATATATATATGCATGAGTAATTCCAGCAATTTCCACCTGTACCATGCTTTTGCAAATTGATTGACATAAACCGAGATTTTTCACTTCTTTGCTATAATTCTCGATCACATGCTGAAAAATCTACATTGTGCTTTTATGTGTTTTTTCCTCCAATGAGTTTACGGTTACTTCATCACGTATAGGAAATTTAATCTCCTACTGTTCGCACACGACTGCTTAAGGTCGGGCAAAAACCAAGACAGCCAATGAAAAAACGACTCCTGACAAAGGCAACAAAAGAAAAGCGCGACAGACGGGGTTTGAGATACAAAAAAAACAAACAAACAAACAAACAAACTACAACAAAAACAGATAGAAGAAGGCAAGATAAGAGTATTAAGTGACTGATGTCACTTCTTTGTTCAAAGCAAGAGAGGTCAGCATTCTCAGAGTGACTTCGTTTGTCTTTTTCTTCTGGGGATCTCACGGAGATTCTCCGTCCCAGGTAAATGTCGTCTACTTTCTTCAGCTTTGCATTTTCGATTCTGGTGATTTTGCAGTGCTCGAGTACCACGGTTTCCGGTATCTTGCCCTACGACAAGAGAAGCAGATCTTACGGGGGCTGTTGATTGGGCACTCGTGAGGAAAGCCTCGATTCCAGTGATCCTGCATCTCTTGAGGATATCCAGTATCTTGCATTCCGATTAGATCTTCCATAGCTTACGGAGGCATATCATAAGGAATCGTTTGAGTTTCTTCAGGTGCAGGCGGCACTATGTCCAAGTTCTACGGACGTATTATCAGCACTACTGCACTGTAGAGGGTAATCTTGGAGTTGGACTTCGTTCCCTGGTCGAACCAATTCCCATGTTGCACTTGCCCATATACAGCACTGACTTCACCGATGCTGGCGGTATCCTCATCTATCTTGACACCGAAAAAGAACTCAGGTAATGAAGTCCACGTGTTTAGCACTGTTCTACGGAGAACTCGCCCACTAGGGTCATAGATTTGGAGGTGGGGTCAGTACAAGAGATGCAAGGATATACTGAAGATAACTCCCGAAGTGTGCAACATTGTCTCCGGAGTCTGGAAGGCCAGGGTTACGAACATAGCTGGACGTCAGGGTACCAGTCATGGGGTCCAGGAAGACTTTGAGAAACGTCGAATTGAGGAGAAGCAGTAAGGCCAGCGCGTATGCCACGACGCAACATAAGACCAGCTAGCACTGGAAACGAATTTAACTCCTTGGACTGTCAGTGCCGGTGCTGCTCACAAATTGGACTTTTCAAATACGACAAACACAATCAGGTAAAAAAGAGATCTTTTGGATCCGTCGGCTCAGTCCATCACCTCACTCGATGATGATGACCTGAAACCCTCCAGAGTATCAATCCCATTTAGATTTGACGTAGAAGTTGCCAGCGCCATCTTTTTCGCGATGTTAGAGAAACGTTGGGTCTTCAAACTTAACCCACTCCTTTGCTGCGCTTGCAGTTAACGAGTATCATGAGTATCATTCAAAGAGTTTCTCGGAGGATTGAACTCCTTGTTGTTAGTGTTGCTAACGCGACGTTCTGACCGATTCATTCTCCGACTTTCATCAGGTGTTATAGCTGAATGTGATGCTGGTAAGTATAAATTTTCCAGTGACGTTGATTAACAGAACGTAGAATTCAGGTAATGTCGATTTCATCCTCTTTCCTTATCAGAATTGGATTTCCATACCTTGTCCCTATTGGGTAGCGGAAGCAACACCGGGTTGAACTCTTGGTTAGAGAAGCTCGTTGCTAGAAAGTTACTCATATTTCAACCTCGACGAAAGACGTCCCTCTTGTCATGGTCTCGGGAATAAATATGAGAGTAGATCTATTGAGGTCGATGCTAGACACTACACACACCCGGTCGACATGTTGATGTGGGCCACCTCCTCGATTTACCCCAGTTACCAAATAGCGTTCATTGTCTATAATGCGAACTTCGTCCAAGGTATGTTGTTTACGAGATTTGGGATATCTTCTGTAGCTAAGAAAATGGATTCCATGTGAACTTACGAAAAAAAAATTAAAAAAAATACAAAAGTCAAAATCTTCTCATACGAATAAACCTTCGACTAACTAACCCTAACTACTAACCCTAACTCCAATTTTAAAAAAAAGAAGCGTTACGTTTTAGCATACGACAGACGAAGTAGCAAAAACGCTAATTAACGTCTTTTTGCACTGCAAGCGTTAAAGAGTACGTATGCACAAGCGATAAAGAGATGATCAAACTTCAAAGACACTTCTAAAATTTTACTAATATTGTGCAAAATACAGCGCTGGAAACTTTAGCATCGACCTTAATAGATCAACTCTCATACTTATTCCGAAAAACATGACAAGAGGGACGTTTTTCGACGAGGTTGAAATATGAGTAACTTTCTGTCAACGAGCTTCACTAACCAAGCTCAACGGAATAAGACGGTGTCAAACTTATACTCAAATCAAATCGTAATTGATTTGCCGGGATCTTTGATTAGACAAGTGCTAAATCAGGTCAATGACCTATCTATCTCTGGTAGCAAAACTACAATCCTCATTCACACGCAGTCTTCACACTACCCCCCCCAATCCCCCTCTCTCGCTACAGGTATATAAAGATAAGTTGTTACAGTCAAAACCTAAGTCCTCGTTCTTTCACTCTCTCTGTTTAAGCCTCCAACACACAAACATATGCACGCACAAACACACACACACACACACATATATATGTATATATATATATATATATATATATATATATATAAACACACACACACACACACACACACATATATATATATATATATATATATATATATATATATATATATATATATATATATATCACATAGATATAAATAAAGATAAGTTGTAACGACCAGAACTCAAGCGTTTTTATTGTTTTATTGTTTTAGCTGCACGAGAATTTAAGATTTAGCATCATTTTTAGCTTCTTAGTTTAGCCCTTTTCTTACAGTAATAGTAGCCGATGTTCAGTCAATTCCTATTTCAGGCATATTTAGCCATTTTGAGCAATAAGAATGGCCATAAGATGGCCGACATTTTTTTTCAGCTCGTTTGGGAGGTTTTTTTTTTCACGCTTTTTCGAGGTCGACTTGGCACGGAAAAAAAATTCTTAGTTGGCAACCTTGCTAAAACCACAATCTCACATTGTGAATTATCAGGTCGATATGTTTTTTTTTTCTGCATTTGCCCGTCGTTAGGTGTCTCGCGAGAGGCTTAGAAATACAAAACGAAAGATATTTCCAGTTTTCCAAGTATTTACTTAACCACCAGCAGAATTTCCGGTGTTGCCCAGGCTGAAAAGTAACAATAAATGACCTAGACTTGTTGGCATTGAAGGGATATTCGATGTGATAAATTACCAAGAAAAAAATTTCTCGAATTAGAAATGAAATGGCTTTCCACTATGTTTATAACAGTTGAGTATTCATTCTTTAAATTTATACATTTTAGGGTTGCCTCAATCCAAACCTATGGCCACAACACACCGTTTGGGAGGAGAAAAACGACGTATACCGTAACTTTCTCAAATATATATTATATATACTGATAGATAGATTGAAATAAATAAATAAATCGAGTGATTATTATTGGGTTGAGCGCACATTCAGAGCCCAGGCTAATACTATTCAGCTGTAAATCACCTGAACTTTTTGGGGGTTCGTAAGGTTAGCGAATTTTAGGAGCACTTTAATTGAATATACTCGGCTATAAAGCACCGTTTAGTTGGAGAAGATGAACACACACAAAAACTCCCTCAAATACATTAGATTAAGCTTAATAGAGCCTGACACTTATTTCTCAGATCGTGACTTGAGTAGGCTTGAGTTTCTTTTCCTATATCACAGACTACAGGAGTTGTTTATTTAGCGTAAATTAGTTATGGCACAAGGTTATGAGTATGGGGTACTATATGAAGATCTCACACATGATTATAGTGATGGTCTGCGAGACTGGCTTGCTAGCAATGCAGTTTGAATATTTACTATGATTAGCTTTGTCTCCCTGAGTGGAGGTACCCGGTGAGAACTGGCTTTTAGAAAGCTTATCTAAGTCTTAAGACAACGAGTGTAAAGGACTTAGTAATGGTCTTCGAAACTTGCTTGTTGAACATTATTCCACGTGGTTTATTGATATTTAGTAAGCTTAATCTAGTACCAGTGTACAAATGAGTTGCACCAAATTGCACCCAGGAGAGCAGTTATGCAGTGGCAAGTCTGCATTTCGGGGGGGGGCTGGCCCCTCGAACTGTTATAGATTCGCCTTTGCAACGAGCGACAATAGGGTATTATCCAACGAAGTCCAAACAGCTTTACTGCCCTTGCATAGATCTCGAGACCCAAACGGTAGAGAAGCACGGTTGATTGAGCGAAATCCTTCAAAATTGAGCCATGCAATGAACTCTTTCCCACCATCAATGAGGTCTGGGCAACCACAGCTATCTTCTCCAATGGAGTTCGGATGAATCCATGGTTATCTATTTCTCAATTTATTTTGCGTTGGAACGGTATTGAGGGCATTTCCAAAGTATATCTTGGTATAATAGGCCACTATGATAGAATTACTAAATTTCATGTTTTCAGGTTATGTAACTTATAATAAAGTGGATTGTTCTCATTTTAATGGGTCTATAGAAAACTTTCAAGAGTCACTAATTAAAATCAAAGTGGTGTCTTGGGCTCCTCCGGAACTACGCATCCTGAAGCTCAAGCTTCGCTAGTTTCATAGTTGATACGCCACTAGTCGTGATTTAAGGAGACTAGCTGTTAACTATCGCTCTATATTGAGGTGACTAATTCGTTCACTTTTAATATGAAATATTTACACTGACTCAGTCTTCAATTTCTATATCAAAGTAGTCCTGAGTTTCGATGTACGTGATTTACGACCAGATATGAAAATCCCATTAATCCTGAAAAGAAGGGTGTATAACCAATGCATCTTCCTAATAGTCACTTATGGAGCTGAAATATGGAACCTAACCTAGAGACAGATCCACAAATTGAGAACCACACAACGTGCACATGAAAGAATAATGCTGGGCCTCATGGAGAGACCACAAGATAGCACATTACATCCGGGAAAATACAAAAGTCAGGGACATCATAGAATCCATTAAAAATTTCAAATGGCCGTGGGCTGGCCATGTTGCAAGAATGGTGGACAACCGATGGACATTGCAACTCACGACATAGATCCCTCAAGATCACATGCGGAACCGAGGCCGGCAGAATATTAGATGGAGAGACGAGCTAGATAAATTCAGAAAGTACTGGCTCCGCGACGCCCATGATAGAGAAGTGTGGCGAATCCTGGGGAAGGTCAATGTCCAACGACGGATGTTAAAAGAATGATGATGATGATGATGTGCAGTAAGGATTGTTTTCTTCTCATTGCTGGCGTGAGTGTATAGGGGATGTATAGCTGCTTCGAATGCACGCCGGGGATTCACGGCCTTATCTCAGCTTACTTCGCACGACAAGCCACTTGATAGAGATATCATGAAAATGAACCTGTAGTCAACCTTTATGTGTTTTACGTCTGAAGGCTCTTAAATCAGAAATAGAATCAGTGAGCACTACGAAGCACTTTTGACAACGAGGCGGCGTGAGGCGATAAAAACGAGCGATACTTGTAACGTGTTAATATTTATCGAAAACAAAGAAAACGGATTTTCCAAAACATGATGTCAAATGATATTATTACCACAACTCACAAGCAAGAGGTATTCAACTTACGCCAGAACCGACTAACGACGGAACCCCATCGTCGTAACTCGAGGGCAACCTTTATGAGAAAGTGCTCCCGACTTATACGGTTTTTTTTTTTAGTATCTTTTACTTCAGTTTTATTATAATCACAAAATGAAAATTGATGATCCATACGTTTAAAAAAAAAAGAAATTCTTTTTACTTTTGCATGAAGTGAGGTCTGCAATCCTTGTGTCTCCTTCATTATTCAACGTGATACCTCAAGCATATTCTGCGTGACGAGACTGGGCGACCGGGAGGTCACGGGGGGGGGGTTGTCGTTGTGCCATTTGCCTCCATTCACTGCTGGTTAATGACGGTACGTTATTCACTCATCCGCGGATTTGGTTCGTTTCCCGCGTTCTGATATAATGCTACATTCTTGTTTTTCCCTCTCCTATGACTATCGCCTACGCTACACATTCTTTATCAAACGTCCGATCCACCTTTTCTTACCTTCCACCTCCCTTCTTGTCTTCTTCTTCTTCTTTTTCTTCTGTCACTCCTTTTAACTCAGCACTATCCACATCTATCTATCTATCTATCTATCTATCTGTTTCAGCCTGTTCATATCTATCTATCTATCTATCTATCTATCTATCTATCTATCTATCTATCTATGTCAGTCTGTTCATATCTATCCATCTATCTATCTATTTCAGTCTGTTCATATCTATCTATCAATCTATCCATCTCAGTCTGTTCATATCTATCTGTCTATCTATGCCGGTGTAAAAACTAGGATTTCGAATGCTGAGGATGAAGTCAGGTTCTTCCTATCAGCAAGATAGGCAAACTGCAATCTTCCCGCTCTATAATGCCTACATGACTTATACCGATCTATTTTTGTTCTAGTCTGTTCACACCAATCAAACTGAACTTACCAGGTAGCCAAGATGTTTGTGTATTTCCTTCAGAAACTTGTGGTCAGATAAATTGCTGATTAGAAGATTTCGAATGCAGATTTTTTAGGCAAGCAGACAGACTTGTTATTCTTGAGAGATTGGAGCCACTTGATCATCTCTCATCAACAATAGCACTTCTAAAGCAAAATCTGATGGAACTGATAAAATTCATGCTGTGCTCTTCACGTGAAAGTGTATGAGTACCCACATTAAATAAGACCTTTTGTCGCATTTTGTCCCCTTGAAAAGGTGAACATAGACAATACCTTCAAACTATACTTCTTCATTTAGGAAGCTGGGTTTCTTTTGACCTTTACCTTTGTTTCTCTTCCTTCCTTTTTCCTTCTTTCCTTCCTCCCTTTCTTTTCCCTTTCTTCTTTCCTCCCTTCGCTTCCTCCCTACTTCTCTTCCCTCCATCCTCGCTTCCTCCTTCCCTTCATTTCTTCCCTCCTTCTTTCCTTTCTCTTTCATTCATTCCTTGCTGTCTCCCTTCCTGCTTCCCTTTCTTCCTTCCTTTTATTCATCCCTTGCTTGCTTCCTTCCTTCCTCTCCATCTTTCCTTCCTCCCTTCCTTTACTCAACTTCATTACTCAACTTCACGCCTCTGTAAATCTAGGTATTCAATATATGGCGGTCCTCATGTTGAGATTCTCCCCCATTCTCTAGAAGTGGAATAAAAGGCCAACAGTGTTCAAGTCTCTGTGACAAGTCAAACTTATAAAGCGGGCCTCACGCTATACGAATGATTGTGGTTATATGAAATATAATTTTTAAAATGGAGGTAGAGCTGGGAGTGGGGTCACAATAAAAAAAATTGTTTCACTTTCTGCGCTCACGTCTCTTTGTTGGTGATAAGTAAAATTAGATAAACAAGAAAGAATGTCGTGGGAATAAGGGAAAAGAACAAAAAAAAAAAAAAGAAAGTCAAAACAAAACAAAACAAAGAAACAAGAAAAAAAAACTCGTACAGGTCCGGTTAGACATTTGATAGAAACAGTCTCATGACCTTGGTCTTTTGATTGAATGCCATGATAGGGGTGATCAATTAAATTTAAAAAGAATAATGGGTGTTCAATGAATAGGTGACTCTTCTCGCCTTCTTGTTGGACAGTGATCACTAAAAAGTTTGAATTTAAAAAAGAAAATGAGCAGACACAAACGGGGAGTCAATGTAGCATAGGTTTACATTACAAACTACCCCCCTAAAAAAAAAATTATTACTATATATATATATATACATATATATATCATTATTCATATCATATACATATATATGTATTTCATTATTCATATTATATATATATATCATTATTCATAGTTTATATATATATATATATATATATATATATATATCATTATTCATATTATATACATATATATGTATTTCATTATTCATATTATATATATATATATATCATTATTCATAGTTTATATATATATATATATATATATATATATATATATATATATATATATATATATATATATATATATATACATATACATATATATATGAACTAATAAAGGAGGTAGGACAAGAAGACGAAACTCACTCAACAGAAACTGGTATGTAATCAAAGTCTTTTAGCAGCATGCTGTGCTGGGGGTGATCAATCAAAAAAATTGGGAAAGGAAGGGTAATCAATAAATAAGTTACTTCTTTCGTCTTTTGCTGGACAGTGATCTCTGGATTAAAAGTCCGAATTTTCAGGTAACAAGTGTAAATGCTACAGGACACCAACTAAGAGATCATCTTTTGAAAAAAACAAAAACGAAAGGAGTGTTTTTCAAGACATGATAAGGTGTGTTTTTTTGTTGTTTTGAGCCCTCTTTATCCATTGGTGCGATACATACATACATACGTACATACATTCATTTATACGTACATACATATATACATACATACATACATACATACATACATGCATATATACATACATACATATATACATACATGCATTCAAAGCATACATACATACATATATATAACATACATACATATATACATACATATATACATACATACATACATATATACATACATATACAGATACATACATACACACATACATACATACATATATACCTACATACATACATATATACATACATGTATACATACCTACCTACCTACATACATACATACATACATACATATACACATACATACATACATACATACATACATACATACATACATACATACTTATAAGTGAGGAAAAAAGGAAGAAACCCACATGGACAGTTTTGGTGACAGTTTTGCTTGACGGTTTCTAATTATTATAATTCTAATTTCTGGGAATTAAGAAAATAAAAAAAGAAGAGGGAGAGAAAAATGTTTGAAGAGAAAGAAAGGGGGGAAACAGAAGGAAACAAGAACCAAAAGTTCAAAAACGCGTCCACTGTAAAGTTTAAACGACATTATTACTAGATTAGAAGACCCTGAGCACAAGATGATATCTGGAAAGAAGCACTTCATCAAGGAACACCTTTCTATCGAGTTAGTTGAGAAAATCGATTTTAAAACAACTGAGAAACAAAATAGAGACGGACTGACCGACCAAGTCTCTTATAGACAGGCAAGGACTCTTCTAAGAAGCACATTGAAAGAAATAATCAAATAAAGGCTGACAGAAGGGAAGAATACAGAATAAGATGAAGGAATTTGGCGGGAGATGGAAGAAAAAAAAGAAGAAAAAGAAAGAGAAGAGGAAAGCAGCAGAATGAGAGAGAACAAAAAGAAGAACAAGAAGAAGAAAGAATTAAAAAAAGAAGAAAAAAGTTAAATATTTATATTCTGGCGTTCATTGCTCAAAATGTCCTGCTAAGAAAATGCTGACTTCATCTATCTACACTTAAACTAGAGGACCTACACATGTAGACCTCCACTGGTGTTAAAAAAAAAAACAACTTTTCTCAGCAAGAGTTGCAAATTATCGATCAGCCAAAGTGAAAAGACGGTCACATCCGAAAATATGAATATCTTAAAGATAATCTTAATTCCGATATATTCTAAATCTAACTATTAATTTTCCTCCGTAGTTCAATTCCACCTTAACTTAACTGACGCTTGTTCAACGACGCAATTAACTGCTGTCAAAAAACTATTTCAAGTACATTGAAGTGCATATTTTCGTAATCGTCGCCGTGTACCCTCTCCAGGCTATACAGTCACCAACCCAACCACACCAGGATTCGCAGTCAATGTTTCGTGCTTCCAACTCATAGGCTGCTTTGTCTGGTGCATCTTCTCTTATTTTACGTCGTTGCAACTTAGGACAATCTGTATCGTTTGTGGTCGTTTTGTTGGTTTTATTCAGGAAACCCCAGTAGAAGAGTTTCCAACCAAGAAGAGTCTACCATCCCGATTATCTCCTACAATTCCATTCTCGTTTAGATTTGCAGTCTAAAGCATTTTTTAAAATATTGATTCTATTAATTGAGCATATTGAGGTCAGTGGAAAAAATATGTTTTACATTTTTTTGACCCAGTTACGTTACTTGGGCATCGATTGGAACTCGGCTCCAGGGTTCCGTAGGCCAAAGATACTATGACCACACCAAATATAATATTATACATCAGTGGAAAAGTATCGGAGAACTGATAATCTTTTTAAAATAAATCTTTGATTGTAACTTATCATATATACTCATGTGATGCCAGTTTTGACTTACGAGGCAAAACCTGGAAACTTAAAAGAAAAACACTTGAAAACCAACTCAGAATTGCTTAGAAGACAATGGAAAGAGCAACATTAGGAATAACCTTTGGCGATAGAGGAAGATCAACATCTTCCTTTATGGATCCGAGAGATGACCAGGTTGAAAGATATCCTACAAATAGCGAAAATGGAGATGGACAGGGCACATAGAGAGAAGAATATACATCACATGAGCATAACGCTAACCAACTGATGCCCTCGCGAAAGGAAATGCTTGTATGAAAAGATCAGACACAAGATGGGGAGACTCGATAGAAAAGTTTGCCGTTAGTCACGGTGGGGGTTAATGCAATCCCGTTCGTTATGGAAGTAAATGGAAAAAAAACCTGTCGACGATGGGTTCATAACGGCTGATGGTGACGACCTTATTGCGGTTGGCCTGACACTTAAGGACAAAAAATGAATCCATTTATGGTATTCCTTGCTCAGAAGTCGACCCTAATCTCCCTAACTGCGACATAAGTCAACAGTGTTAAGTATGGAAAACATTTCATGTTAAGACCAGATTTATACAAATTAACGACGTTTGTAAGGAATTAAGTGACTCGAAGAGAGAGAGAGAGGGGGGGGGTTAAAGAGAGACAGCGTTCGTAACAAAAAAAGAAAGCTGTTACCTTATTAAGACGGAGGTAGTAAACCAATGCATCCTCCCAATAGTCTCTTATGGAGCTGAAACATGGAACCTAACCAAGAGACAGACCCGAAAATTGAGAACCATGCAACGTGCACATGAAAGAATAATGTTGGGCCTTACATGGAGGGACCACAAGACAGCACAGTACATCCGAGAAAAGACAAGACTTAGGGACATCATAGAATCCATTAAAAATCTCAAATGGCGATGGGCTGGCCATGTTGCAAGAATGGCAGACAATCGATGGACATCATGACTCACAACATGGATCCCCCGAGACCACATACGCAACCGAGGCCGGCAAAGTGTTAGATGGAGAAACGAACTAGACAAGTTCAGGAAGTACTGGCTCCGTGACGCCCATGATAGGGAAGTGTTGCAAATCCTGGGGAAGGTCTATGTCCAACGACGGACGCTAAAAGACTGATGATAATGATGATGAGTAAGAGAGAGAGAGTGTTGAGAAAGATACGGTATCGAGAGTGCGAACACTATTCTCATTGAAATGATAAAAATATAGTTTAGGTGATTATGGAAATCATCGTGAACGTATACCTTTATATGATGATTGATCAAAAATGGAGCATGCTGTAGTGTAACATCTTGATGAGGAGAGTAAAAACCAAAGTTAACGTTTGAGTTCAGCATCCCCAAATTAGTCCAAAATTTAGCCTCAGTAAAATGTCAGCAAAAATTGTGTTGTTCAGTATCAATTAGAGCATTGAAAGATCGAGGAATATTTTCTTCTTCCTTATTCCTTTTTTTTCATAAAATCAATTCTCGAAGAAGTTCAAAGGACAGAAAGGAAGAAAGCAGACTATACAGCGTTTACACATCATAGAACTGGAAAAAAGTAGACCACTAAATGTACCAAGGACAAGTCTCCATTGAGTCATCAAAAGAAGGAGAAATCAAGCAAAGAATCACACTAAGTTGACAAGCTTCCGATTGAGCAAGGTCGATTTATAAGAACAAGAAAATCCCACCGGTTCTAAAAAGGAAAGTATACAACCGATGCATCCTTCCGACAGTCACCTATGGAGCTTAAACATGGATCCTAACCGAAAGATTGACCCTCAGAATGAGAACCATGCAACGGTCACATTAGAGAATCATGCTCAACCTCTCATGGAGAGTTCAAAAGACAGAAGTCCGAGACATCATAGAAACCTTTAAAAAACTCAAATAGCAATGGGTCGGATATGTTGAAAGAATGTCAGACAACTGATGGACATCACGACTCACAACGTGGATCCCCAGAAATCATATGCAAATCTGTGGCCGTCAGAAAGTAAGATGGTGTGAGGAGTAAGATAAATTCAGAAAGTACTGCCTCTGCGATGCCCAAGATAGAGAGGTCTGGTGAATCTTGGAGAAGGACTATGTCCGACAACAGATGCTGATAAACTACGGATGATATATTTTTTACTTTTTTTACATTTTACGATGTTCCATTTGGGACAATATTTTCCTTCTCGATGTAATGATTATTCATTTTAAAGGGTTTTCACTTGGAAAAGAGAGTTTCATTACAGTAACATAAGTTGACAAACGTCATCGAATGCTGTCAAAAAATTGTTTGAAAAACGTCGCAATTTTCTCATTCAGGATAGAACGATAAAAAGCTGAGCAAACAAACCACCGTATTTTGCAGCATATAAAACACATTTTTACCTAATGGCTGAGATAAATGCACTGATTTCAGCGCTCGGGGTTCTATTCTAACTAAAAGCAAAATTCTGAATGCTGATTTTAAAATGCAGGTGGGCCATTTTCAATTGAAGGTTGGGCGAAACACAACATTCCTCATCGCCAAGTTCATCCTTGGCTTCCGGGTCAGGCTAACCTAAACTTAGTCATCTGTAAAACGCAGCCCAGGAAACATAGACTACTTAATGTATTACTTTGATACTGTAACTTATACATTCGACTATTTTTGATTTGATATGATAAAGCAAGAACTGTTGAGACATCGTTTGTCGGCGTAAAAATACAAAGAGTCTCACCACGGAACGATGGTTAGCAAACTAATCATACTGACGATTACAACAATAGGAGGTTCGAGCCTCACTGTGTGTCACACACTTGCGAATTTGGATAATGCATTATCATCTTAGAATGTCAATGAATGTCTTTTTTTGTCCATCTGTCTGTCATCCTCATAACTCATGGACAGCAACAGCTATGGTCACAAATATTCAGCGCTTAGTAATGGGACCTAGGATCACCTGTCGAGTAATGAGACTCACCGTCACGTTGCATTCATCGCGTCGTCGCAAGGAACACACGGATGGGCGGAGAAGGATAAGGACATGGAAGATATAAACATATTTGTTTTATTTTTTAATACCTTTTTTTCGTTTTTTTTTATCTGTCCCTTTTTAGTGAAAACGGTCGTGTTTCAAATGCATTTAAAAAAAGATTGACAAAGGAGGACGTTGCAGATAGTCCGTGGGTACACCGTTGTAGGTTTTAAACATAAACGTGTGATTGAATACACATTGAGGTGAGAGAAAGGTTTGAGGTAGCAAGATAAGCTTGCCCGTAGTCATCATAACCAGCTTCTACGTTTCTTGATATAAGTTTTCCCCAAGTTTTGTAAGGGTAAATCATTGGGAGTGACTGAGCTTATTCTGCCTCGTTGGCCCATCACGTGTTGCGTTGTGTTGTGGTCTTAGTGTGGCAGATCAGTGTTGACCTCCTCGACGACGTAGAATGTACTCGATACAGTCCTGGACTTCTTGTACAGAAGCTTTTTACTAACCAATGTTGAAAAAAAAACCGTTTTTTTTAAGACTTTAGAAAATGACACCCATCTCTCTTTGAGAGACAAGTTAGTCTCCAGAAAAATGATAGACTTAAGCATAGGAAAAGCACTGCTGAACATCACAAATTTTACAAGAACAAACTTTGGCAGAGCAAGATCAACCTTCAAAAATAAGAAGATCCCATTAATCCTAAAAAGAAGGGTGTATAATCAGTGCATCCTCCCAATAATTACTTATGGAGCTGAGACATGGAACCCAACCAATTGAGAACCATGCAACGTGCATATGAAAGAATTATGCTAGGCCTCACATGGAGGGACCACAAGATAGCACAGCACATCCAAGAAAAGACAAGAGTCAGGGACATCAAAGAATCCATTAAAAATCTCAAATGGCGGTGGGCTAGCCATATTGCAAGAATGGTGGACAATCGATGGACATGGATCTCCCGAGATCACATGCGCAACTGGGGCCGGCAGAATATTAGATGGAGAGACGAGCTAGACTAGTTCAGAAAGCACTGGCTCTGCGACGCCCATGATTGAGAAGTGTGCCAAATCCTGGGGAAGGTCAATGTCCAACGACGGACGTTAAAAGACTGATGATGATGATGATGATGATGATAGTTTTTCGAAGTTCATAACTTTTGATTGCGCTTGTTTCACAATGGCTAAGTGTACTCACTGTATTTGTGTATAGGTCAACCGTTGCGTTTGAACCAAAAAATAAAAAAAAAGTCACATATACCTCGTGAATAGTGCAATCATATACGGTATATAAAACTAATTTTGGCTTTATATGATGGGATAAGGGGACAGCTGTAGCAATGGTTACAACACTAAACAGCTGCTGGTGCGTCGTGTATTGGTGTAAACAAGAATATTAGCGATAGTAGTCTATAAAATTGTATGGGAAACAAAATGATTTTCTGTTTCTGCCAGCCTCAATGTCACTCGATATTGGCTGATGTTGAAGGCTTGAAATACGATAGTACGTTCGACTGCCTAGCCTCACGCATTTTTCTGTCATTAACTTCTTTGTCGACACTCAAAACATCCTGCAAACTTACCCGAAGTATACGTGTCCCTTCCAAAACCCAAAATCATACTTTTTCTACAATCAATGCAGAACTATTGATTATGGCGAGAAAACCTCATGCAAACCTATCCTTCGGGTCTTTGGACACTCAAAAACTCATCCCTTATAAATCAATTGTAACTGCTCCCTAGCTCTATGCCATTTCAGCTAAAAGATAGTTTTATAAGAACGCTCATTTTTCAGATAACGAAAGAAACATACACATACATACATCTACGGGTGAACTTATGAAAAACACATAGGCAGGAATGAGTGCAAAAAGTGATTTTATTTTATTTTATTTTTATATATTTTTCCTAACTGGTTTACCAAGATGTGGTGAAATTTACAATTATAGAAATAACAGAAGAAAATAACTAATAACGCTACACAGATACTTGAAACACGCGAAGATACATCGAGTTCTTGGCTAAAAAGCTTTATGCTTCAATGGTCTCGATAACAAACTGAACTATTCTAAACATATCGTATCATACCCCCAGAATGAAACACCAATAGCTGTAAACAATAACCTTCATCAACAAAAAGGCACTTTATGCACACGTTCATTCAGCCCATTCAAAGACTACAACAAATGTCAACAATTTCAATAAACATATAAAAACATCAACCATTTCAAATATTTCATATGAAAATTTAGTGCGAATCCCAAACGCATTCGAATTTTTATTTAAATCAATTTGAACTATCAAACGCTTCAACATATGTAACCGCTACAAAATCCATATATATATATATATACACACACACACACACACACACACACATATATATATGTATTTAGAATAACCTACTTGAATGATTTTTCGTCATTTCAAGATAAAAACTCAATGTCTTTCAGTTTCACCAGCAATTCGTCTTCACCATAATGGAAACCCCGTCAAATGTCACGTGGTCGAATCCACGTCACGCTTCAAGTCTCGTCCCCAGTATAGCAAAGTCCCGTGTGGAATCCCCCGTCCGTCAACCAGTAAACATATATCTTTGCCAATTTGTTTATTTTATTTTATTATTTTTTTTCATTGTCAGCGTACTTGTGTGGTGGAGAAGGATGTGGAAGGTTTGTTTAAGGTTTCAACCTTTTCTAAATTTCTATTTATTTTTCATTCGCGTGAATTCTTGACTGTTTTTCAAAGTGTTTTTGTTCTTGAATATACATCACACACACACACACACACATACATACACACATGCACATATATATATATATATATGCATATGTATGTTTATATCTATATATATATTAATATTCACATGGGTAAACATTCAATAAAAATGACACAAACAACGAGTCACGTCTGTTGTTTTACTTAGTGATCACTCATCGTTAAATAAATTTTTTGGGTAACCTACGTGAGAAAGACCTTTAAAAAAATAAATGATATTTAGTATGAAATAATATCAATATACAATACAAATAATATTTTACATAAAATGACAAACTACATTTATGACATAAACTATGTATTAAAATCATAGTTAAAAGGGAGGTGGTATTTGATCAACACTCCTAGGGTGCCAAGTTAATAGAACTGTTATTTTTTTAAAATTCCCCAAACAGTTGGTAAACAACTGACGATCCCAATAAGAGAAAATTTATACATAATACTATAATATCAAAGAATGTGTAAAACAGAGAAAAAAAACGAAGAAAATTACCTAAATTGCATTAACAGATATTGGGAAATAAGTGACTGAAGTGACGCAAAAAAATCTTTGAAAAAGTTTTTAATGTTCAGTGTTTAAAGCTGTAAAGCTTTCTAGACTATATATATATATATATATATATATATATACTCATGCATTTTTTGGGTGGGTGGGATACAAGAGTTATAAAAAACCGTTTCTGCAGAAACTCACTTGCTGTAACAAATCCTTACATCGGACTTTCGCTTAAATTTAATGGTTTTCCTTTTGGTAAACAAGTATTTAGTTGTCTAAACATGGTAGATTTTCTGGAATGGTTCCAGTTCCACTTCAAAACGATGACCTAGCAGATCGTCGGGGTACCATGCTTAGTTCTTTCTTTTCATTGAGTTTCTCAGGGCAATGGTAGCTACTCAGCAGTACCCATCCCTAACCAAAAAAATTAGTACACTACATGTTGTATAGGGCTACATGGTACCAGCAACAGGAAATAATCCCTGACCTGACTTGAAATGTCAATGTAAGGGTTTTCAGTTGGGGTTTCGAACCAGAGTTGTCCGTCTCATGGACTAGTTGTCAACCAAGGCGGGAGGGCCTAGTTTAACCAATTGTTTACTTATAGCTAGACGGGGAGACAACGGCAAGAAAGTCCAACCTGCCCAGCTATTCACCCATAATTGGGATCTGGATCGGTTCGTCGATTCAATTGTATATGTTGTTAACAATTAGGCAATCTGCATCTCGAGTAACCTTGAATATTACATCATCATCAGCAGCATCATCATCAGCAGCAGCATTTTAGTCAGTTGCTGGACACACACCTTCCCCAAGATTCGCCAAACTTCCCTCTTATGGGTATGGCAGAACTAAAACTTTCTGAACTTATCCAGATCGTCACGACAAATTCGAATGGTTTCTTGCAGACAAATAATGTAATTCACTTTTTCGTTCTCACTTTTGTATATCCACGGAATAACTCTTCGCTTTACTGTTTCTTTCTCCCGCTATTCGGAAATTGAGTGGTCCTATAAAAGCCTTTCATTAGCCGAAATGGTGTAAAGCGAAGATGTATAATCATCACCCTCCTCCTCATCATCCCTCCGACGTCTGTCGTTGAACATAGAGCTTCCCCAAGATTCATCAGGTCTCCTGATCGTGGGTATCGCGGCACCATCATCTCATGAATTTGTCAAAATCGCCACGCCATCTTATTTTTTGCCGGCCACAGTTTCACAAATGATCTTAGGACTGCCACGCTGTGAGTCGTTGTGATGCGACTTTCTTGTAACATGACCAGGCCATCGTCATTTGCGTTTTTTGGATGGGTTTTATGATATCTCTGATTTCCTTTCCCCTCTAATATACTATGTTGTCTTGTGGTCTCTCTGTGTAATGTTCAGCATAATCCTACATTCTATTTGTATGGAAAGATTAGACTTACTATAGTCTGCTGATCGGCCAAATATGAAGTAAGAGAAGATTGTGCTATCCTAATGTTTAAAATGGGAGGGCTTTGCATGCAGCCCTTAAAATCGGCATTGAAAATCTCAGCGTTTAAGTGAAATCGAAACACCAATTAACATCGGTAGCCATTGGAATATACCCCCAAAAATCTAGGCCACCATAGTACGCCAAGCTATCTATATAAAAGCTATTTATGCAATTTATTACGTATGTTCGCATAATTGGTTATATTGTTGCCCTTTCATATTCCTGTTATAACCTGAGACTAACTGTTGATTGGTCCATGTGGAATAGAATAAAATGGGTAATAAAACAATTGAAGGGTCGTAAAAATATGAGATCGTCAGTTGTGACATAACAATAAATATTACATTATAGATACTCTCAAAACTTAATGTTTGATCACATTGTAAAAATGCTTGAGTTCAGTTGAGACTTGAAAACACTTGAAATTAGGATACTTGGATTATCAAAAATAAATTACCATATAAAGTAGCAATAGTATCCTATCAATCCATACGTAAGTAACGCCGTCAATTTCACGGGTATTTGCTAGTATGAATACGTATCTACTGGTATTATAGATAAGAAACTGAACATCAAACCCTCGAATCGCCCAATAATTATCTGTTAGAATATCCTGACGATTTTCTTTGCCCAAAGAAATATTTATAGTGGAGAGTTCATCTTATGTGGCATATTGTTCTCAAATAAAGTTTGTGTACGTAACCAACTTAAAATAGCACTGAGAGCGGTGGAAAGAGCATTGCTGGGGCTAGCTCGTGGGGACAGAAATAGATCAACATGGGTCAGAGAGTGTGAGGGATGTCATACAAATGATAAATGTAGAGATGGGTCAGATACTCAACAATAAGAAATGACAACAGATGAAACAAAAAGCTAACCGATTGGTGCTCATGGGATGGTGGACACAGTACACGAAGTAGAAGGAAGAAATACAAAGGTTTGCTGTGAAGGCATTGAGGAGGTTAGTGCAATCGCGGTCATCATGGGAAGAAATTGGAAAGGCCTTTATCCAGAAGTGGACTCATCATGGCTGATGATGGTGACAGTGATATAATGCAATACTCTTCCAACTCCAGAATAGAGCACGCTGGTGGATGGGGAATATGTGCATGAATAAATATATCGCTTAAATTCAACGTTTCTGACCGTCCAGTTCTGCATGAAGCAGAGGTGAGATGCCAGCCTCTGGGTCTGATGCGAAGGTTTCGATCCTACCACATGGTACTGGATCTGGATGGGATAATGGATAGTCTATAGCCACACTGAAGAGTTGTAATACAATGAAACAGCTGTCTGTGGATGACACAATATACATACACAGAAAAATGTGAAGCTGACTTAGCTTGTTGGTCGGGTAGACCATTTGTGGGACTACGGGGATTCGATATATATATATATATATATATATATATATATATATATATATATATATATATATATATATATATGTGTGTGTGTGCGTGTGTGTGTGTGTATGTGTGTGTGTTTGCATGAATTCCTGACCACTAAAGATTCATTTATCTTGATTTGAACTTTTGGAAATTGCTAAAAATAATTTCTAACACATACACACACAAAAATTCGTAAAATCAATCGTCAGCTGTCATCGCATGTCAGAGAATAATCTATCGGTGCAGAAAATGACTGATGCTGAACGGGAGAGTGGTGGAGTAGCTGAAAAGACAGTGGACAGCAGTGAGATAAACCAAAAAAAAAAAAACATCTCTATGTCGGGTTCAAAGGCACTTTTGAGTAAAACCACTAGTGTTCTAGGATTTGTGTTTCATGTCCCCCCCCCTTCACTGCCAGCTATCGCTGAGTCAACATATATATATGCAATGCATCTAAAGGAAGTGAAAGGTTTGACGTATTTGTTGAATAAAAGTTACCCGGGATATCATTGATAACAGAAGCAACTACAACTACTACCACAACTACTACTACTAGAGAGAGAGAGAGAGGGGGGGGGAGACTGACTGACACGGTTTTCCGAAAATGGAATGTACACTAACGTATCAACTGTCCCCAGAGATGATTTACGCAATAGAATTATAACTAATAAAGAGGGTATGAACATTTTGGAATAGACCCTCTCCACCCCCACCTCTGACTTTCTCTGTCCGTCTCCGCGTCTGTCTGTCAATTCATTTGTTCCTATCTATCTATATATATATCTGTTCATATCCATCTATCCATCTATCTATGTCTATTCATATCTATCTATCTATCTATGTCTATTCATATCTATCTATCTATCTATCTATCTATCTCAATCTGTTCATATCTATCTATCTATCTATCTATCTATCTCAATCTGTTCATATCTATCTATCTATCTATCTCAATCTGTTCATACCTATCTATCTATCTATCTATCTATCTATCTATCTATCTATCTATCTATCTATCAGTCTGGAAGTAAGTGCGTATATATGCGTGTATATGTACGAATACTTGTTTGAAATAAAGAGAAATTTATCTTTTTTAAAAGTATAAACAAACCTATTTATCTTCGTTTTGTCTTGAAAATTTTTCCAGTTGTATCTTGAACCCTCTCTCCCTCCTCACCCCCTCTCTCTCACACACATACACTATATATATATATATATATATATATATATATATATATATATATATATATATATATATATATATATATATATGTAGAGAGAGAGAGAGAGAGAGAGAGCATGGGAGAGGAGAAGAGAAATAGAGAGTACAGTTGTATACATATTCTTTCCGAAAACCCGGTTTTAACATATCTGTTAATTTGTTTATGAGTTGATCGACAGAGGGCGCCAGGATTGAAACAAGGTTTGTCTATAACATGTCATAACAGGCACAATCTGTCAGCCGACACGCTAGGAGCTGCCAATATATCCCGCCGTCACCATGCATTCAACTCGGCAAAGATAACTATTTAACCAAACTCACATCGTCTAAAGAAGGTTTCGGGTCGCTGAGTTTCGAGGCCAATAAATGAATACGAATTTCTCGAAGAGGAGTAGTTCTCAAACTGGGTGCCGTAAACAATAGTCCGTCGTCTCAGCAAAGTAAACTCAGTACAAGGTTCTCGGTCTCCTGTCGTTGGGGAACAAAAATAATAGCTTCACCGTGAAGATAAATACAAGTTTATTCAACTTTTAAGCCGGACTTGATAAAAAATTGTCAGTCAAGTTAGTGCTTTTATCCTTGCAGGATTAGTCCGTAATATCCTATCTGAGAGACCCACCAGGAGGCACAGTTAATCCCAGTTCAACTTGAGGTAAGCCAATCCCGTTGACCGTTGTTAGTGGTTTGATCCTTCACGGATCTCCAAGTATAGCTATAAAATATAACGGGTGTGACTTGGGCCAGATGTCCTGAGAAAGCCCATTTCCATTCAGGTTGTTACAATTCTACTAATTATGCTGAGAGCTTAGCAAAGAAGCATTGAGTACAATTTTTAAAGAAAATCTAGTATGATTCGGCTGAGGATTGAACTCACGACCTACTATACCGGAGGCGAGACTCTGGGATACGGTGTACCGCATAAATTTTCCCCTAATAAGCAAATGTATTCCGAGCCTTCAACATGTCGTGTTTCCGCCAAGTCGTTAATCGAGTGGTTTTAAAACAAAATTTTGTGAGATTTCACTCGTATCAGCTACTGACTCATTCATTCATTCATTCATTCATTTCTCCTCGCTTATTCAGTCGCAGGTTATGTGGGGGAGCGAGTGGGGTGGGGTGGCTTTTGGCTTGCATTGAGGGTAGTGCAGAGATCAGCCCTCCTAATGGGATCAACCAAATCACCACATGAAAGTTTTCTGCGATGACATCCACCTGTTTACCGCAC
>OY735229.1:9841782-9906782 GCA_963457665.1 Thysanoteuthis rhombus | reverse complement strand
GTTTTGCCAAATCTTTGCACCAGCTTTTGGCTAATAGAGGCTGGGTGGAGATCACAGTCGATCAAGTGCGCAAGGTATTATCCAGTCCAGTGCCTTTACCTAGAGCCACCTGACTAAACCTTATTTCACAGCCTGGGGACAAAGCATCACACATGAATCCAATAGATTACCCACTGTCACTTTTAGAGACTAAAACAATATACACACACACACACATATATATATATATATATATATATATATATATCACCAGAGAAGTGAGATTAATTGGCCACTACCTTCCTAAGAATGGGAAAGGCGTTGGTCCAGCAGTCGACCTGAAATGTATGATATATATATATATATATATATAGAGAGAGAGAGAGATAAGGGAGGTGGTGTTTGATTAACTCTGATTGGATGCAATGCTAATGTAGGCGTTTTGTTTAAAAAATCCCCGAAACGTTTATTTGTTGAACAACTGATGATGCCAACGTTTTTTTTGCCAGAAATCTTACCAATAGTGCCATAATATCAAAGTATAGGTAAAACATAGAAAAAAAATTACCCAAAGAAAAAAAAGAATGACGTACATTGCATCAACATATATTGGGAAATAAGTGACCGAGATGACAATTTTTTTATCGAAAAAAACGTCTTTAATGTGTTTAGTGTTTGAAGCTGTAAAGCTTTCTGGACTTTGTCGGTCTTAAAACCTTTTAGATCACAGCTGGCATTTACGGTCCTTCATTGCATCAAGAATCAAGATACACCTCACAAATGTTTGCTGGCGTGGCGATACTATCCTTCTGAAATTCATACAGTAAGCAATGGCCAATATGTTGCTCTTTAAAGTTTTCAAACTCCATGAGGCTGAACTTCACTATTCACAATAAATGACACATTGTCGAATAGAAGTGATGATGAATTAAATCCAGACGTCGTTTCACACCCGATAACCTTGATTTTACCTTAGCTGCTTGGCTTATAATTTATAGCAATGAAATGCGTAACTACCTTCTAAAAACTCTTAAATATATATATTGTCTAGAAAGTTTTACAGTTTTAAAGATTAAACAATAAAAAAGGAAATTTCAATAGATTTTTGTGTCACGTCAGTCACGTATCTCCCAATATCTGTTAATACAATTTACGTTATTTTCTTCAGTGTTCTTTCATTCTGTTTTCCTTATCCTACACACACACACACACACACACACACACACACACACACACATATATTTATATATATATATATACATATATATATTCTATCAGTTACAGGTTCGATTCCTGCGGCCCCATTTTCTTCAATTGCTTATTCTCTCTCTTTCTTATTATATATATATTTATACACGCAACATATATATATATATATATATATATATATATATATATATATATATATATATATATCACCGGAAGTGTGTATTCCTTACTTGCATTTTTGTGTGAGAATAAACATCTGCTTTATGTGCTTAGTAGAGAAAGAAATAAAATAATAAGATATTTCCCTTACGCTGGCTACTAATTCACTCACCCTGCCCGGGCTCCATATATCAAAAGCACCTCGGCTAGACACCGAAGTTCTTCGAGAATTTTGAAACGTAAAAATGACTAAGAGGCGCCAAGCACCCAAAGTGACGTCACTCATTTCTTCCGCTATTTCACCCATGGTTGATGAGAGAAGAAATGAAAGTCGTAGTCAGAATTCGGTTGGTCGATTCTATTTTCTGCCTAGTCGAACACTTGACCACCGGCATTTCCGTTTCATATGTTTCTGTTTTGAAATTTGTTGCACGAAGCTAAATTTGGCACAAAGCCGCACCTAGTCCAGTGTCGGCCAAGTCGGGGCTAGTGAGACTCGAACACCAGCAGTCATTATCAACCTGCACCTAGTGTGCTTCGGTGACTCATGAATTCTGTTGTGTTTTTCCTTGCAGATAATTCTTAGGGGAATCTATGTACAACTTTTTCTTTTTGGTAATTAGTCTTAATCTTTAATTGATTATGTCCCGAAAGTACATGAATATGAAATGCCAATTATTTCCTTCAAACTTTGCTTCTGAGGCCTGCAATTTGAACAACGAGCAAGTTTGCACACATGAAGGTAGAAAAACAAATAGATATGAATATTACTGTCTTGATCACAAAAGCCAAGTTTGAAAGAAATAATAGTCATTTCCTATACTTTTTACACATAAACAATATGGAAATCACATTTGGCACCAATGTGAAACAATATTCCTTCAGGAAGCTCTATCATCATCATCATCATCATCATCATCATCATCATTCTTCTAACGTTAGTCGTTGGACATGAACCTTCCCCAGGATCCACCACATTTCTCTATCATTGGCGTCGCGGAGCCAGTATTTTCTGAATTTGTCTAGTTTATCTCTCCATCTTGTATTTTGTCGACCTCGGTTTCCCATATGATCTGTCGTGATCCATGTTGCGAGTCATGTTGTCCATCAGTTGTCTGTCATTCTTGCAACATGACCAACCCATTGCCATTTGAGTTGAAATCTTTAGAGCACATTAATTCCCGTAATGCGCTGGCTACAAAACGTGTAAGAGCGCGCACAAGCACATAACTTAGAGGAAACAATGCTCCTCACTCGCAAAAAAATTTCATTTGTTATTCTACAAATTATCCATACAGGTATCCTCATTTTGTCATTAGATAACGTAAAACTCCTTTCAGTTTATTAACTATTAACTGCTGATTTCCAAGATTAGTCTTCTGTGCTTAAATCAATATAATTTCCATTTTATTGTCATTGATTGTAACTCAATCCTATCTGAAAGGCACGTACGCTGCTGGACACAAACTAAATAACCAATTTAGCTTGAACTTATATCGCAAAACACTAAAAGACTTTTAGGTCAGATTCTCAAAGAAACAAATTTTTTTTGTAGACATAGCTTGAAGTAAATGTTTAATTTGTCAGCCGTCTTGCTCTATTGCGTCTTGTAGATAGCTGGCACTCACCATCGACGAGACATAGCAATAACAGGAATGTTTGCAATAGTGGTTACTACCATGGCTTCAGCAAAACAGAAGAGTGAACAGTTGTATGTTTTGGCTGGACGAAGCAGGCTGTGATTATGCAAAAACCAGCCTTGGCTTCCTTAGAATCCAAACATTGTAATTGTGATACCGAAGAAAGATAATCCAGCAAAAATGATGTCGCAGCTGTTACTGTACAATTAAAAGCGATCTTATGAATAAACTCAGTCAAAACTATACACTCCTAATGTCCTTTAACGACAATAAACAAAACAAACTTCTAGGCCTAGCCAATATTTCAGCTTTCTTCATGTTTTCTGAAGTTTTGAGATAAATCATTTTCATTATTTTACGAATACTCTATACTATTTTTAAAAATCATTTTTATTATTTTTGACAATCTTAATAGTGTTAATCTATCGGTGATTCTTGTCGCATCGTATTTTTCAATGTTTTCATGTACATATAATTGTACCTTTCAAAGAGCTCACAAAATAATATAAACTTTCCCATGCACTTATCGAATCAGTTTCCAAGGTCCTCTTTCGATATCTATATCAGCTACTTCCTTGCGTTCAACCTAATCTCGTCAACGGTCTGAAATCCCTTCTGGAAAAGTCAGAAGTTGTAGGGAGCCAAACTTATGTTGGTGTGTGTGTGAGAGAGAGTGTGTGGGAAGAAGCTGACTGACCTGTTTGATCCGATGTTTTGTCGAAAGCCCCTACATGAAACTTGACTTACTCAGTCTTTGTGAATGTGACAGTCACACAATCTCAGTCAATGATATTTCACAACTGACTGAGTGACTCCACGTGGTATCAAATGTTAAACTTTGTGCGGTATACAAGTGACGTCATGAAATTTCACACAATAAAGAAATTGCAAAAATCTGTTTAAGTGCCTCAAACTTTAAATAACAGTGTATTTTACAAAGAAACGAATCTCTATGAAACCCTCGAAAGAGGAAGAGGTCAAGCGAAGAATCACCCTAGGATGGCAAGCCTTCGGTAGAGCAAGCTCAACCTTCAAAAACAAGTCGATCCCAATAATCCTAAAAAGAAGAGTATACAACCAATGCATCCTACTGATAGTCACTTATGGAGCTGAAACATGAAACCTAACCAAGAGACAGACCGACAAACTGAGAAGCATGCAATGCACACATGAGAGAATCATGCTTAACCTCACATGAAGAGATCACAAGACAGCACAGTATATAAGGACGAAAACTGGAGTCAGAGACATCATAGAATCTATTAGAAAACTTAAATAGCAATGGGCAGGCCATGGATTCCCAAAGACCACATGCGAAACTGTGGCCGGCAGAATACAGGATGGAGAGATGAACTAGACAAATTCAGGGAAGGTCTATGTCCAACAACGGATGTAAAAAGACTGATGATGATGATGATGATGTATAATCAAATTTTTTTCTAATCAGTCGAATTGGGAATGGACGAGATTGAGAACAGCTACTCTAAACTAACCACGCCAACCACGAACAATGTGTTCTGTCAAACTCCAGTCCAAATCTGGAGTTGAATTTGTTTTTGTACCGTAACAACAACAAAAACAACAATCCTCGGCAGATTCAAGAGAGAAAACTCTTCTCAGTTTGTTTATGCTGCCACGTTAAATCAAACCAACGCGTAACAGCAAAATCCAAAAATTGTGATTGGTAGGCGGCTCTCTTACCGACTGAGCTGAGTTGACAAGTCTTTCATATCTACGTGAATGTAGATACTCATTTCATTCTAATAAATAAATACATTTATAAAATTAATATTCCCCTGCCGATTTGAAATCACGACTACCTTTTTTTATAGACGACTCTCTTACCGACCAAGCCACATTGGAAACCTCACATATCTATGGATTTATTTATATATACAATACAAAAGTTGTGGTAATCATCTTCGGGCAGAGTATAAGTAGGAGTGGAGTTTGGCCCCGCTGAAATCAGACGTGTTTATTTGGTCTTGCTGATCATAGCACGATTAGCAAACAAAAGTCTGAAGCATTCTTTCGCCTCGCCAAGTCTCTAAGAAGACGCCATTTGAACAGGTCTTTCACATACAAAGCTCTCTGTATTGAGTTAATGTAACACAATGCGTACCATTCGTAGCTAACAAGGAAGAAAAATATCAGAAAAACGAGTGAATGGACGATACAGGGTGGGGTTGCAATTTCTGTTGAGGGGGTAAACTGAGGAGATGGACATTCGTAACATGAGCCTCTTAAAGAAAGACAACCCATAAGTAACTTATATGAATTTTGAAAAAAATCATCTGCTGTTACACATATGAATGATAGCACAATGGGTAATGATGCGCGTATATATATATATATATATATATATATATATATATATATATATATATATCAGTGACCCCAAAAATCTATTGAAAAAGTTTTTCTAATGTTTAGTGTTTGAAGCTGAATATTTTCTAGACTATATATATATATATATATATATATATATATATATATATATATATATATATATAATTTACAAAAGAGTTTTTTTAAAATGTCTTTAGTGTTTGGAGTAGTTAAGGTTTCTTTATATATATATATATATATATATATATATATATATATATATATATATATATATATATATATATATATATATCATGAAATGAAGGATTTGCTTAACAAACATGTTTATGTTCTGCCCTGTTTAGGTTATTCCAGGCAAATGATTCGATGTACTCTATTTACAACGTTTTTAGGAGGGTGTCTGATAAAGAAAGTGTCTGCAACATCCCAAGTAGTTTATATCAATCAGACATGAGCCTACATCCCCGATGGAAAATAAAAAAAGCAGTGATCAAAAACGAGGAAAAAAAAAAAAGGAAAATATGCTTAAATAAAATAAAAAGTTTCCCCGACCGAAAAAATAGTCACACCCCCAATACAGTCCTAAATAGGAATTCAAACAAATCGAATCATTCGCTTGAAGGAGCCCCAAAAGGGCAGAAACTCAAACGTGTTTGTGAACCAAATCCTTTATTCCATCATATTTCAAGCTTTCCACCAACTAAACTTGATATTCGATCTAGAATGTATCAGGTATTTTATAAAATAAATCCATCAAATATCAGATATTATTCATTTGTACTTCAGTATATATATATATATATATATATATATATATATATATATATATATATATATATATATATATATATATATATATATATATATATATATATATATATATCGGAGTGCAAATAATTAATTATTTGTATATATATATATATATATATATATATATATATGTATGTATATATATATATATATATATATATATGTATATATATGTATATATATATATATATATATATGTATATATATATATATATATATACAAATTAATAATTATTATATATAGATTATTAATTATTATATATGTATATATATATATATACATACATATATATATATATATATATATATATATATATATATATATATATATATATATATATATTATTGTGTCATCCATGGACAGCTGTTTCAATGTATTATATCTCTCCAGTGTGGCTATAGACTTATACATTATCCCATCCTGTACCACGAGGCAGGATTGAAATCTTCGCTTCAGACCCGGAAGCTGATATCCTACCTCTAGCTGGACGGTCAGTAAGGCTGAATTTTAGTGATATATTTATTTACACATGAATTCCCCACCCACCAGTGTGCGAAATCCTTATGGAAGAGCATATATATATATATATATATATATATATATATATATATACATATAAATATGCCGAAGTACAAATGAATAGCAATAATAATGATGATAATAATAACAATGACAATAATAATAATGATAATAATAATAATGATGATGATAATAATGATAATAATGATATATATATATATATATATATATATATATATATATATATATATATATATATATATATATATATGTTGTAAAATCTCAGGTTGAATGCACCTTTAAATATATTCTTCAGAGATAAAGACCAAAGTTGCAGTTCGTGGAAATAATTAATCAGCAACAGAAACCGATGAATTGACAGTTAAAACCTTTATATCATGGCAATTTTCCATTATTAGAATTCCGTTGTTGCTATTGGACAGTGTTATAACAGTAAAGCATTTATCCCAGATGGTAATGAAATTATTCAAAATTTCAACTCGAGTTCAAAGTTTTGTGGTGCACTGTATGTTTTTTGCCATACCCAGCCAATGCTAAAAATCTTCAATTTCCCCTTCAATCATAGGTAATAAAAAAACGTGCATCTTCAAATACTATATATATATATATATATATATATATATATATATATATATATATATATATATATATATATATATATGTATATATATATATGTATATATATATATGTATATATATATATATAATTTAGAAAGTTTTATCCGATATTTGATGGATAATTAGGAACAGTAAAGTTTTCTAATATACATATATCCACATACTGGAACCCTGGCTAGAGCTGTTACCATTAAAGTAAACACCAACATATATATATATATATATATATATATATATATATATATATATATATATATATATATATATATTTATATATATATATACATATATATATATATATATAATCATATACATATATATATACATATATACATATATATATATATATATATATATATATATATATATATATTATGAAATGAAGGATTTGCTTAAAAAACACGTACTTATTTTATGTATAAATAAACTTCTGTTTATGTAATAATTACTACTCATAAGAATTTGAAGAGCACTAAATCCTTTTCTCATCGCCTATGATTGCTGGGGCCATTATCGATTTTGAGCGAGCAGGATTCAAATGAAAAAGTTGGGTAAGTCTTCTAAATAACAATGGGAGTTCGCCTATTCAAAATCCTTGATTGATTCTGTTGCAAAATTTTTGAAGGATAGAAAAAAATCATGAAAACTTTAATATTATGAAGGCCCCCCCCCCAACAACATATTCCTGAAATTTAGCATTCATCATCATCAGTCTTTTAACGTCCGTCGTTGGACATAGACCTTTCCCAGGATTCGTCTCACCTATCTGTCATGGGCGTTGTGGAGCCAGAACTTTCTGAATTCGTCTAGCTCGTCTCTCCATCTAATATTCTGCCGGCTTCGGTTGCGCATGTGATCTCAGGGGATCCATGACGTGAGTCGCATTGTCCATCGGTTGTCCACCATTCTTGCAACATGGCCAGCCCACTGCCTTTTGAGATTTTTAATGGATTCCATGATGTCCTCGACTCTTGTCTTTTCCCGGATGTACTGTGCTATCTTGTGGTCTCTCCAAGTGAGGCCCAGCATAATTCTTTCATGTGCACATTGCATGGTTCTCAATTTGCGGATCTGTCTCTTGGTTAGATTCCATGTTTTAGCTCCATAAGTGACTATTGGGTTTCTTTTTTTATATAAAAGCATTATGATTGCAGCATTCCAAACGTCTGGGACTTTACTGTGTTTTAGACACAAGTTGAAAAGGACGGCCAGTTTCCTAGTGATGATTTTACCCACTGAACTTAATAAATTAATCAAGAAAAAACGAAGGCAAGACAGAAGAAAATACACGACGGCAGTCATCGAATTGACTCTTGAAAGAGGTCGGGGCTTCAAAGCTATAAACAGAGGCCTTAACTCAGGAAGAGAGCAAATAACCAGCATTCTCGAGGAAAATGAAATTTAGCATTAAGAGCCATAAAATACGACTAAATGCATGTCTTGTTATGTTGATTGCGATGAAAGTTGATTCTTCTTGCTCAATGTTCCTGTTAACTCTCAAAACAAAGTGATTTAAACCAAAACGTATGTTTATTTAAATACTTATGGCAAACATCATATATATATATATATATATATATATATATAATGGCACATATATCATAATATCTTTATTTGTGACCCAAATACACATTTATTTATATAGTTGCCTAAGCGCATCTGCTTTTTTCAGGTACCTTACGCCTTCCCGTCTTGCAACCTTCCGTCCCTACTCTTCCACAAAACAAATTGGCGACCCTCGACGCTGGAGAGCCCGCAGTTCTCGAGAGTGTATTGTTTTTACACGCAGCTGTTGTTAAGTCCCCGGTGATAAGACTTGGTGATTTTTTACCCCATCACCCCAGATAGTGTTTTACTTAAGGCCACCATCGTCAAGACCAGTCATACCACATACTGGAACCCTGGCTAGAGCTGTTACCATTAAAGTAAACACCAACACCACTTAAGTTAATATGCGCGGAAAACAACCATCGTTTCCAAATCTCCGTTACCACTGCAACTGATTTTACTGTACAGGGGTATCACTTACCCGTGGTCTCAGTTACCCGTAGTCAAACCCAGAAATAAATAATTCATTAGTTTTACTTGATAGTGATCCCATGGCGCAGGGGTAATGCTGTAGGCTATTTGGGTAGGCTGTAAAGTACCTCTTCAAAGTGAAAAGGTGAAAGATTTCAACTTAATTAGGAGAGGAAAATCGTTGGCCGTGGTTGATAAGATCTACGATAATAACAAATCTTCTATCGGTGACATAACCTCTATTACAGTTTATGGCTATAATTGCTCCATTCGAAACCGTCAACCAAAACAGTCATCAAGACTTACTACTTGGGTTTTCCCAGTTTTCAAGTTTGTCTGGCTGTCTGGCTATGTATGAGTGAATCACGCGTAAACACTACATCAACAGAGCTAGAGGGATGAAAAATTAAACATTTATTTATTTTTATACCTTGAAAAAAAAGTCTTTGTTCTTTGAAAATTCCCCTCCTAAATCGATTTTTAGTGTATCTTCAATTTACAATGTAAGTTCATGTTCAATTGATCCCAGCTTTCAAACTTGAATTTTGAAAAAATCAGATTCGTTTGGTGATCAAAGTAGAAGTAATCTAATCATTGATCATCCCTTTTCCAGTTCTTAACTGATCACCCCAGCAAGACGGTTTCTATTGAGTGACTAATCAGACCTGTTTTTTTTTTATTCGTTATAGTTGTTAATCACTTTTTGTGCCTCATTTATAAATCAAACTTTATCATAGATATGCATTAAAAAAAAATCCATGGTTTATATGCTATTCGCTAATACTTGCGGTTTCAGGCATTTGTTGGGGGTGAGGGGCTTGGAACATATACCCCATGCATACGGGGGAGACTTCTACTATACTGGCCAAAATCTAATGATGTCCTAACGGCTTTTTAGCTTCAATGAATATCAGTTTCGAGTTGCTAACTAATTAATCATTACTTCGGCTTAGGTATCACTTGGAGATCTGAGAAGTAACGGCATACATCTAACGCTATTTCGGACAAATTTCTTCATTATATTATCTATAACTTCTGACAATAACATAGCAACTTTTCCATCTCTTCTCACCATCTTTGATGCTAACACAACGTTCCGGTCGAGCCATTCTACGGCCTACGTGGATTGTTCTCGTTGGTGTACTGATGATCAATTTTATCCCTCTCTGCTCCACGGAGATACGTGTATGAAATCTTCATCTGACAAAGAAAGACAATGAGAACGTTCCCATGTTAAAAACAATGGAATAAGCTGTACTGTTTCTAAAGTAGAATAACTTTATTTAAAAGCATTATTGTTGTCGTTCAAATGTTTGATACCGTTTTGAGGGGCTTTGCACAGCCAGAGAAAGAAACCAATGAAAGAGACTCCTTTCCATGACAGATATTAAATTTTACATCTGAAGGACGCAGTCGAATGAATCTACCATAACGTGTTAACATCAAAGATATAGCAAACGTTGCTTGTTTCTTCATCTTTGATCTTTTTTTATCAACACATTCTGGACAGCACGTCGTTCCCAGTATTGTCTGATGTTCTGACATGAGAAATTTTAATTATTGAATAAGTCATTCTGATCAGTATTTAATTTTTGTTATACTGTCTTCGCTTGTTTGTACAGAACCAGAGAATTCAAACTTAATGATTTGAGGGCTACAAACTGCACTGTCTGATATTTTCAGGGATTGGAGCTTTGCAGATGTACGCTCAGGTTAAATGATTTGCAAGTTATCTGTCGGTCATAAATTCAATCCCTGAATCAGGTAGCCAAATCATAAATGAAGTGAATGCAGTCTTTGATTTACACTGCCGAGGAGCCCTGCTAATAAGGCTGTTTTGTTTTTAAATCCTCTAAACTTCAAAACTTACTCTGGTTCAACAGAATCGACAGAAACGAGCAAAAACGATTTCAGCAAACTACAAGAATCATCTGGTACAGATATGGACAGCTAAGATAAGAACGAAAATAGACATCCGAATAAGGCCAGAGAGTTCACGATCGAAATGTCTGTGTTAACATCTAAAAAAACCAAGATGAGAACCTTAGTTCGAACAAATTACTGCATAATAATGACAGGTCTGGTTAGTCGTTAAGTAGAAACCGCCACATGACCAATGTTTCTGGCTGCATATCATGTTGGGGGTGATCAAGTGAAAATCTTAACGAGGAATGGTCGATGAATAGATTACTTTTTCGCCTTTTGTTGGGTGGTGATCCTTAAGAAGATTGAATCATAAAACAAGCATGTCACAAACAAAGGAACCATTTAGCATAAACACCCGTTGCAAAATGAAAACCCCCACCCAAATAAAACCTACTTGAGGGGGAAAGGTGTTAAAAAAATACCGTTTTTCTAGACATAACAAGGAGTAAATGTTCAAGTTATCAGCCCTTTAGCTCCAGTGGTACGGCCTATACGCACGGCACATCGATAGATAGTTATCCAGCTAGACAGACGGACTCATTTGAACACTGAAGATACCTATGTTGGCTGTTTTGGTGGAGGTTTTGAAATTCATATAATATTTTTCAGTGTTTTTTTCAAGCATTTTATTCAGAATTTCATACTATGTGTGAATGTTTCCTATTGGGATTATCAGTTGATTACCATGTAACCTTTTCTGGGATTTAAAAATAAAACAGTCATATTAACATAGTTCCCCAGCTCGAATACCCCCCTCCAGTTATGATTTTAATATATAGCTTTATTTATTTTTAGGGCTGTGTCATACTATATATACACACACACACACACACACACATATATATATATATATATATATATATATATATATATATATATATATATATATATATGTATGTATGTATGATGATGAAGTAAAATACGATGAAGTAAAGTTCTACTCTAACTTAATGTTTCATGTTGAATGCATCGAACACATTTTGAAATAAGTATATCATTCATCGGATATTATATTATACTATATTGTAATCCTGATATATATATATATATATATATATATATATATATATATATATATATATATATATATAATCAACACTGCTGGGGTGCCATAACACTTTCGTTTTCAAACATTCATATGGTAAATAACTGACCATCTCAACATATAGTACCATAATATCAAATTCTGAGTAAAACATAAAAAAACACTGAAAATATTACATGAATTATATCAACAGATATTGGGAAATTATTGATTGAGATATGATATAATATATGAAATATATAACTGGTGTTCAAAGTATCATAGCTTTCTAGACTATATTCATGATTAATCATTTGTATAGAGTATGGATTAACAATCATGGCTAATGTATAAGATTTGAAATGACAATATTGGAAGACTTTTAAGAACAAATGAGTATTTCAACGTTTCGTTCTTCCCGGAACTATTATCATTCAGTTGCAAATCAACCGGCTTAATTACATTCTTTCGGTTATATCATTATAGGATACTTAGAGATTAAACAGTGATGAATAAAACCTGACTTCTAGATAGATAGTTCTGAATAGAATACATAAATAAACCAAAAGAAAAAAAAAGAAGTCATTGTTTTCTAAATGATGCCTTGTCACAAATAGTCTTGAAGATTTCTTTCACGTTACAACAACAGACATTTTCCCCTTCACCACTATCCCATTCCTCCTCTCTTTCTCCCCTTCCACATCCATCAAATCTACCCCTCGTCCTTTCCTGCCCCATCTTCCTCCGTACCCTCACCTTCTTCTCCCACACCTTCCCTCTCAGTATGTCATCTCATTCTTTCTCTTTTTTTTCCAACCACACAATATGTTCAAACCTTGAGGGCTATGGATTATATCGCGTCAACCATTTAAGCTTTCCATACTTAATTTTTGGGGTGAAATAAACTCTATTATGTAAATGGATGTGAAAATGCACCTCTCTCTCTCTCTCTCTTTCTGTGTCTGTCTGTCTGTCTGTCTGTCTGTCTGTCTGTCTCTCTCTCTCTCTCTCTCTCTCTCTATATATATATATATATATATATATATAAATAAATAGTAGAATGCGGATTAGCTACACAAACTAGCTCATGTTTCTGCCCCATCCGGGCCTCATTAGCCCGGAGAGGGCAGAAACATGGGCTAGTTTGTGTAGCGAATCTACATTCTACTTTTTGTATCCAGCTTTACTCTAAAACAACTCAACTTCCATTGTAAAAAGTTGTATGTATCGAGCACTCTATGAAATAAATCCATTACATATCAGAAGTTGCTTCAAACTATTGATATATTATATTATGTTATACTGCTAGCCTGATTTGTACCATATATATATATATATATATATATATATATATATATATATATATATATATATATATATATATATACTCTCGAGTCTGTCTCACTCTCTACAGTACACATTATATATATATATATATATATATATATATATATATATATATATATATTCTAGAAAGTTTTAATCACTAAACACATTCAGCCACTTATTCCCCAATATCTGTTCATGCAATTTATGTAATTTTCTGCCGTTGTTTTTTTAACGTTTTACACATACTTTGATATTATGGTACTATGTAAATTTTCCGTTGTTGGGAACATCAGTTGTTCTCCATGTAACTGTTTCAGAGATTTCAAAAACAAATCAGCCACATCAACCTGCCCCCCCCCAGCAGTGTTAATCAAGCAGCATCTCCCTTTCAGCTATGATTTTGATATATAGCTTATATCAAAAGCTATGTATATAGTTGTGTGATTAAACATCTACGTAGAAGTATAATCACGTGTGTTTGTGTAAATCAGTACTTAGTTAACGTAAAATACACTGCATGAATATCTATCAGCATTTATATAGGTAAGTATTGCTATTTGCGTGGGTGCAAGTATACATGTGTGAGTGCGTTTGTATGTGCGTGCTTCAGTGCGTGCGTGCCTATCGTGCGCATGCGTCTGTATGCGTATGTGCGTTTGTATGTGCATGTTTGTGTTAGCATGTCTTTACGTGTGTGCTTGCGTGTGTGCTTGTGCGTGCGTGCATGAATGCGTGCATATGACCAGGCGTATATCAGCGCCATCTTTGTCTGGGGCTCGGCAGAGCCGGCGGCCACGTGGAATTCTCTCTGGGTTGCCCCCCTCCCCCGCCGCCGCCTGTTTCGGCTTCGGTCAGCGTTCGTAAACGCACAAATATGCGATGACTAAGAGCAACAGGAGTGGACACTACATGGACGATCGCTGGTCGTGAGGCCCGATCACACACCCTGACGTTTCCACGCCGTCCATGACAATGCCAGAACCGTGTTAGGCTGGGGTCTGGGTCGGACTGGGTTCGAGACGGGGCGTTTGTCACACTGCAGATGTTGGGAGTGACGATGAAGGATGAGAAGGCAAATCCAGTGTTGCCAAGTAGATTTGTTGTATCAAAAAACCGTCTTGAAAAATGGCTAAATTCGGCTACATTTTTTATTTCTAGCTACCTTCGTTGTTAACAATATTGCATGTGTTACGCCGAATCGGGAAATTGCCTAATTAGCAAAATTTTGACTTTTATTTTTTTCCCCTAAGATTGATAAATACGTAGTTTCAATTTGATCAAAAGTTGATTCAACTCAAACAACGATATAAAGCAACTACTTTTTTATGATCAAAGGTTTATGTAATCAAAGTGAGATCAAAATCTCTAACAGAAATATAGGTAAATTCTACAAATTAGGCAACTTTACCAATTCTACGTAAGGTGCGCTTTTAAAGCTCACTTTTTGAATTAAACAAAGATATTCCAAGACCCCAGAACAAATAATCGATAAAAAATTGTACGTCCAGTTTATCAAACTTACAAGATGCCATCGGAGCTCTATTGGCTATATTTGGGAAAAATCAGCCAGATTTAGCCGGAAGCTAGCTAGTTTGGCAATCCTGACCAAAGCCATGCCTGTAGGAGAAGGGACGATTGTAGATGTTGTGGCGGAGGTGGGACAATGTTAGGGACGAAAAAAAAAAGCGAATCGTATGACTTGTTTATAACAAGCGTATATCATTTGGGCAAGTGAGACGGCAAAGCAATTTTTTGTGTCAGTAGTTTCGCATTTATCAAACTTGTGTTTTTGACATGGTGTATCATAAGGGTGACCTTGCAACGGTTTATGTCTCCTCTACAGAACGAGAGAGAAAGGTAGAGGGGGAGAGAGAGAGGTAGAAGGGGAGAGGGAGAGTTGAGAGGGGGAGGAGAGGAAGAGTAAAATATAAAAAAAAGGAAGACAATTGTAGAGCGGTGAAAGAAATTTTTGTTGATATCGAGGATAGAATCATAAAAGCGACCTTGCAACGGTTTCAGTCCGTCCAGAGAAGGAGAGAAGGAGAACGAGAGAGAGAGAGAGAGAGAGGGAGAGAGAGAGAGAGAGAGAGAGAGAGAGAGAGAGAGAGAGAGAGAGAGAGGTGGTGGAGAACGATTGAAAAATGTTGGGAAGAATTTTCTTTTTATACCAAGTTCATAAAAGCAACCTTCCAACGACGTCAGTCTCTCCACAGAGAGAGAGAGTGTGTGAGAGAGATAGAGAGAGAGAGATGGGGGAGTGAGGGAGAGAAAGAGAGTGAGAGGGAGAGAGAGAGAGAAGGGGGTATAGAAGAAACTGAAGAGGATTGTGAAGCGGCGAAAGGAAAAAACAGACACGAGCAGGGCGGGGAGCAGGGAGAATGAGGTGCGCTCGATGAATTGAGGAGAGGACATGGAGTGAAAAGGAAATAGGAGAGTGTGCGTTCGAAACATGCGAATAAAAAGAAACAGAGGAAAGATGGGAGGGACAGGTAGCCCTACAGTTGACATCAGGAAGCATAGACTCGGCAAACTGAATTTAAACACTGTCTGGGACAAGGCTTGAATACACCTCTCCCCTCAGCTATTTGTTAGTAGCAGTTAAGTTGGAGCTCTTTAGCCCCGTAAGGTAGTTCATCTTAAGGGTCGGCCTGCATTTCGGTCCCATAAAAAAACGCAGTTGCTACGATATACAAAGGAATTCAGTGCATCATGTGTCCCACAACACAAAGACAACTGAGCGTGAGACAGAGAGAAGAGATGGGTGCCGCCGATAAACCGATTTTAGAATCCGGATCTGCTTGACTGTTCCCTCGTGTACTAAGATCAGTACTTCTAGGATGCCTCCACTATCGCGGCTTTGTGACAAACAAAGCTAAGTCTAGAAAACATTTTGGTCAACCTCATCGCTAAAATTAAAAAAAAACAAACTTATTTCCCACTGATGCCAGTGATCAGTGTTCGAGCCCAGATAGAGAACAAGATTTCAAACGTTGATTTTCCAAGATATCCATGGCCTGACACGTAATTATAAACTAAATTTCGATGTGAAATTTCTATGCATAATATTCAATCTATGTGAAATATATCCACCACTTAATTGAGTGCATTGACAAAAGAGGACGTTATGCTGTGTGATAGAAATAGTTACGTATTTGACACTGCCGTCAGAGGTCGGCATCCAGGTAAATAGCTAGGGTTTCGATAGCCGATTTTACAGGTAGGTAGTCCCAGTCCACTTGGGAAATCGGCGGAACACCATCTTTCTGTCCTTAATTTCCCTCTAATTTGGGGGTGTGATGTACTAAAGTTTGGTAAATACCGAGGAAGGACAGAGATCAAAGAAGATAAGGTAGGCTAGATAAGAAAGAAACAAGTCTGACTGCTGCAGGGTCAAACGCCACTCCAACTTCTGTTCCGACTGAAGATGATTACTGCAACTGTTGTTGTGTATACATAGTAAATAAAGAATATAAAAGATATTTCTTAGTATAAATGTATTCATTTATCAGTATGAAATAAGCCCGTGCGTATCAAAAAAGTTAATCCGTAGTTCTGAAAGACTTGTCAGTTTTGTTCAGTCAGTTAGAGAGCTCACTTGATTTTAATTTCAAATAGCGATAGGGAAATGTCTATATCATAGATGTATCCATTCAACAAAATGAAATAAGCCCCGGCGTATCTCTAACGCGAATTTTGGTAGATATGTAAAACTTATCAGTTTGGCTCAGTCGGTAAAGGACACGTTCACCAATCAGTTGGTTGTGAATTCGAATCACGGTAGGTTGATGTCAATTTTTACTTCCCTTAATTTAGTTAGGATTGTTCTTACTATTCTTGTTATGTTAGAATAAAAAGTCATGTTCAAGTTTGGAATAGAGTCTGTCAAAATTATCCATACGATAGTTACGTATGAAATATTGTTTTCTGAATTGGAAGATGAAGGATGGTAATAAACCATTAACCTTTTCCAGATCAACCTCTAATGATGACGATCATCTGTCTTTTATCGTCCCTCGTTGGACATGGACCTTCCCCAGGATTTGCCGTGGGTGTTGCGTATTCAATATTCTGCCGGCCTCGGTTCTGCATTTGATTTTTGAAGATCTACGTTGTGAATCGTGATGTTTGCCATTCTTGCAACATAGCCAACCCATTGCGATTTGAGTTTCCTAAATGTGCGCAAGTGCTATTTCCTAAATGTGACAGTGATATTTATACGTTTTTGTTTCTCACTTTATTTGATTAGAATGTGCACATTTGGCTGTTCCCCCTTTGAAAATAAGTAGATTTCAAACAACCACTGTCCTGATCATAAAAGACAAGTTGGATAGGGTAATTGATATTTTCTATACTTTTTTTTAGACATCATCAATCAAAAATTATAATTACCCAGGAGCAAAAACGTGCACAGTATAATGTCATCTTTATAAAATTCTTTAGGCTTAATGGTCAAAAAATTCAGGAAAAGCACGAATTATGACTTCCCAATTATTGGGCCATTTATTACGGATATGAAGATCGAATGCTTGGAAAGATGAAGGATAAATGCAAGGTGATTATGGATAGTGTTGGTCACTGCTACTGATATTTCATCTTCATGAAGAACAGATTGAACCTCTCTCGACGTTTATGATTGGTATTCGTATTTCCAGACCTAAACACATTGAACCAACGCCGAACAGTTAGCATAGATATAGTGTTAACTCTATATATTTTGTCGGCGTCGGCTGTAGTTTGAGCATCAGTATGTCCTAATTTGAAATCGCGCAGAATTTGTCAAACTTCTTGTGTAGACATTGCTATGAAAGGCTCAGACATTATATAATGATAACGAATCATATATTCATTTATATAGAATCTATTAGAAAATGCCTTTGCAATAGGAAATATCTCCTTTTTAGCTCCATTCTCCATGGTGTAAAAAAGAAACAAAGAAATGACATTTCATGTGCAACAACCTTACAGTTGCTTCGATGGATGAAGTCGGAGTGAGCGTCAGGATGATTAGTTAGTGGAAATATTTACAAAGGGGGGAAAGGAGTGGGGGAGATAATGAGGGTCGGGACGGGAGGTGACTGTACGAAATGTGGGATGGCGGAGGTGTCTGGCGGGGGGGAATCGACAGGAGAAAGTGCCGGGGGTATGAGATGAAAAAAGAGAAAAGAAATGGTTGGAAAGAATGTTTGAAAAGTCAGGAAATAGAATGGGAAGAATTGGCAGGGGGTGGGGGTAAAGGATGGGAGGGTAGAGTGGGTTCAGGCAGGGTGAGACTGGGGATGAGAAAGACACAAAGGAGGGAGTAAGAAGAACGGAAGAGAAGGAGGAGAGTAAGAAGTAGTGATTAATCAGGAAGAAAGAAAGAAAGGCAGATAGATAGATAGATAGATAGATAGATAGATAGATAGATAGATAGATAGACAAAGAGAGAGTGAAAGAAAAACATAGCTGAATAGAGAATGCACATTTGACATTATTGAAAACTGCCAACCAAAACTGTCAACATATGTTTCTTCAGTTTTCAGGATAGTCTAGCTGGCTGGCTGACTATCTATGTGTGTATGTATCAAGCGTACATGCCACACCAATGGAGCTATATGGCTTAAAAATCTCAACATTCATTCCTTGACTTTGTCCAGAAAAAAAAAACAAGTTACTTATAAAAGAGATCCCTCTCTAAACAATTTTTCCAGTCAGATTTCAATTTGCAATGTAAGTTTATGTCAAACTGATACCTTATTTTGTGTCCAGCGGTGTTCACATTTTTTTTATTGTTTTTTTAAATTCTAACTTTTTTAGTGATCACTATCAAACAAAAGCCGAAAGAAGTCACTTATCCGTTGATCACATCCTTTTCCTTTTTTTAAAAAATTGATCACCCCTCAGAACAATGCCAAAAGACGTTGGTTGCGTTAGGGTTTCTACTGAGTGACTAACCAGACCTGTTTACTCTCCAAGTTTATTCTGGGGGGAAAAAAAATACTTGTCTAAATATCAGATGCACATTAGACACTGTTTGCTCTTTCTATTTAATCGGGAGTGAAATGCAGTGAAAGCTCAGGCAATATACGGCTAAAGCTTCTTGTATTTATACAGTCGGTGCAAGCACAGGCCGAGAACGTCGTGCGTTTTGAAAGGTGGGGCAGAGCCAAAGGACAAAGTAAGCTCTGGGAACCCTCTGAACATGGAAACAAAGGAACAGAAGCAACTTTTGTAGAAGTTGCGGTGAAAAAACAAAAACAAAAAAACAAAAAACAAATCGCAAACTTGTTGTAAAAGTGAATCAATCAAATCGGTTAAATGAAAAAATGGATGACGCAATGGAAAATGGATTTATTAGAAAAATTCAACATGAATAAAGATGATGCTTGTTCTTTGCATGAAGGTATCACCGTAACTTGCGCTTGTGACGAAACTAATAATCTAAAAGTTATCTAAAATTATTAAAAATAAACCAACATAAGATTTTTGGGATGAAATGTACTTTTTGCACTTTACGGTTGACCGCTTTGTAAACGAACGCAAGTTGGCTTGATACCGCTTGAAAATACTTGTTTTTTTTTTTAAATTATTATTTTAGGGTGAATAACTTCTGAAAATATTGTATCAGATAAAAATAAATTACCTCCGATTGGAACTAGAACAGCTTTTTTTTTGTTTTCCTTGTGGTAAATGACTTTAGAAACTTGAAAAAAAAAGTTTTTTTTTCTTATCCGGCTTTTATTTGATTGAACAAACACACGCACCCACACACACACACATGCATACAAACCACACACAAAAAAACTTCTTTCAATCAAAAATGACCTATTCTTTTTTCGGAAACATACATTATTTGATAACGTTTGTTAAACAGCTGACGTTTGAATGACGTCATGCGATGTCTAGGCAAAGTGTATTCGGGATGCAAAGAGTATCATTGGTCAGATTCGGGCATTATTGGTTCAAAATGTTTATAGAAACCCCAAAAGGATTTAGAAAAAACAAACCAATGAGCTTTTTTAGACGGTGCCTAATTTTCAAGGTTGTAGCGCCAAAAATGTGACCTGGGGCGCCCGGGCACTCACATACATACCCTCACACACATACTTGCAAAGAGAGGAAGACTTGTAGCCTACTTGGCTGGTTTGTCGGGTGGGCCATCTGTAGGGCTACAATGATCCGATTTCCCACTGGATATGTTAATCATGATAGTACGAATCTGATTAATTCCCTCGTTCCGCATGTCCAATATATGGGAGTCTATGTACCACGAAATCTCATCTATTCATTCGGCTGACAAAATATCTCGCGAAATTTCTTAGTCTTGCGTTTTCTTATTCTGGTTATAAATCAGATAGTGATTCAAAGCAATTCGTAAATAGTAACGAAGGCAGTAGAATCAATGACTTCCCTGGTGCGACTGACGGGATATCTTGCCGATATGACATCACACAAAATATCAATGCGCCGAAAGGTTACATTTGTTTAGCACGAGGCCACAGGTATTGAGTTACCCAGTCAGGATCAATCTTACACCACCGATCATTACTAAACAGTAGCAATGGTCTGCTGTACTTGCTTTATTCACATTGGCTTACGGCGAGGCGCCAAGCATCCCATAGTTTATGGCTTAACCATTTCTAAACCTTTTCGAATCAAGGTGCCCTTAGAGTGTGAGAATCTTTTTTGCACCGCTCAAAGTCAGAAAATTCTGAATAATCGCACGCACGTCTTTTTGTTTTAGCTATTAAGTCACCAATAATTAATCACACGATTCGGGTTTATAGACAGGCAATATATTTCTTTCTTCTCACAATGATCCTATTTATAAGTCGGATGGATGAACCTGTTGTTTACAATACAATTTTTCGAATCTTGGAATCAAACTAGAGACAACCACCTTCATTTGTGTTCAGTGTTGATTTTTGACGATACTAGCTTTTATCTCAGCTACCAACAAAAATAAAAAACAGCTTTGTAGAGATAAGTCTTAGCAAATGGCAAAAGCAAAGACTACAACTTAAAAATACTTTATTGGACTAAAGTTTTCAAAATTTGCATTATGTACTTATTTGTATTAAATTTAGACTTATCAGTTTAAACTTAATAGCTTGACCACGTCATCATTTACTAGATCCTGACTTCAATGCGACAGCGGGAAATCTACATTTATTTATACGCAACGGCTATGTGCCGAAAATATTCGACATATTTCTAGAAGAATCCAGAATGTAATCCTCTTCTATCGACTAAACTCAATCTAGTATTAAAACAGTGAAGTTCAACACTAAGTGGATAGAATGATTCGTGACGTGTCAATTACATGTCGCTACTTATCAATTTGAACGTGCATCAAAATATTGAATTACGATTTCCTGGAATTATTTACATTTTTCGAATATCTCGCGGCGCCCCCGGGAATCGCGTCGCACACTTTGATAATCACAGGCTTAGCCTTTAACATTCGTGAAACCTGAGATTCGTTCGAAGGTTGATAAAAAGGGAAAAAGGTTGTTGGTGCCGAGTGGGTGGGGTTTGCCTCGAGTTTCAAATTGAAGTTAGAGCCCTGTTTAATTAATCTCATTTATTTCAGTATCGAAGTGTATATTTCTTACTGGCGCCAGGGAATCAAGTGGGATGAGCAGTTCAATACGATTAAGAATCATTATCATATTTTGTCTTCGGCGGGGGTCGTAGACTGAAATTGTATCAAAGTATTTGTGTTGAGGTCCTTTATAGTTAAATATTCATTATGTATGATATGGTCGGATTATTATCCTCATCGATGTGTCCCCAACGTTTCGGCCGTGAAAACTCCAGCCTTCGGCGGGTGTGGTTGGTTCTAGAATGCGGAAACACTTCTCGAAGTGCATGATCGATTGGACTGGACTGATCGCGTCCATTTTTAGTACATGTGAGCCGGAGCTTATGACGAAAATAAACTTCGAGGATCAGATTTTGAAACAAGATGTGCGTCTTATATGGCGCAAAATACGTTATCTTACAATAAACGGTATTGGAGCTTATGTTTGATTTTCTTTTGCCTTTTCATATTCATCGATACTTCTTTTATCTCATAGGTGACATCTGCTTCTCTTAATCATATCTATCTATCTATCTATCTATCTATCTATCTATCTAGGTCTGCTCATATCTATCTGTCTCAATCTGCTCACCTATCTATCAATTTCAGTCTGCCCATACGTATGTATGTATGTATGTATGTATTTATGTATGTATGTCTCTCTCTCTCTCTCTCTATATATATATATATATATATGTATATATATATATATATCCACTTTGATTATATGAACCTTCAATCGTGAAAAATATTTTTTTTTATCTGAGATAAAATGCGTATTTTATACAACGTTTTTCATGAAATGATTAAAATTACACATCTATTTATTTTTTGCAAAAATGTTAAATCTACGCATGGAACAACTGGAGCCACCAAAGGTGGCGAAAGTTTTCATCGATGTATACATGTTCGTGTGTTCTGTCACTCTTGACCTTATCGTTCTGTCCATAGATTTGTAAACTGGCATCAGTACTTCAGTAGAACCCCGTCTAAAACTGTTTTTATTCATTTTTTTCAAAAAGGAATCTTTTGGGGCTTTTGGGGGCCTTATTTAGATGGGTTTATCAATTACTTCTAGATTCTGGAGAATCTAGATATTTCTAGATATTTTTATTATTTTTTTCAGCTGTTTTTACAGATGATATAAAACAGATTCTGGTATATCTTGATGATTCTAGATACTTTTTAAAAAAAAAACTCTATTTCAGATGTTTTCTAGCAAAAAAAAAACAAAACAAAAAACAAAACAAAAAATCGAGCATATTTATTCATTGGATTTTTTTTTACATGACTTCAAATTTTGACGCTACAGTTGTCCAATTATTGACTGTGAGGGTGTATTTACTTATATTTCATTAAAAAAAGTTTGTTTTTACTTACTTTTTACATAGACTTTCGGTTATAAGAATAGTTTTATATCATTGTCTCGTTTAAAAAAAAGTTTTGATCAAATCATAAGCACCCATCTGTTTATTTTTTCGCAAAAAGTTTAAAAAAAAATGTGACAGAGTGTTCTACCCCACCCCCCTTTTCTGAATATGTGCATGTGTTTGCATGCCCTGGCTCTCTTGGCCATACTGTTTTGTCAATAGACTTGAAAATTGGCATCAGTACTCCACAAGACCCTTCAAGAAATGTTTTCTCTTTTGATATGTGGAAGAGACCAAACCTTCCTTTCTCACCTTTTTAGGGTCTTATTTTGTTTGGTTTATTTACAACATCTAGCTCCTGGAAAATATAGATGTTTGTAGATATTCTTGTACTCTATTTTCTAAACATGGAAATAACGTCCAGATTCTCCAGAATCTAGATATTTATAGATATTATATTTTTTAAAACTCTTTTTGAAGGTTTTCCACTGGAAAACGCCGATGATGTCATAATCAGAATTCATTCTAACCATATTTATTCTTTGATGGAATTCTTTTTTAAATGACTTTAAATGTTGATGCAATGCTTGTTCAATTATTGACAGTGAGGGCGCGTTTATCAATATTTTTTGTAGAAAGGGTAGAAACAAAATCATCAATTAGACGATTTACCCAATTCAACACAAGCAGAAATCTCTGCGAACCCATCCCGAACATTCACTATGATGATAACCTCCATGAAGGAGCTTAGGTTACTTGCCATTATAATAACGCCATCACCGTTGCCAAATCCTTCTCTCTTTCTCTCTCTCTCTCTCTCTCTCTCTCTCTCTCTCTCTCTCTCTCTCTGATCGAGTTGATCTCACTATTACTCTCTAGTAGTCTACATAGTTATCGTCTCACTCCAGTTTCTCTCTTCTTCATTCATGGGCATGCAATTATAAGTATCTATATCTATATGCACAAGAACGCCCATCACGATGTTGGCCAGATTTTGATTCCTCCCCCGCATTTTCTCCAATTCTTGTCTATTATAAGCTTTATTCATCAACGCACCCATTACGCAACATGCTCCAATCTATCTATCTATCTATCTATCTATCTATCTATCTATCCGTCCATCTATCTATCTATCTATCTATCTATCTATCTATCTATCTATCTATCTGTCTATCTATCTATCTATCTATGTCTGTTCATATCTATCTATCTATCTATCTGTCTATCTATCTATCTATCTATCTGTCTATCTATGTCTGTTCATATCTATCTATCTATCTATCTATCTATCTATCTATCTATGTCTGTTCATATCTATCTATCTATCTATCTATCTATCTATCTATCTATCTATCTATCTATCTATCAAGGGGACTGGGAATTTAAGTATATAATTTTTACTATATTTAGAGAAAAAAAACGAATTAAAAAAAATATTCCACACAAAAGAAGGTTTCAAATAGTGGGTTCAATTTATTTTGTACATTCAAGCAGAAATTGACCCTTACTTTATATCCGTCATTATTTGTACTTGTTTTTTTTTTGTTTTATTTGTTTTTTCAAACTTTCAGATTTTTTTTTCTATCTCCGCCCAATAAAAGATGAAGAAAGTTACTTATCCATTGATCAGGCCCCTTTCCGATTTTTTTAATTGATCACCCCTTCCCAAACAAACATGCTGACAAAAGACGTTGGTTACGTGACGGTTTCTATTAAGTGACTAACCAGGCCCGTAATTCTGGTTACTTTTGGATATCTCATCGATTCTATCTCGGTCAGTTCTTATCTCTGTCTCTCTATCTCTTCATTTCCTTAAGTGCGTTTGTTTTACGACTGTAAATAACTTGAAATAAAAGGAGAAGAAAACTCGTAAAACCTTAAATAATCGATAATAAATGAATCTTTTCTCCGCTTCGATATCGAACCCACAATCATACCGGTAAGTTGCCAGGCATAAATCCACCCACAACTACATGTTCTTGTTTTTTTTTTTCGCCATAAAATTGATCCCTCTTTATATGAAGACCTCTCTGAGTTTGGACGTATCTTCTACTCTAAAAGCGAATTTCACTTCTTGAATAATTCTAACGCACACTGGGCAGCATTATGGAAAATGAAAATTATTTTATCAACTCGAAAAACCGAATTCATTTTAGAATGATTTACGAGGCATAGAATGACCAAGGGGTGAACATTTGGAGATACTGCATGGAGAAACAGGAGCAAATACAGATATTTAAGGGGAAAAAAAAGAAATAGATATCTCACGTTTTTCTTTCAAGATCGCCCCTGTCTATCTACACGATATCTCCGTAATTTCTCTGCCTGGATTACTTCCACTTTGATTTTACCACTAAAACTATTTCTATTATTTGGTGTAGATCTGTCAGCGTAGAAACGTTTGAATCTGTTTACAGGGGCTCAGATGTATCTCTTTATAAAAGCCTTAGGTAGATCGTGATAATCACGCAACGTGAACCGGAGAGGACCATGCTCAACATCACGTGGAGATGTTACAAGACAGCAAAATATATCAGGGAGAAAACAGGAGGCTGAGATCATAAAATCCATTTTGCAAATGGCAACGGGCTGGTCATGTTGCAAGAATGTCAGACAGCTGCTTGACATTAAGACCCCTGATGTGGATCCCCAGAGATCATATACAAATCTGGGGCCAGTAAAGAGATAAGATGGTGACAAACTAGACAAAGTTCTTAGGGTATTGGCTCCACGACGCCCCTGATATAGAGTTCCAGCGAATCTTTGAAATGTTCAACAAATCCTTAAAGTCTGCTGCTGATGTGTTGAAGGATTCTTTGATATAGGAAAAGGTAATTTAGGTCACTTCATTATAACGCAGTTTGTTATTGCGTTATATAACAAAGGTGTGGGATTGATGAACGCTCAGTTGTATCAATGTCTTCAATTTGGAACATTTTGTGTAAGATATACGCTCAGATGTATCAATGTCTAAAAATTGAAATCTATCGGTCGATATACATGCTCAGATGTTCAATGTTTAGAAATTGGAACCTATTGTGTTTGATACATTCTCAGATATCTAAAAGTTGAAATCTGATGGCCGGGATACACGCTCAAATGTATCAATGTCTAAAAGGAGGAACATGTTGTGCAAGATACATGCTCAGATGTATCAATGTCTAGAAGTTGGAACATTGTGTATGATAAACGCTCAGATGTATCAATGTCTGAAAGATGGAACATGTTCTGTAAGATACACGCTCAGATGTATCAATGTTTAGGAGGAGGAACCTGTCGTACAAGATACACGCTCAGATGTATCAATGTGTTCAAGTTGACATCTGTTGGTTGGGATACACGCTCAGATGTTCAATATCTAGAAATCGGAACCTGTTGTGCAAGATACACGCTCAGATGTATCAATGTCTAAAAGTTGGAACATTTTGTGTTAGATACACGCTCAGATGTATCAATGTTTAGGAGGAGGAACATGTCGTACAAGATACACGCTCAGATGTATCAATGTCTCGAAGTTGGAACATGTTGTGAAAGATACACGCTCAGAATTATCAATGTCAAAATGTTGGGACTTGTCGTGCAAGATACATGCTCAGATGTATCAATGTGTTCAAGTTGAAATCTGTTGGTTGGGATACATGCTCAGATGTTCAATATCTAGAAATCGGAACCTGTTGTGCAAGATACATTCTGAGATGTATCAATATACATATTAATGAAACCTGTTGTGCGACGTACACGCTCAGACATATCAGTGTCTACAAGTTGGAACCTTTTGTGCAAAATACATGTTCAGATGTATCAGTGTCCAAGAGTTCAAAGACTTTGTAATAAATGCTCTTCTAAGGTTTCCATATCATAAACGTCTGAATGCGTTTAATTGGCAAACATTCTTTGGACTAAATTGCTTCTGGCTCTCAGCCAAGAGATGAACACTTTGAGAATATCAATCAATTCACTCTGGGTTGCAATATGGAAAATAAAAATTATCTTATTAACTGGAAAATCCGAGTTTATATTTTAGAATGATTTACGAGGTGCGAGTTGGCAGAGTGGTTAACTACAATGAATAAGATTGGTCTGCTCGGATGGTGCATTATTTATAGTACATGAACCCGATCATAACTTTTGTGAAATTGGTAACAAATTCAGGAAATAGCTGAGAGTCCTATAAGTTACTGCTTTCATGAAAAACAAATGCCATTTTTCCACCCATACTTTTCTCCAGGAATACAATTTTGGAAAAAAAACAAAACTTAACACAGTGTAGGTAATTATGCCCCCATATTTCATCACTTCCTTAGTAAGCTATCGTCCATCTTCCTGCAAAATTCAATTGAATATCCTTGAGAACTTTTGGGGATATCGAGCGGGCAGTCTTGAGAATTGCGTGATATCATGTGGTGTGGACATATAGTTATGACGTAGGGGTGGTATATGTTCATGGAAACGCCCGAATATTTAATCACACGTTTCGCAGACTATAGCCAACCCTGTCTATTTTTTTTTTGTTTTTGAAATTCATTGCAAACCGTTGGTGATATTGCGTGGACTGTCATCAGCGTATACATGAACGTGCAGAAAAAAGGTAGAATATGTCTCGAGCAAAAAATTTCTGGACCCACCTCAAAATTTAACCAACTTTTCTTTTTAGTCATTATCCAGCTTTCCACGAATTTTATCGAAATACATTGATAAATCTTTGAGATATCGTGTGGAAAGGCAAGAGTGAATATAGAAATGAACAGAAGAAAAGAAAAACAAACAAGAAAATCAAAAAATCAAAAAATGAATTACTGGATCTATTCCATTAGTCACCCTTTCCTTATAACCCAACACAAAATTCATTGAGATTCATGGAGAACCTTTGGAGATATCGTATGAAGAGTCGGGAGCAAATCAGGAAATTTAAGGGGAAAAAGAAAAGAAAAAGATAATTCACGTTTTTCTTTCAAAATCAGTCCTGTCTGTCATCACTATATCTCTATAATTTCTCAATGAATTTCGACGAGATGTGTAATGGTGACAAACGGGGTAAGAAAGAGGTGGTTGAATTCGGGGGAGAATTCAGGAATCCGTTTTTGATTAAGAGATATTTTTCCGTTTTAATATTTTATACATTTCTGTATTCGTTCATATCTGTCCCCAAGGTATTTCGAAAAATTCTGAATGAATTTCAATTAAATTTTGTAGAAGGACGGGCCACATTGTAAAGGAGAACTGATTGAATCTGGGGGCTGATCCAAGAACTTGCTGAGTTATTTCTGCGTTTTAAAAATACATTTCTATATCAGTCCTTGTTTGTCAATACGATATCACCATAAGTTATGGGTGAATTTCGATGAAAATTTCGTGGAATAATGAGACGGGGAAGGGAGGAAGTAACTGTCGTCTGAGGTGGCCCCAGGAATTTGTTTTTGATCCGTAGATATTCGTATATCCGTATAGGATCCTGCCTGTCCACATGATATCTCAAAAGCGTTGATGAATTCAAATTAGGTTCCGTGGAAAGGTAAGACACGTATTGAGTATGATGAGATTAAACTTCAGGGCGGATCCAGGGATTTGTTTTTGATTGAGAGATATTTTTGCTTTGTTTTCTCCCTACATTTTTGTATTCACTCTCGTCTGTCTCCACGATATCCACAATGGGTTTCGATTGAATTATCTGCAGAAGAAAGGTTTGATAAAATTTCGAGACCGATTTAGGGATTTGCTTTTGATTGAAATATTTTTCTTCTTCCTCCGTTCATTTCTGCATCTGCCTCTACCCGATATTCTAAAAGTTCTCAATTGATTTCAATGAAATTCAGTGGAAGGTTAAACCAAATTGTATGAAGATTGTATGAAGACTTTCACGTGGATCTAGGAATTTGTTCTTAATCTATTTCGTTTTTGAAATAATTTTGCGTTCTTTCTTCTTTCTGTACTCGCTCCTGTCTGCCCAGACGATATTTTCAAAAGTGTTCCATGAATTCCGATGAAATTTTTACAGGGGATGGGAAATAGACTACAAAAGAAATATTAACATTTCTGTGCGAATCCATTCTCATTGTCTAAATCATAATTGGAAGAATCGTGTATTCACAATCGTCCATTTTGTATTTCAAAATGGCTACCACATAATCGGATAGAGAAACTGACAACAATTCCCTTTCTCAATGTGGTTTTTAGATATAATTGGTTGCCCACCCCCGGCAAAATCCTAACTTCTACTTTCCCACAGGCCTATGAAGCTTTTACTTTGCTTTAGTGTCGCCGACTGTTCATGATCCAATGTGACCTGTGTCTTAACAGACGGATGCTTAACTTCAGAATGGGATGGGCAAGCTGAGTTCAAACTCACGAATGCCCTCGGGCAAAACATACCTACTTATCATGGGCCGCCGTAGCTCATCATCGCCACGTTTTAGGATACTAAGGAAGAATAGTATCTTTAAAATGCTGATCTTAAAGGAAGAAAAAAAAAAAACGATTTCCTATACTTAGCTTGGTGTGGCACGAGGCCACGATGGTGGACAAGGAAGTAGGAATTGATGTGCGAGACAAGCTTGTTAACCATCTCGCCATAGGAGGCGTCCGAAATATCTAGTGGGCTTAGCATAGACAAGCAAAAGGCTACAAGTGTAGGAGAAATCAATGAGGATCGAACTCATTTCAGAGTATATAATTTGCGATATTAATTTGCACTTAAAATGACGCCCCTCTCGAAAATACAAATTGGTAAAATTAACTTCTGTCTAAGATGAGAACTCATGGAATTTACCCGGCAATTCAAAAGCAAACTGGTCTGTCCGGAGATCGAACGTGGCTCACTGAGTCTATTTCCCAAACCGTTATCCGTTCGTCAATACCTCTTCTGTTTAGTCAATGGCATCTTGTCAGATTTATTAACCGAAGTTCCATTATTCCATCAGGATTGTTATTACTTTGTTCATGGACACCTGAACGTGGTGTGATGTTGGCAAACTCCCAAACCATTAAGTGTGTAGTGTGATTGATCCTCACCGTGTGACTTCGCTGGGTTCTCCGCTCCTACAGCTTTGTACCAGACTGAGATGAACTCAAATAGTTCCGAATTCACTGCCCTTGAAAGCGTTCAAAAAGAAAGAAAATACGATTCGATTTACCGAGACGAGAAAATACCATCATAGATATTTACACAGCAACATGAAAATAAAGTATTCTTTTGCTAGCCGAATAGTAGTAAAGTGACCAAGCAATTACAATCATTTTATGTGGGAATTTTGCTTAACCGTTCCCAGTTCTAAAAAAATGTAGTATGATCTGTTAGGATGAATTGTCGGGGGTGGTTGTTATCAGATAGAAGAGACTACGGCGTAGGAGAGAGAGAGAGAGAGAGAGAGAGAGAGAGAGAGAGAGAGAGAGAGAGAGGAGAGAGAGAGAGGGAGAGAGTGAGTTGCTATGACAGCTGAAGATAACAGTGCTCCGTTGCGTACTAGCTGTCACCAATGGATAATTATCAAAAAGGGCTTGAACCTATTAAAGAACCTCCTAACGTCTAACAAGCTTAACCAACAAGTTGCAATATTCAAGGGAAAATGAACCGGTTATTGCATAACAGGGTCTCTCATCAACAGCCTGTTAACGTCCGTCAAGATTCTCCAGAACTCTCTATCATGGGCACCACGGAACCAGTACTTCCTGAATTTGTCCAGTTTATCATGCCATCTTATTTTCTGTCGGTCACAATTTCGCATATGTTCTCCAGGGATCAATGATGTGAGTCGTTATGTCAAGCAGTTGTCTGATATTCTTAACATGTCCAACCAATGGCCATTTGGGTTTTCTAATGGATTCTATTATATCTGCAACTCGTGTTTTCTCCCATGGAATAATTGTATTTGTTCAGTCGCTTTACTCCATTTCTGCTGACTAAGGTTTTTTTTTTCACATAAGAATACTTCGTTTTCAGATAGCGGGAGAAACTGTAATGATATTTTATCGTCTCACAAAATTCAGTACAGTCATTTTTTATTTTAACGCTTTTAAGAGCAGCGGAAGTATTTATGGTTAGCTAAGTCTCTGGTGCAAGGTGACAGGAGTGGAGAACCCAGTGAGGAGTGGGTCACTCGATGGGGATCGAACTCAATACGTTTGTTACTGAACTCTTTTTGTGATTCCCACTATCTCATCTTCTGGTTTTCCACCATCTTTATTTCTGACGTTTAATCGCGTTTCTTTCTCTTTTCATTACCCCCCCCCCCCGTTCTCTCCTTAAGAAGTAATGTAAATACTAGTGCCCTTATGCTGGCTACGGCGAAGGCTGTCCCAGCTAAGACGCTCACAGCATGACTTCGAGATTTGTGGTATCTGAGAGGTGACACACACACCAGAAGTAGCGACACTCACTTGAAAACTTCATTTCGCTATTTCACCCATAACTGGGGTAGGACAAGAATAGATCTGATTCGTGCTCTTCCCAAGGGCATTAGCAAGAAGTAAACGCAGGCTATTTCTATTATAGTTTCAAATTGGATCGCTGGTTCCATTTTCCGTGCTATTAACCGCTCGGCCACCGCTACTTTCAATTCGGTTTTTGTCTTTTATTTCCCTCCTTGGTTGGTTTCTCTTCCGGCTTATGCGTCTCTGCCAATTTTTGCTGCTTGTCCTTCATGTTTTCCTCCTCGTCGGCCAGACAATAACTTGCCACTTGATATGAAGGAATTCTGGGAAGGTAGACCAGGGTGCCCCCAGTGACCCAGTGTTTTACTTACTGTTCGCAGCCTCAGAGAGGAAGAAAAAATATCTTTGGCTACTGAGGAGATGCGGATGAAGACGAATAAAAACATCTGGAACCTTCGTCTTCTTCTACTTTTTCGTCTTCTTCTTTTTTCTTTTTTTTTCTTCTTTTTCTTCTTCTTTCTTTTCTTCTTCTTTTGCTTCTTCTTTTTCTTTTTCTTCTTCTCCTTCTTTCTTTTCTTCTTTTTCTTCTTTATCTTTTTGTTCTTTTTGTTCTTCTTCTTTATCTTCTTCTTCCTTTCCTTCTTCTCCTTCTCCTCCCCTTTTTTCTTCTCTTTTTTTCTTCTTCTTCTTCTCCTTCTTTCTTCTTCTTATTCTTTTTCTTCTTCTTCTTCTTCTTCTTCTTCTTCTTCTTCTTCTTCTTCTTCTTCTTCTTCTTCTTCTCCTTCTTTCTTCTTGTTCTTTTTTCCTTCTTTTTCTTCTTCTCTTTCTTTCTTCTTCTTTTTTCCTTCTTTTTCTTGTTCTCCTTCTTTCTTCTTCTTCTTTTTCCTTCTCCTTCTTCTTCTTCTTCTTCTTCTTCTTCTTCTTCTTCTTCTTCTTCTTCTTCTTCTTCTTCTTCTTCTTCTTCCTCCGGTGGACGTCTGTTTCTGTCTGTCTGTCCGTCTGTCTATCCGTCTGTCTGCCAGGTTGTGTATTACTCTAACTTTCTGTCTGTTTTGCAAAGGGTGGAGAACGTTCCCTTCCTCATGGGCCAAAAAAGAAGAAGCAAAAACAAATCAATCAATAAAAATGAAAAAAGAAGTTCAAGAAAAAAAAATCAAGATGTTTCGGGTGTGTTAGAATCACGCCAACACGCGCATGTGCACACGGACAGATATATATATATATATATATATATATGTATATATATATATATATGTGTGTGTGAGTGCGTGTGTGTGGTTTGTCCCGAAAGTATCCAGCCATTTAATATTAACTAAAAAAACAATCGACGTAAGGCAACGACGCCTTAGTCCTTTTGGAAATATTCCCCTTGGGACCTCACACATTTATCACAACATTTCCAATTCTCCACTTTTAGAAATAATAAGAAAATGCCTCTTTCGGGATCACCATCATTTGCCCAGTTGTTTTTTTTATATCAATGTATACAATTTGCCACTTGTCAGACCGTAGTGCTATAAGTTACCAAATTATTCAACGCTGTTTACTGGATCATTATATTCCTACGTAACGCTCGGTAGATGAGTAGAAAGCAAAGATTATAAATGGTACTGATTGCAGAGAAGGGCAGACTTCAAATAGACGAAATTGATATAAAATAAATGAAAACACTAAAGTGTATCAGATAAAATATCCTTGCACCTAGGAACAGGCGTTCTGAATTCTGAACGTATCTAACACGATTGATGATGCACCAACCTACATATGACGTCATCTAATAACGTACGATTAATAAAATTACATCATTTTGTCAGCAACAATCATCGAAATACAAAATAAATAGCATAAAGATTTTTTCTGAATCTTAAATTAAGGATAGCCATGTATCATGCCTTTGATAATTACCAGAGAATGAGCGGAAGCCTTAGGAATCATACTTGAGGACAATCTTGCCCTCATATTTGATACAACATTTAAGCAAGTTTTATCAAATATCTCGTGTGTATGTGTGTGTATTGATATTATCATTTTCGATTCAATTCTAGCAAGAGGATACATATAGGGTACAAGTCGACAAATGTCAAAGCAAGTTGACAAATAAAAAAAAGTAATTGAGAGCAGATAGGAAAGACTTTTAGTTTCAGACAAGAGAAATATTCAATAGATTGAGAATTTTTTTTTATCAAAGTAATATTCTGAGCTAATTGGTTTTATTTTCCGTGTAAAGAGCTGTAATAATAAATGGTTAATATTATGAGTCTAGAAAAGATCAAAAGAACATGGAACCTAACCAAAAGATTAACCCTCAAACTGAGGAGCATACAACGTGCACATGAAATAATTTCATGTGGAAAAATCACAAGACAGCATAATATATCAGGGAGAAAACAGAAGTCCGAGACATTATAAGATCCATTAGAAATCTCAGATAACAATGGACTGGTCATGTTGCAAAAATGGCAGATAACTGATGGAAATTACGACTCACAAAATGGATTCCTACAGAATATGAAATGGAGAGACGAGCTGGACGAGTTCAAAAGTTATTGGCTCCGCAACGTCCAGGTCTAGCGAATCTTGGAGAAAGTCTATGTCCAACGACAGACGCTAATAGACTGATGGTGATGATGAAAGATCAAAGCAATTTTCCCCTTTAGTGATACTGTTCCACACTTCATCCAATTGGGTTGTACTAATCTTTATTTGATTAGGGTAGGATACTACAGCATCCAAAGAGATGTTGGGTACATCAGGCTCTTTGCTCGAAATAGCTAAGGATGTTTATGGAATAAATGGAATTCAAAGAAATATTTGTTTGGTACATCCTTACTTTTAATTTACACCGTGGTAAAGTGGACTCAAATTTTGTCTCATTGGGATGGTACTAATATTTACTCGGTTATATTGAGCGGTGCTGGGGGATCTTAATGGTGCTAATCTGCGCTTCATCAAACATTTCCGCTTTTTGTGTTAGGTTCTTCTTGCTTACCAAGCCTCAGTTCATAGGATATTGGGAGATTTTTGGTTCGAGTTTCTTCAATTTTGCTTTTCTATGCAATAAGGTTTGGTACATTCTAGCTCACTTTATTGTCTAGTCACCTAAGGATGTAACTGGGATCAACCTTTAAAAGACATAATAATTTCTTACCCCAAAATGTTTCGACTTGTACTAGAGATCGTGAGATATATATGACACGTCTTAGTAGCTTTACCATTGTCTATCTCCCTCTCTTTCTCTTTCCCCCTTTCTCTTTTTATCTCTCTCTCACTCTATCTCTCTTTCTCTCTATCTTTTATTTCTCTCTCTTTTTCTTCCTCTCTGTTTTCTTTCTCTCTCTTTCTCTCTCTCTCTCTCTAACATATAACCTCCTTCCTTCTGTCCATGTATACTTACTAAATTTAGCCTGGTTAGAAAGAAAGACAGTGTGTGTGTGTATGTGCATGTGTGTGTGTGTGAGAGAGAGAGAGAGAGAGAGAGAGAGAGAGAGAGAGAGAGTGAGGGAGGGAGAGAGAGAGAGAGAGAGAGAGAGGGGAAATAGGAAGAGAGGTAAAAAGAGAGAAAGAACGGATTTCCTTCCTTTCCACACCCAAGATCATTCTAGATTCAAAAAGTGGTGGGATGGAGGAGAGTCGGAGAAATAAGGAGGGGGGTGTGGTGGGGACAAAAAGAAATATTAAATCCAAAACAAGAATTCACTACAAAAAAGAAAAGGAAACCCCCAAATAAATAAATAATCAATGCAATCGTTAAACAAGGATGTTTGGAAGTTGGTAATCCCTTCTTTCCGCTTCCAGGAACATCCTTGGCACTATTATTACAGAAGGAGAAAAAAATCGGTCTAGTTATTTGCCCAATAGAAACCGTCAGACAACCAACGTCTTTTGGCAGCTTGTCATGTATGGGGTGATCAACTGAAAGATCATTCGAAAAGTGGGTGATCAATGAATAAGTTCGATTGTCTTTCGCTGGGCACTAAAAAAAAGACCGAATTAAGATTAACAAAGAAGTGTAAACAGCGCCGAACACAAGCTAAGAGACCAATTTAGCATAAACTTATACTGCAAATTGCTGCATTACCCCCCAAAATCTTATCAAAGGAGCATTTCACAAAAAAAAACATTTTTTTCAAGATGTAATGAGGAGTAAATGTTCGAATTTCCAGCCCTCTAGCTCCATTAGTGCGGCTTGTACGTTTGATGCATTCATCAAAAGCCAGCTAGCCAGCCAGACCAACTCAACAACTGAAGAGATATGTGGACAGTTTTCGTGGCAGTCTTGGTTGGCGGTTTCTAAATCTTTCTTCGTTCAAACCTAACAGGAAACTTGGAAAAAAAAATTACAAACAAAAAATTTGAAAGGAAGTTTCAGCGTGTTAGCTTGATAAAAAAAAAATGGTGATTGGTGCCCTTACACTGGCTACGACTCCAGCTGTCCATGCTTGAGCATCACATATCGGATAACCACTTAATTGTCCCTCACCTTCTTCCTTAGCTTTATGGCTATGTCAAAATTTATCCACTCAAGTTACACCGTTCGATTCTTAACGTCCGGACCGGCACGGATTGTTATTATCGTTTTCATCGGTCTCTGGACGACGTGCGAAGCTGGCAAACTCTCGGATGGATTATAAACGAAGTGAGTGCGATCCTCACCGGATGACTCACTCCTGTGGCCTTGCACCAGACTAAGCTAAATTTGAATGTTTTGGACTTCTAGATATGGTACAAACTCACGTGATCATTACAACTTTTGTAAATATCAGTCCTGCATAGATGCTCAACACGTGTGGCCTTGCGTCAGACTCGGCTACTTTGGATGCCCCGATATGGTGTAATGTGAGCATACTAATACACCATTGATAGAGAGATGATTTCGATTCTCTTTGGATGCCCAACTCCTGTTACCTTGTTCAAGACCAGGTTAAACTTGTAAAATACTTCAGGCTTCTCCAAAATTTCCATAACACTACGAAAGATGGCACTGGGAACTTTTGAAGCGTTAGTATTATTTAAATATCTTCTATCCCTGCCAAAGCATCATGTGCTAACCTGGCAGGGTAAGGTCGATGAGTCTCATATCTGGGGAATTGCAATGTCTTAAATATCACATCCAATTGAGAACAGAAGTCTGGAACGACAGAGGACGACAGTCAGAAGATTCCGACTTCCTGTGGCACACGAAAAAAAAAGGACAATTCAAAATTGGGAAAAAATGAGGGTTCCTTGAGAAAATTTCTACAAAATGAATTTGGTATCGTTGCAATTAGATAAAAAACCTATCCTCTTCAAAGATTTGAAAACTTTTTTTCGTCCACCCTGGGGATATTTCTTTATTTGCGATAATACAGGGGTAAATAGTGAAATGAAATAAAAAATAAGTTCCTGGATCCACCGTAAATTTTTGATACGTGCTATATCCTTCTACAACTTTTGGAGATATCGTTGGGATAGACAGGAGTGGTTAGAGCAATGTATGAAGAAACTCAGAAATATGTCTCAATTTCTTGGATCCAGGCCAAAATTTAATCACTATTCCGTGGTCTATCTTCCTACTGAAGTTCATTGACACCCATAAGAACCGCTCCAAAATTTGATCTCATCTCCTTAAATACATGCGTTACATTTCCACCGAACTTTTGGATAAAAGATGTGGACAGACACGAGTGGATACATGAATATATAAAATATAAAAATTGGGAAAATTCATTCAATTAAAGATGGATTCCAGGATTAGTTACTTCCTTTTTACTCCGTTGCTTACTTTTCCATAATTGAGTCATCGAAAAATTTCGGCGGTATCGTTTTCACAAATATAAAGAGGACTAAAAGAATTTAAAAAAAAACACCAAATAGTGCAAGGGAAATAACTTTAATCCAAAGTTACCACCCTTGAATTACTATTCTATTTTTTCTAGTATGAATTTATGAATAATGATGGCGCAACTGTTTTTCGATTTTCGATGGTCAAGACCGAATTCAAACGTTTGATAGGGATTGTCTCTTCCCAAGACGATATATATATATATATATATATATATATATATATATATATATATATATATAGAGAGAGAGAGAGAGAGAGAGAGAGAGAGAGAAAGAGAGATAGATAGATGGATAGATAGATCGAGTGATAACTTTTTCTGCTTATTCTTGAATCTGCAATTGAAAGAGTTATGCAGTTAGATATATACAAATGACCTGCTATAATTGATAACTATTTATTTATTTACTGTCATCATCAACCTTTGAAAGTCTGTCGTTGGACAGAAACCTTCCCCAGGATTCGCCAAACTTCTCTATCGTGGGCGTCGCAGAGTCAGTACTTTCTGAATTTGTCTAGCTCGTCTCTCCATCTAGTACTCTGCCGGCCTCGGTTGCGCATGTGATCTTTGGGAATCCATATTGTGTCGTGATGTCTATCGGTTGTCTGCCATTCTTGCAACATGGCCATCCCATTGTCATTTGCGTTATCTAGTGCATTCTATGACTTTCCTGACACCTGATATATTTTGCTGTCATGTGGTGTCTTCACGTGATTCTTTCGTGTGCATGTTGTTTAGTTTTCAGTTGGAAGATCAATCTTTTGGTTAGATTCCATGTTTCAGCTCCATAAGTGACTATCGGGAGGACACATTGGTTGTATACCCTTCTTTTTAAGATTGATGGGATCTTTTTTTGAAAGTTGAGCTTACTCTGCCAAGTCATCATGACTGCATGCATATATAAACACACACACATGCACACACGCAGAAACACACACACATATACATGTCGTAACGCGACTCTACTGAACCGAATGGACTAACAACACATCTACTAATGAACAATGTGTTTCTCCGTCTGTAACCATGGCCCCTTCCAATTAAAGGTAACGATTCTGCCGATAAAACATCTACCCATCATTTGAAATAATTTCCTCACAACAAAATAATTGATGGAGATTCTCAACTTGGTCATCTCGACACCTGGTATTCCCCAATGGTCACCCATCTTTCTACCGACCAGACTCGATGCTTAACTTCGGTGTATCCAACGTGATTTGACTGCAAACCATTAACCTCAGGGTGAGGTTCCTAAATCCCCGTCCTAGTGCTGAGTGATCGGTGAATAGGCATTGAAAACCATTTTCAAAGTATTAGGTATGACCCGGGGTCGGACTAACCAACGGCCCATCGCTTGACCACAGTGATTGGTGGCGTTAAAATAAATGCAGGAGTATACAGGCCTCTCTGTTTATAACGCGGCTGTTGGGGCCCAAGAGAGCCAATACTGCGTTATAACCAATCCATGATCAAACTAGTTATTTTGAATCCACCATTTACTAGCATTGTAACGCGAACCGCGTTATAACAAACAGGGGGGACTGTAATAGGTTGGAGCGAGGGTTAGGTTAGGAACAGTCGGAAAGAGTATTAACCACTACTGTAAGTTCGACCTTGGCATTGCATCAGACCAAGCTAAGCTTAGTAAATATTGATGCAACGGGTGAGGTGAAAGCGGGTAGGAAGAAAGAAGATAGGGTGAAAGTGGGTGGAATGAAAGCGGGTTGGATGGAATGGGGTGAATGAAAGGGAGGGGGGAATGAGAGCGAGTTTCTTTGCCAAGGTTAATTTTTTGTTTTAAATATAAAAACTTCACTTTCATTTTTTTGTATAAATATTTTTAGTGACTGTTGATAAGTTTTAATTATCTCGGTCCAAGAAACTGATGGCATTTTCTGAACGCACGTGGTTAGTGAAGTTTTTTTTCCCTTTCCTATTCATAACAGCTAAACATTTTTATGGATGACCGCATATGATAAGAGCCCAACGAACCATTTTTAAACAGTTGATATTTCCGTTATTTTCAGAGCTGCAGTTTTTATTTATTTTGAAGCTTGAACGCACTGCATTTGGATTCATAGTAAGATCTAGTTTGAAAAAAAAACCACCATTGTAACTGTAAAAATGACGAAAATATCAATTCTAAGATGTTTCCATGAGCACTTATCTTGTGGGGTTACTTATATCTTCTAAAGTACTTCATTATTGGCCTATTCTTGTAAATGTCAGTTCTTCTTGAAAGCTGTTCGTCTGTCTGTTTGTCTATCTTTATCTCTTCCCATTCATCTATCTATCTATCTATCTATCTATCTATCTATCTATCTATCTATCTATCTCAATCTGTTCATATCTATCTATCTATTTATCTATCCATCAATCTACATTATGTCTTTATCTATCTTATTTTTATCTGTATCTCTCCCTCCAACGATGTATTTCTGTTTATTGGACTATCTCTCTTCTATCAGACTATCTCTGTTTATCGGACTATCTCTGTTTATAGGACTGTCTGTTCAAGCTCTGACGATGAAATTGTGTACATATTCGGTGCACACGTACGTCTGATAGGAACTTCGATAGACAGATAGATAGATTGATTGATAGATATGACAATACTGAGATAAATTGTTATGAAGGCAGATATGAACATATATAGATAGATATGAACATACTGAGATAGATGTATAGATAGACGCGAACAGACCGAGATAGAGAGATCGTTATGAAGATAGATATGAACAGACTGAGAGATAGATAGACATGAAAATACTGAGATAGATACATAGATAGATAGGAACAGACATACAGATAGATGTAGACAGGTGATATATATATATATATATATATATATATATATATATATATATATATATATATATGTATATATATATATATGTATATATATATATATTAACATACTGAGATACATATAGTGGTTTGAACAGACATATAAACGGATAAGAACAGCGATATAGAAAGATAAAGAAGAGAGATGAATATGAGCATACTGATATAGATATACATATAGGTATTAACAGACTTATAGATAGGTAGATAGATACATATGAACTGAGTGGGTTAGGTAGATATGAACACACTGAGATAGATAGATAAATAGATGACATATCTTCGTGTTTAATTTTTCTCCTCTTCCGCCAACTATTTTCCTGTTCAATTCTCTGATGCCAATTCTCATCATATCTATTCTATCTTTTCACAGACACTTCCTTTGTCCCTAGACCGGCCCACCCATGGAACCACATAACTCAACCTCACAAAGAGATTCAACGAGGAACTTTTACAAGAGTTTCGTGCAGTCCGAAGAGATATTCGCAGCAAAATCTCCTTTTTGACGCCGTTTAGGAGTTACTTTCATTTTTCTGATTTGGAAACCATCAAGCAAAACTGTCAACGTTGGTTTCTTCAGTTTTCAAGCTGATCTGGCTTGTTGGCTGGCTATGTATGAATTGTACCTAAAGGTCATGCCACTGGAGCTAGAGGTTTGAAAATTTATATATTTTCTCCTTATCATGCTGAGTAAAAACCTTTTTTAATTCTTGAAACTTTGCCCCTGTCATAGGTTTCCAATGGGTGTTTAATTTTCAAAGTAATTTCATGCTAAATTGGTCACTTAGTTTTTGTCTGGTAGCATTCAAGATTGCTTAAAAAAAAATTCTAGTTATCAATGTCCAACAAAAGACGAGAGAATTAACATTCGTTTATCACCTCTTTTTCCAATTTTTGATTCATCTCCTCCAACATGGCATGTTGCCAAAGAGACGTTGGTCACATGGAGGTTTCTATTGGGAGACCAATTAGACTTGTCTGTGTTTATTTTTTGCTGTCGTTATGGGGAACCTCCCTGTTAGTTTCCTCTCTTGCATATTTGCTGCCCGTAAATATCTGCCGAATTCCGGCGGGTCCCTTAATATTTATTTTTGCAGGTTATGTGCTCATCCCGTGTACGAAGGAAGTCTTCCAGAAAAAAAGATCTGTTGGTGAATTAACACTTGCAAAACCAGCAATAGTGGGCGTTTGCTTCATGGTTAACAAATCACTCTCGTAGATTGTTTATTCCAAGAACGATCAGAGAGTATTTATAATTTGGGAAAGTTTCCTGAATATTTTTTATCCTGTTTTTTTTTTTTAAAAAAAAGGGAGAGTGATTCAGGATTTTATGTAAAAAGAGGGAAAACAGATTATCATGGGAACACACAAACTGTACTGTTTTAAAGACAGAAAAGAGAAGTAAAGGGTGCCTAGGTAGTCAATAGAAACTGTCATGCATTTAATTACTTTTAACATCAAACTGTGTTGGGGGTGATCAATTAAAGAATTTTAGGGGATCTGAAATGAATAAGTTACTTCTCTTGCCTTTTGTCGGATAGTGTCACTAAAAAATGATGAATATTCAAAAAAACAAGAGTAAATGCTGTTAGACATAATCAAATGATCAATTTAGCCTAAGCTTACATTCAAATTGAACCTCTCATTAAAAACCTGTTGGGCAGGTTGGAGAGGTCTCAAAAGTCAGTTTCCCAAGCAGAGCAGAGAGAAAGTATCTAAATTTTCAGCCCTCTAGCTCCAGTGGTATGGCTTGTATGCGTGGATGGTACTCTTGTCACGGTACAGGTTGATTGACGAATTATCTCATTAATCTTGATGTATTGTTGTAATCTTGGATTGTATCTTGTATCTCTGAAGTTGCTCCAGATGGCACAGGTTGCCATTTGAACGTATGCGGATGTTCGCGCTTTCTGTATCAACCATCTCCTCTAAAGTCTATTTCAACATCATGCTAGTGAATATTGAAACAGTATTGGAACAAGAACCCGACCCTGTTCAATGGGCCTAAGCGTTCCCTGTCGATTCCGACCAGGCTGACCTGCAACACATGCAGTTGACTGATAACAATGAAGAACTTGGGCGGGCAACTAAGATTGTTCAAAATTTTTCAAACCCGATCTTGGTGTCAAACGCCTTATTCAGGTTATTCAAAGGTATCGCACACAGGCCTTTATTTTGCTCATGACGCTTTTGATGAGGTTTGTCTTTGAACAAAAACCACGTCAGTTGTTCTGGAGTTTGCTCTGGAAACACACTGACTGATGAGCAGCAAGCTTTGCTACTAATCTATTAAGCAGGACCCTCACGATGATTTTGCCAGCAATAGAGAGCAGCATGATACCTCGATAGATTGAGCAGTCTGATTTTTCATCCTTGTTTTTGTAGAGGGTTATTATGACTGCTTCGTTGGAGTCTTGAGTAAGTTTGTTGTGTTTCCAATAGTAGACAAGAAGTTCATAGAGACCTGCATACGGAGCTTGGCTTCTGTGCTTCCATATCTCTGGAGGGATGCCATCACTGCCTGTAGCATTGCCACACTCAAGTTTCTCAATTGCTTTTGCAATATATATATATATATATATATATATATATATATATATATATATATATATATATATATATATATATATATAACCTTAATCTTCGTGGAATCTGACCATGAAAAATTACTCATCCTATCATTTAGTTTCTTGACATGTAAACAGCAATACCACAAAGCTTATTGCTCCAAAAGGGTGGTAAGAAAGGTTTGTGCTCGTTGTTCGTATTATATATATATATATATATATATATATATATATATATATATATATATATATATATGTGTGTGTGTGTGTGTGTGTGTGTGTGTGTGTGTATACATATACATATATATATATATATATATATATACATTGGTGTGATTTTCAATATGTCTCTATATTTACTACATATAAATGTACAATGTATTTATAATACCAGCTATGACGTGAGACGTGAAACGTGAAAAGTAGATAACTTGAAAGCAAACTCAGAACACAAAGAGCAAGGGGAAGAGCAATGTTGTGAAGTAACACCAAGAGATAGAAAAAGATCGAAATGTGTCCGGTAAGAAACCAAAGTAAAGAAGATCGTAATACTAACAAAAATGGGGATGTTATGGACACTTAACAAGAAGTAAAGATAACAAATGGTGTAAAAAATTATCAAATTGATCCCCTAAAGATAGCAAATGCAGTCGGAGAAGACAGATGCTTCTGCTGATTATACACACACTTATATATACATATGTATGTGCGTGTGTGCGTGTGCATATACATACACACACACACACACACACACACACACATATATATATATATATATATATGCCACTGATATGAATTGGTCCAGTGTCTTTGATTAACCTTCCTATGTCTACATTCACACTAGTCGATCCAGTCACGGTCAATAAGGAAGTGTGGCTGTCACCAAACCAAATTTCAAATAACTTAGTTTGATCAAACTTATGTACGTATCAACGGAGCATGTCAAGCTTCTTATGCTTCTCTGATTCACATTGATCCCTTAATTACAACTTCCCATACTCATCAAAGGATTAAGGATTTCGCTGGTGTAGACTAAAAATCTATTCCTTTCAATTAGAACAAACGAGCCGGATTTAAGTATTGAACCATTTTAGGATAATCACGTGACAGTCAGTATTTAGCCTCCTACAATTTCGCTTAATTTTTTCCAGAACCTGATCAGAGTAAAATGCAAGAAGCAAAGCTAGATTAGTAATTAGTTATTGGTCACTATTGATATATTCCTGTCTATGATGTGTGTAACCTTTTGAAATAACTATTCAATACTTTTCACAAATTACCTTATTAGCCATAGATCCATTCATGATTCTATCAGTCCAAAACACTTACTGTGATTTAAAGGCAATGAATGAATCTTTACATCCATTTATGAGATGTCTCATGTATAAGGCGACACAATTGTTGTACCAAGAAATCATTCTTTCGTGGCATGCCTTGTTGTGTATGGTTCGACCTTTGGTGAGAAATTGTTAATTTATGATTCACCCTGCGTTTAAGTTGACTCAAGAGGTTTAATCAAACAAAAATTCAGTACAACAACGATTCAAGATAGAATTCACAAAACTTTCGCGATAAATTTCCCCCAAAATACGAAATTCAAAAAAATGAAAGAAATATTAACCAAAAATTAATGATGATATACAGTACCTCATCTAATAGAAATCAAGATGATATTTCAAATATTTATAGAACTGGAGAACATGAAAACAATAACAAATATGGCACCGAGCAATCGAGAAAAATAAGAGATGGATTTCAGGGTTTGATTCAATCTTCAGCCAGCTATGATGATTATTTCCCAAGGTTGGAGATGGGTGTTTAAATCTCACCCAGAACTCTTTATTTCTTTGTTTCACATCTGCACAGTTGACATTCTGTTGTAGACTAACGGTTTGGACCGATGAAATTGAAAGCAATTGCAATTGAGGTAAAAGGGAGTACAGGTTAAACTTCCGAAACTCGGTAAGGTCGAGACCAGCTTCGAGCCGACATTCAGAATTTTCCAACTTTGAGAAAGCATAAAATGCATAACATGTATTTACTAAGTATCAAAAATACTCACGATGTGTATAAAACTCGGTACACACAATCCCCCCCGCCCCAGTATCACAGAATCAGGAATCGTCCAAAAACTGCCGAGTTTTGGAAGTACCCGGGTTTTGGAAGTTGCCGGATTTTGGAAGTTGCCGGGTTTGGGAAGTTACCAAGTTTCGATCGCCAGAGTTTAGGAAGTCTATAATGATTTTCAGCGGATGGAATATTTTGCACTGAAATGCAAATTCATGTCAAAGGAAGATGAACGAGAAGAAGAGAAAAAAAAGTGCAATAAATAAAAAGAAAATGAGAGACAAGGAATAATGAAAAAAAGAAGAAATGACGATCAAATGATAAAAAAAAGTTAAAAAATGAAAAATCAGGTGAGTCACTCATTAGTAGCTGTCACGTGATCAACGTCTTTGGTTAACACGCAATGTTTGGAGTGATCAATTAAATTGTTAGAAAAAAAAAGGTGATCAATGAATAAGTTACTTTCTTGCCTCTTGTTGGATTCTGAAAAAAAAAAAGCCCGAATTTTCGAAAAATAGGAGTGAATGCCGCTGGACACTAACTGAGGGACCAATTTAGCATAAACTTACTTCGCAGATTGAACTCCTAAAAAACATATTTAGGGGTAAGTTTTCAAAAAGCAAAAAAAAAAAAAAATAATAATAAATGAATAAAAAATAAAATAAATGAATAAAAAATAAGACTGTTTTCTTCCAAGACAATGAATAAATGTTTACATTTTCAGTCTTCTAGTTCTATCAGTACAGCTTGAACACGCAGCACATAGATAGAGGAATAAATAGCCAGCCGGCCACGCCAGCTTAAAAATATGAAGAAACCCATGTTGGCAGTTTTGTTGACAGTCTTGATTGACGGTTTCTTATAAACAAAAAAGGTACTGATGTTTAAGGAAATAATGGAAAAAGGACAAATCATGGTAAAAGAAGTTTGATTGAAAGAGAAAAAAAGAAATGTAGATACAAATTAAAAAAAACAAAGTTGGGAACCGTGATTAAAATTACAAAAAAAAAAAAGACGATTCAAAATGAAACATTCAAAGAGAAGAGAGAGAAAAAGGATTTGACATTATTAAGACGCAGAAAAATGATTGTCCCTTTCGATGGTCGATTAACTGGGCTGAGCGTGACTGTGTAATTTTCCCATTTCACGAAGCACGTGGAGCGACTAAGTGAAAGTGAAAGTAGAACGAGAGAAGGAGAAGAATGAAAATAAGGATCTCTTTCAATGTTCATATCTATCTATCTATCTATCTATCTATCTATCTATCTATCTATTTCAATTCAAATCTATCTATCTATCCATCCATCTATATATTAATTTATCTATCTCAATCCATATCTATCTCAGTACGCATTCATCTATCTATCTATCTATCTATCTATCTATCGATCTATCTATCATATTTGCAATAAAAGTAATAGAGACACAAAGAAAGTCAATAGAAGACCGAGCGAGCGATGGGGAGAAGGAGAGAGATTTATGAAAAGTTATAGATGCAATAGTTCATGAGAAGAGATCGGTGATTCGATAATCAGAGAGAGAGAGAGAGAGAGAGAGAGAGAGAGAGAGAGAGAGAGAGAGAGAGAGAGAGAGAGAGAGAGAGAGAGAAAATTGAAAAAAAACTGAAATAGAAGTAAGTTAGAGAGTGGAAACTGTGTTTTAGCAAGTGAGCGACAATTTATTTGTAGAGTTGGAGCTTGAACAATTCATCAAGTGACCACACTTCTGTGTGGTGTGAGATGCTCACCTCACACCACATAGAAGAAGATGAGGAAGAAGAAGAACAAGGTGGATAATAATAATAATGATAATAATAATAATAATAATAATAATAATAATAATAATAATAATAATGAGAAGAAGATGATGAAGAAGAAGAAGAAGAAGAAGAAGAAGAAGAAGAAGAAGAAGAAGGCGAAGAAATAGAAGGAGAAGAAAGTTGGAGAGGATAACAAAGGTAACGCTAGAGCTGAATAAAACATTAAAAGGGAAATTAGAAGAATAGTAGAATGGTAAGAAGAAGAAGAAGAAGAAGAAGAAGAAGAAGAAGAAGAAGAAGAAGAAGAAGAAGAAGAAGAAGAAGAAGAAGAAGAAGAAGAAGAAGAAGAAGAAGAAAGAAGAAGAAGAAGAAGAAGAAGAAGAAGAAGAAGAAGAAGAAGAAGAAGAAGAAGAAGAAGAAGAAGAAGAAGAAGAAGAAGAAGAAGAAGAAGAAGAAGAAGAAGAATGATTTGGTAGGAGGAAGAAATCGAGATGACGCCAAGGAATCGGAACTAGGAAGGAGTTACAGGTGAAGAAACCCGAAAGAAAAAAAGGGAAAAAAAAGCGGCCGAGTCACTAGCACGTGACGCTTCTACAATAATAAAAAAAAAGCAGCAGCATCAGCATCGTCAGCATCAGTAATTGTGTGATCACACGTCACGGGAATGTATGGGTCTCTTTAACAGTTGCATTCGTCCGATCGTTTATTACTGCAAGAAGCAACCGGTGCTGTCATTTTTCTCTTGGTGTCAGTACATGACTGGTGGTAGCAGCGTCACCCTGATTGCAATAGGCGCCATCACGTAGAAAAAAAATTTCAAATAAATACAACTCTGGTTGATCAGTCAGAAGAGACCGTCACGTGATCTACCTGTGGTAGGGGGGGGCGTGGATCAATTAAAAATTGGAAAAAGAAGTGATCGATGGATGAGTTGCTTCCCTAGCATTTTGTTAGACAGTGATCACCATAAAAAAATCTGATTTTGCACCCCCCCCCCCAAAAAAAAACCCAAACAAAACAAAAAAGGAGAAACAAAAAACAACAAAATCAAGCGTGGACACAAAAGGTAATCAATCTATCAGAAACCTGCATTCCAAATTGAACCCAATTTTTGGAAAAAAAGCCCTTCCGGGGTGGCATTTGAAAAAAAAAAAATCTTTTTTCTAGCTAAAATAAAGTGTAAATGTTTAAATTTTCAGTCCCCTAGCTCCATTGACCAGGCCTACACGCATGATACACACATATATACATACATAGCCGCCAACCAGCTAACCAACTTAAAAACTGGATAAACCTATATTGACAATTTTGATGACCATTTTAGGTTGATAGTTAATAATACACTGAATATTTCATTTTTGATTTGTCCTGGTTTTGATGTAGTACGGTTAGATCATTGAAACAAAACGTAAGCTGAAAAACACATTGAATTATGATAAGACCATTAACAGTGCAGTTTTGAAATGCACGGAAAAGTTTGGAAACTATCCACAATATTCAATGTATTAGAAACCATCAACCACAATGAAAAAAAAAAATCCTCATAATCTGCATTATCGTTTTCTATTATCACTCTGATAATTGTTTTGAACATTATCATAATCATCCCGAGAAATGGACATTATCGTCGCCATTAGTATCGTGTTGAGCGTTTATTCATCTAACTTTATTATGTTGGTATTGTTTCCTGGTTGAAGTAGTTTTTGCACCTGTTACACCAGCTTTCCGAAAGAAGAGTTTTCCTATAAAAGACTTTTGGAAGCCGAAATAGCGTGACACGAAAAATAAATTATCACTCACACTTATGGAAACATCTTTTGAGGGTTTATAGATGCCCCAAATACGTGATGATGGTATGTTGGACTGTGTCGACACTGGTTGGGGTGGCGGGTATAGGAGCCCAAGACATAGGATAGAGAGAGAGAGAGAGAGAGAGAGAGAGAGAGAGAGAGAGAGAGAGAGAGAGAGAGAAAGAGGGGAGAAAAGGACATCTGCAGTTTCTTGCTTCTTAGTCAGATATACGGGGTCTGTCAGAAATTTATTGCGTATGTATGAACAAATACTCTCCTGTAGCATTATTCAGTCGATAGTGAGACGCCATTAGATGAGCTTGTATACTGTGTAACCATTGCATTCACCATGACAGAGCTTGCTAATTATTCACGTCTCTTTTCGTCCTGCCTAAAATCCAGACTTCAGGATTTCTCTATAAAAATTTCAGACCGCGGACGAGATTAAGGAAAACCCATCGAAGCACCTGATGACGATCCCAAAAGAGTGTTGACTATTTTGAAAAGTAGAAAGGAGGCTGAGACAAGTGTATGAGGTCCCTAGGAGTATACATTTTTAAAATTACTGATTGATTCATTCAGAACGATCGCAAAATTACCTGTCTCCACAAAATTTTTCCAACTCTTCCTTGTTACCTTTCTCATCCTGTATATCACCAATATAGATGTGCAAGGGGCCCTGTGGTTAATAGTGGGTAGAATGTGATAGGTGAGCTGAGTTCAGACTCCTTCTGAGACAATTTGCATCTCCCCCATTCTGTCACGTCATGGGCTCGCCTACTTGGATAAGGCTCATCAACTGTGTTTCCCTCAAATTTTTAGTATTCAAGACAGTAAAGATTTTACGTTATGCAATTTTATCCCTGTGATGTATACATAGTGAATTCAACGTAATGAATATATGTTTTTGCAATAACAATAATCCATTGGAAAACCAAAATTGTGATGGCATGTCATATTTCGAAAATTTTAGACAACAGACTCGCTATTAAGCTCCCCAAAGATATTATGCAAAAACTGTGTCGGGCAGAAGTTAGGATGGGGTGATAAACTAAACGAGTTCAGGAAGTAATGGCTTCGCGACTCCCATGATAGAAAAGTCTGGCGAATCTTGAGGCAGTCAATGTCAAGCAGCTGACGCTAAAAAAAAAACTGATGAGGTGGCTAACTACAGAATTTGATATCTTTTTTGCGCGCACCAATTTCCTTTGTGCACTGGTTGCAAAACGTGAGTGCGTGCGTACGCGTGCCTGGCTTAAAGGGAACTATGCCAATCATCCCCACCATGACTTACACGAGGGAAAGACATATGTCCAATAACTGACCTCAAAAGGCAGATAAATAAAAAAAAATCAGGAATGTCAGGTCGACAATCGATCGAATAGGGATATCGATTACAGGTCCCCCTTCCATTCACCCAAACCACCCCAACGCACCAAGAATAATTCAAAATTTGGCTTTGATGTAACCTCTATCGTGTACTGGCAATAGCCGACCCTGATGGCCAACTGAATATGGAATCGTTACAAATAATCAATGGGAAATTATAAAAAGTAAACATCGTAAGCAACACTATAAATACATACACAATGTAAGCACACATCACCCATATATATATATATATATATATATATATATATATATATATATAGATAGATAGATAGATAGATAGATAGATAGAGAGAGAGAGAGAGAGAGAGAGAAGACAGTGGGAGAGTGATACATATATATATATATATATATATATATATATATATATATATATATATAGAGAGAGAGAGAGAGAGAGAGAGAGAGAGAGAGAGTACCATGATGTCTAATTCTTTGTTAAACATAAAAACCGCTGGAAAAATTGCAGAAATTACGTGAACATATCTTAGGAAATAATTGATAGAAATCCTATACATTTTTGGAAAAGCTTCATTGACTATCTTTCGCTCTCTCTCTCTCTCTCTCTCTCTCTCTCTCTCTCTCTCTCTATATATATATATATATATATATATATATATATATATATATATAGATAGATAGAGAGAGAGAGAGAGATAGAGATAGAGAGATAGATAGATGGAGAGATAGATAGATAGATACAGAGAGAGACAGAGAAAGATAGAGAGAGAGAGAAAGAGGGAGTGCCATAATATTCAATTCTGTGTGAAATGTAAATATCACTGAAAAAATATGCAGAAATTACATAAACATACATTGAAAATAATTGATGGAAATGACATATTTTGGGAAACAAAGCTTTCTAGACTATCTATCTATCTATCTATCTATCTATCTATCTATCTATATATATATGCATGCGCCTCTATCTCTCTATACATATACGCATGAAGCCCTATACCGACATGCATGCACACACGTATGAATACATCTGCATACGCATACGATTACACATACATATGCCACGTTCACATACACAGGCATACATATACCAGCAGAAACTGTGCATGCACATATACACCCGTGTAATACACACATTCATCTAACATACAGACACATACATACACACACGCACATCTAGATGTATAGACATCCAAGCACAAACACACGTAAACACTCATACACAAAATAGCCTACCTAGGGCAATGGCCCCTCCATTCGCTTCAAGGTACTACAATTCGGATCTAACGCACGAATCACATCGTTCTTTTCACCCCCTCGAAACAGCCTGTGGAGTCTTGTTCAAAGAGACTTTTTTATTACAAATTGCTTAAAGCTGAACGAACTGTTACTGCGTGAAGCCACAGAGAGCAATTGGCTTGTTTGCATGCAAGCCAGTTTTACTGCATAACAATGCACTTCCTCAAACTGCAAATGTAACTCCGCAAGCAATTAAGGAATTACGATGGGAACTTTTTACACATGCAGAGCTATTTTCTGGAATTTCACCGTGAGACCCACATTTGCTTCACACCATGTAACACTCCTTGTCAACGTTCTGAACAATTTCGAGATGTTCAAAAAATCATTTTTTTGGATTCTTGGAAATTGGAAATACATTATAATCTCTACATGTAGACTAAAATATCATCAATATGCAATACATTATCATGATACTCTATATGGAATAACGAACTGAACGTATGTCAAAAGCTATATATCAAAATCATAGCTGAAAGGGAGGTGGTGTTAGATCAACACTGTTGGGGTACCATGTTAATATGACCGTTTCGTTCTTAAATCCCCGAAACGGTTACAGGGTAAACACCTGATGATCCCAACGAGAGAAAATTTGCACATAGTGCTATAATAACAAAGTATGTGTTCAACATAAGAAAATATACATTGGGATATAAGTGACTGAAATGACGCCCCCCCAAAATTGCAAAAGGCTTTTTATGTTTAGTGTTTAGAGTTATCTCTCTCTCTCTCTCTATATATATATATATATATATATCTATATATCTATATATATATATATATATATATATATATATATATATATATATATATATATATATATACACACTGCCCTCTCTGGGTAACATCGGGCGAATGATTTTATGTGTTTTTCGATTATTTTCTGGGGAATTTGGTGAGAGTCTTATGTATTGAGCACTCCATAAAATAAATCCATCACATATCAGGCATTGCTTTATATTATATTATGCTGCAAACCTGATCTGTACCATATGTACTACGTATATATATATATATATATATATATATATATATATATATATATATATATATATATATATATATATATCAAGAGCATTTGTTCCCTCACAACTCGGGTTAGCTCACTTTTTCATAACCCTTCAATAAGATCCGATCCATCTTGGGTCTTTTAAACACCAAATTTGAATGCAAAACCTTTCTATTTAGAACCCATTCTCTAGGGTCCACGTACCCCGTCCCTCGCAACGTTTTTCCCCCTCTTCTTCCTTTCCTTCATTTAACTGTGCATTCAGTACTCTGCCTTAGTGACTGCCAGAGGTTGCTATCCTGACCTTCTTTTCTTTCTTGCTGTCTCTCTCGTACTTTTCCGCACGCCAGGGACTCTTCTTTCTCTCCTCAATCCCCTGGCCGCTGCAATTATTCCTGTATTCTATTCCTCTGTCACTCAACTATTAATCTGTCATTCTCTTGCACCAGCTTCTTGGTCGTCGAGTCACGAGGTCAGTACAATGAACTCTCTAGTAAACAGTAGCGGCAGCTACCTTCACTGCGTCGCTGTTGGTCTCTCGGCTGGTCCGAGGTAGACTTACTTTACGCCAGGAGTCTCAATTCGATTCGACACACACACACACACACACACACACACACATATATATATATATATATATATATATATATACACACACACATATATATATACACACACACATATATATATATATATATATATATGTGTGTGTGTGTGCGTGTGTGTGTGTGTGTGTGTGTGTGTATATCTTCTAGTTTTATGCTGTCGATGATAGTATTTAAATAATTTTGCAATTGTATTATACTTGTAAAATATCAAATGTTGCTCTGTATTTTCTTACTTGTGTTTAACTAAAATGGACCCGGAATTTCCGAGCATTTGTAAAAAAGTTGTAATAATAATAATAATGATAATAATCATAATAATAATAATAATAATAATAATAATAATAATAATAATAATAATAATAGAAGAGATGTTGGCTGAAGACCGGAGGAGACTCATTGTCACTCAGCCTTCAGCAATGACGACTGGGCAACCGGTGTGAAACTGTAAATCGCAGTATTACTGTGGCCTATGAGAACTAAGAGAGAAGGACTGGAGAATTGAGGAGACTTGCAGTCATTCAACCTCCAGCGGTTACCACCAGGCAACTGGTGTGAGATTACGAATTATAATACCATTGATAAATGTTTTATAATTTATAGTGTATTATATAAAGGGCCAGCATATCAGTTGTAAAAGACAAACCTTAAACCTGAGATATGAATTCGGGTTTTGTACCAATACAGGAATTCTTCATATTCCGGAAGTTTGCCTCTTTCCCACTTTTGCAAGGAAAAAAAAAAAGAAAAAAGAAAAAAGGGCGTTAATCGAAAAAAAGCGACCAGTGCTTGCTTTGCAGCCAATTGTTAAAGCTAACTAGCCACTAACATACGTGTATAACATACATGTATCTGTACAGAAACGGATCAATAAGTCCGTAGCCCGACAAGTAGTTTTCAGCCGAATTTTAATGAAGAAAAAAATGTCCCTGTACGATGCTTGATCGATATGTACGTGATAGGTCACTACTGAATCAAATGCATTGACTAGAAAGGAGATTATATTGAAAATTATTTATTGATATACTTCCGGAACAGTCGTATGGTGAAAAACAGCTGACGAACCCCATAATAAAGATTGAATCATAAAAATGAATATAAATTCAACTAAATTAGATGCACCATAGAACTAAAATGTGAAAAAATAAAATAATTATAAGACAAAACGTTGAAATAACACTGATCGGATTAAAGTGACTTGCATGGCATATGGTTGTGGATGCTTCGGGGCTAAAAATTGGCTGAAAAGATTTTCTTCCGGCAAAACAAGATGAAAACTCTGCGAGAGAAACGTTTCAAGACCCCAGTGGATAACGACACCGTGGATAATACTGAACACTATATATCTACATTTTAATACACACAGCACACACCACTGATGATGGGAAAAATCCCGAAACATGTATGGACAATTTACTTATAAGGATTAATAAACCTTACTTCCAAACACCTCACTCCCGAGTCTGTCTCACTCTCTACAGTACACATAATATATATATATATATATATATATATATATATATATATATATATATATATATATATATATATATATATGTGTGTGTGTGTGTGTGTGTATAGATATATATAATGTCTTTTCCTATACATACATACCTGCGATATGGTTTGATTCTTGAACTGAGCATGATATGAGATTAACGGCAATGACTAATAATAGAATAGAGCAATTATTGCCATATACTGTAATGAAAGCTATGTTATGGATGGAACATCCATTGTTACTGTAGATCTTGGTAACCTCAGCGTATGATTTCCAGAAACGTCCATGCATCTCTATGAGACACGTTTCAGCCGGTCTGTCTGTTAGTCCCTAATATGTTGAATATCAGTTTTCGCAGCCGTATCGTCATATGAAACTTGGTTCGGACCTTCCGGTGAATTATCCTCATATCTATCTCCCTCATCCCATTACCTCAACTTTCCCCCTCCTCTTCCTCCTCCTCCAACCCCTTTTACTATTTCTACTACTAGAACTAGTAATGTTAAATATCGATATTCTTGGTCCCCAATATATTAAATATCAGTTTTGTTGGCCGTATCATCATGTGAATCTTGGTCCAGAACTTCCGGTGAACGATTCTCATATCCTCGTCCCATTCTTCCTCTCCTCCTCCTCCCCCTCCAGCAACTACTCCCAAAACTAGTTATGCTAAATATCAATTTTCTCTGTCTTATCATGTTGGGTTGATATGAAACTTGTTTCTTTCATTGTTAAATCGAGAACTTTCACGTTTTCACTGAAAGGAATCACTTTATGGCTTTCCTCTGGCATATCCGCATTGCAAGCACCACAACTCTTGCACGTTAGGAACATTATCAGGTAAAATTTATGAATTGTTCATTTTGGAGTCACTGAAACCACAGAAATATATCAAGTAATGAATACATATTTGGAAAATTCGATAACCTTTGACTTTATCTTTCATTGAAACTGTAACAGAAAGTATTTGCTCATAGCATCGTAACCCCATAACCAAGAATTCGTGACATGTGAATTAAATCAAGGGTTTTCCTTCTGTGCTGAAGCTTTCTGTTATCCCCCGCTTCACGGAAGTTCGATTCATGCCTCTCCGCTTTTACTAAACACCGCCATCCATCATAACTTTGAACTTTGTGAACATCTGTGTTTTATCTGGAATCGTTTTGTACATCTGATAGCAAGATGTGTCCACAGGTATCAAGAAAGCCGAAGAAGGTCCATAAGAGTATTGTGGTCAGCGTAAAACTGGCAGAGGTAGAGGGTTATTTTAGGGATATGGGAATGCTCAAAATTTGTTCCGTGTAAACCAATAGCAATTGCCTCTTCGCTTTACGCCATTTCAGCTCGGGAAAAGTTTCGGATAGCAGATCAAACAGCAGGGGTTGGCAAACTACTTTAGAGACGGGCCGAATCAGGAATACTTTTATGTCTTTCTCTTACCAAAGCAAATTGGTTACAAAGGAACCATCGATCATAAAAAGCTATGGAAATCATTTTTGTTTTATTGAAACATTTTTAGTTATAAATTTTTGATTTGTTTGAGTCCACTGCAAAAATAAGACCTTTTCCCCCAATTTTTCAATCCTGAATTTCACTGTAGGGAAAACCAAAAACCAAAACCAATTTGTATGCAACGTCAGATATTCAATAAAATCGTTGGTCCAGATTAAATGAGGCTGCAGGCCGGATCTGGCCCGTGGGCCGTAGTTAGCCGACCTCTGCTCTATCAGTAAATGCTAAATAAACTATTTCTTGCCATTGACTTTAGGAAAGGGGTCACGATTTCCTGCTCGCGTCAGGAGAGCAGCCAGCCATAAAGTAATCTGCGTCCATTCGTGAGTTTCTTGCATATATTATGCATATGACCGTTCAGAAATGTCCCGGTATCAAAAGGAACATGTTGTTAATGTACAAAAGTTGAGATGAGTACTTTGCGGTATAATGAGGAAAGTATTAATATTGTATTAATGTATAATATTGTTTGTTTAGAGGATTACAATGTCCCTTGGATTAGAGATAAGCGGACGGCTGTGTGCTAATTAATTCCGTCAGATTGTAACCACAATTTCTTTTCCCCTTTTTTCAGTCGGGGACGTTGAGTGCACTCGAATATAAAGACGAATAATTATCAATGAACGGGCTAATGATATCACCGATATAATGAAAGGTCTGTAAGAGGAGGAGGCAACCTACGGCTTGCAGGCTAGGTAAGGCCAAGGAAGGGATCTTGACCGGCCTGCAAGCAAGGCTATAAGTTAAAGTTTTGAATATTATTTGTTTAAAAAAAAAATAGATTCAAAAGATGCCTTGATTGAAACGATTGGGACTAAAATTAATTCTTTGATTACTAATTTGTATCCTTAGTTCAGCACAAATGATTTTCTAGCATGCCTTATTCATTGATTTGAAGCAAAATATAACCAGACTCGCCATCACAGTCAATTATGTTCAATCATTAGCGTAGCGTCAAAATCTAAAGTCATGTAAAAAAAATTCTATCGAAGAATAATATGGTCAGATAAAATTCCATGTATGACATCATAGAGAAAAAATGTGTAAAAAAAACATATATAAACATCAAGATTCAGGAGAACAACCTTAGTTGTTTATAAGTTTATACTTATCAGAATAAGGCCCCCAATGATCAGAAAATTTTTTTTTTTAAATTGAAGAAGCATTTTCAGAAGGAGTCAATTGAAGTGCTGGTGTCAATTTTCAAGTCCAACGACAAAACGGTATGACCAGGAGTACTGGAACTCAAACACATGCACGTATAAAAAAGGGATTGAACCCTTTGTCATCTTTGTGGTGGCTATGGTCGTTCAAACTATGTAAATGGATAATTCCCATATGTCAAGCTTTTAATGGCTTTTATCTGACCCTCTACCATCTCATAAATATTCAATGATACCAGCTAGAAGTCTATAACATCACCGCTGCTAAGGACGAAAGAGTTCTTACATTTCATTTGTTTATTTATTCAAGTATGGAGGTGCGATTGGCGTCTATAATGGTGCAAACAATGGAAGAGGCGACCAGGGTTCAAAGTCCGGTCAGGGCAGTTCATGCTTTATTGGGAAAGGCATGAGACCATCTTTTCTCCCTCCCCACTGAGCTATGGGTAAAATGACAGCACAGATTGCACTCTCTATCCTTGAGAAGGAAACCAGAAGACAACCAGTCACAGTGAATGATCCCCCATGAGGTTTGACGTCCTTCCGACAGCTCATGAAGCCGAGCTGGGGCCAGGTATATCGCTTTCTGCTTTCCTCTGGACTACATCAGCTAGGGGGAATTCTGACGGCTGGGTATCCAAGGATCTCCATACGCTTCACCCAGGCATGCGCCCTGAGATTGGAGGACGTTCGATTGTCCTTAAAGACAGAATGGAAGCTATTGTATTCCAGTAAATTCCAAGTGCCGTATTAGAGCACCGAGTTGCTAGCCCCACTTCCGCTCTTATGTGTAGTTTTCTTCCTGTTAGGATAACCTTGAGAGGTGCCGGACGGCTGAGCAGGCCAAAACACTTAGAATGGTGGGAAAACTGAGTTGAAACTCTGACTCGGTCAGTACTGTGTTCACTTCGAACTAACGCCCTTGGGAGAGGCATGAATTCGTATCCACCCAGCAATAGGTAAAATAGCGCACGGTGAATGATGCTATTTCAAGGGCTTGTCACGTGGAAGTCCCCTGCATTGTTGCTAAGTATAATTTTTTTTCATACTTTTTTCGTGATTGTATAGCATTGGCAGAAGTATGCAATCTCTGAGTGCTTTCTAGCTTATTCTTATTGACCCTTTGGGAAGATAGAACTAAAACCACTCTGCTGTGGTACGATGGAATTGTCTGCTCCACGCGAAACTCTCTCCTTTTACACTGGTCTGTGTCCACCTATGGCGACTGACAAGCTTGTTTCTCTGCAACTCGGCATGCACTTTTTCTTCAGTTCTTTGGGATAATTTGAATAATGAAAGCGACGATAAAAAGTAGATTCGAATGAAAATAAAAACAGGTACCGCAGAATAAGAATAGTTATACACTGAAAATTGTGCAAAATGTGATTAAATGATATTAACAAAAGCCAGAGGCTGTCCCAGAAAACAAAGAGTATGAAATTGTCGGTCTTTTAGATCCAGATCGACCACCCAATCCAAGATAGAAAACGATTTCTAATTGTTGTGAACAAATAAATGATGATAGACCTGATCGTAGACGTGGCTGGGTAAGCGGGAATAATTCTAGAACCCTGCCCGGGAACAAAGAGAAGAAGATGTAGAAGTTGAAGTTTAGGGTTGTTCCCGTAGTAATTGGCACATTTGGAATCGTGTCACAAACAAAGGAAACCATAATTGAGATCTTTCAGACCACTGTAGTGCAACGATCTGCAAGGTTACTGAGGAAGGTCCTGCTGATTAGGTGAGACAACCACCAGACAACAGCTGTCAGGATCAATTTTGTAAGATAGGTAAACTTATTTTAAAAACAATTTCAGTAAGAAATATGCGAATATGAAAATTGAATTAGATGCAACAATTGAAATAAATTATTATTTCATAAATAACGAAGTTCGAAGGTTGAAAATTCTATTTGTATGGTGGATGCCATTTTTTAAGTGGTAAAAATTACATGCAAAAAGAAAAAAAAACTGAATAAAAGGTTGAGATTCATAACTCCAGTCACAAACCGTATTACATTTTTTTTTATTCAGGAATGTCTTTTGTGCTTCCAACCAATAAGGTATCTTTAGGAAATATACATCTACACTGTAAGTAGACACACCCAATTTTCTTAAAAAAAACGAACAAAACTGACAACTTTCCCGAAGGTATCGAGGGTTTTGTTTGAAAGCACACATTTTTTTTTCTGAAAAAGATTTTGATGATGTTCTCACTTTGACGGAAAGTTGGAATCTTAACCGAATGAAACATAGCAAATGTTTTTGCAATCCAAAACATCCACTATCATGATTTGTGTGCGTATAGAGGGGTGGGGGGCTAATTTCAGCATACTAAGTGGTCGCTTATACGAAATCTAATTGAGAGAAGCAGCGAATCAGTAGCAAACATTTGTCGTATGCAAGGCGATGTTAAACGCTAATCATGTGATCTGTTGTTGGCACATATCCCAGAAACCTCTGATTAACGCCTTTGGGTTGAATATTACATATAATAGAATTTTTTTAGATTGAAAGATGCGAAACTGAGCAAATCGTTTGAAATGAATGAAGTATAATCTCGAAATAAAACTAACCGATTACCATGAAAGAAAGAATTAAGCCGAATTCCGATCATTTATAAGATCAGATCGACTCGTATGGGAACTTTTGCTAAACTGATTGTGGATTGGACAGCAATCTGATCGGTTAAAAAGGTTTATTCGGCTACTGATTTCTTAGAAACGATTATTGAAATTTTTTTCGAAAATCCAGTAAGCTGTTATCCTCTTCTTGTATAGAATTTAAGCCTAAACTAAAAAAAAAAAAGGCGTAATTTTGTTTTTGTACAGCTCTGATTTAAAATTGGTTATCTTCACGTAGCTCCTACCTTTGGGAAAAACGCTTCGTGCCATCGTCAAAGACAACAGATCTCGTTACTGGTATGCCATAATAATCAAGGGAGACTACAGTGGGTGAATGATGTAATTTGGCAAAACATTCGTCCTTTTCTACTTTACTATGTAGGTATTGGTAACAGCAAATGACTGGTTTAAGTCAAATTTGGCAGGAACAAATCACTTTGTTGTATCACTAACAATGTGTCCTCTAATTTTTGTTGTCAGTATGCGCAATTCTTAGTACATGCGCACTGAATATTTGTGCTAATGTAAACTTGGGCTTGGTTCAAGATAGTTTTGGCACATTTTATCTCTCACGGCTGATAAAATTGTATTGACATATTTCTATGTATTACAAATATGATTGCATTCTACGAAGTAACGTACTTAATCAAAACTTTATTCTACACATTGAACTACTTTGTTTAGTTTGTTGTTCAAGTGAATAAAATACCAATGGATAATTTGATAACAATACCAGCAATAACGAACGTTACATTTGGAAACACGAATAACTAGTTTACAGAACAAGTTAACTAAGAGAATATCTTCAAAGCCAATTATAACAATCATCGAACTTATGATTTTAAGTATAATTACTAATTACTACGCTTTTTTTATAGATTGCCAAGGTTTGTGCGCACATAGATTTATTTTGTGTACTGGTTGTTAAAAGTATGTGCACGCGCATAAGCACACAGCATAGAACAGTAATCACAAATTTTTATCAAACTAATACTTCATTTCAATATGTAAGGTATTCCTGGGAAGTAGTCAGCCATTGTTAACGAAAGAACACTTAGATAGAGCAATGAAGCCTTAGTCCACTTCGAAGTAGTCCCTTTAGGACCTCACACACTTATTGAATTGTCCCAGCTATCTTTCAAAATAGTCCTTATCCACAGACAACGTATTTTCAAGTGAGAAAACATCAATAACAAACAACAGGACTTGTTAGTCACACAATAGAAAACGTCAGGCAAACAATGTCTTTTGGCAGCATGCCGTGTTGGGGGTCATCAATTAAAGAAATTTTTCGACAGTGATCGCTAAAAGAGTCCAAATTGAAAAAAAAAGATAGGTGGACACAAAATGAGGGACTAATTTAGCAAAATCTTAGATTGAAAATTGAACCCACAATAAATACCTACTTGGGGATTTTAAAACAAAAAAACCCCAAAAAACAAACGTATTTTCTAGACATACTACGAATCAAAAGTTTAAATTTTCAGCCCACCAGCTACATTGGTGCTGCCTGTGAGCGCGACTCATACCTAACCAGCTCGCAAGCCAAACCAGAGTGAAAACGGAAAAAAAAACCTGTTTACAGTTTTAGAGACATTTTTTTTGACAATTCCTGAAATTTACTACGAACGGAATATCTGCAAAATAAAGTGCAACAGTAGAAGAGTCAAACACACAACAGGGAATAATACAATGTAATACACACCTAGTTCAATCCATCCTGATAGCACGAACTCATAAATGGTCGCAAATCAAACATTACACGATGTCCAATCTAATACGATTCAATACCCTGAATCACAATAGCAAACGATCCTCACAAACAATAATCAACAATGTGTTTTCTGTACTGACGTGCTGAAAAAACACCACTAGTGTATTGAAATAGAATAGATATAGCAAGAAATACTGAATTTTGATAATGATTTGCACATATGATGATTAGTAGTATTCATTTGTCGTCTGTCACGCTTTAGTTATCGGTGACGCCTGTTGAAGTTATTTGGTAGAAATAGAATGTTATATTACGTTGAACCTGTTGAATTGTATCTTTACTTAATCTTACCTTCAGATCAGTCTGATATCAATGAAAATATAGAACGTAAACGAAATAATGCTACTTAACATAATTTTTTGATATTTTATAAGTACAATGCATTTGCAAAATCACTTGATTATAACCGTCGTTTTTTTTTTGACGGCAACCGTGAATTACTGAAAGTAAAAAGAATAATTACAAATAAATAACAAGCTAGGGTCAAACTCTAAAAGATAAACAAAACAGAATTCATTTCTCCGTATAACATCATTTCAAAACTACGTATCCCATTTCTGCTCTTTTATTAGGAGTCCTTGTAATAAAACATTAGTTTTTGCGTATATCATCCCTATTTGTGCCGTTATGACGTCACTGGTTTTTGATGAGGCCATTGTAATTGCAGTGGCAAGTGAAGATAAAGTTAAAAATCAATAGGAGTTAGACGATAAAATCAATTTGTGGTCATCAGAACGATATTTTGCGAGCTCAATGCAATGCAAATCTCTGTTATCCACGTACATAAAATGCAATGCTTATCCATATATATATATATATATATATATATATATATATATATATATATATATATATATATATATATATCATCATATTTCACGACATGAGTAAACTAGCACAATGTAATGCAAGCCTGCTGTGATCCATCTTGATAGCGGTAAATGATAAATCATCGTTCATATTAAATAAAATAGACGCAGGAAAGAAAAAAAAAACATTAATCTCAACAAACGTTTTACGTCATATTCAGATTTACTTGTCAGGAAATACGCAATGTTTCTTAACGCAAATATTATCCCTGCTTTTCCAGCACGGGAGCATGTCATCGCCCGGTGCGTGCCAAGAAAAGAAGGGAGCTTAGACTGAGTAACTGAGGCAGAAAAAAAATGGAACAGGGAAAGGGGATCGGCTATAAATAAGGGATTGGCTATAAATAGGGGATTGGATATAGCTAGGGGATAGGCTATTAATAGGGAGATTAATTTAAATAAAATAAATGTATTTTTGCATGTACGTATACTTATCTTCACACACACACATACATATCTATATATGTATATATGAGTGTATTTTTGGATACATGTATACTTATTTTCACACACATACACATATATATATAAATATATATATATGTATATATGAGGGTTTTTTGTATGTATGTGTACACACGTATATAGACAGTTATTGATAGTTATCCCTCTCATTTGAAAGTATTTGGTGAAAGGGACTGGCTATAGATAGGTAGATAGATTTAGACAAGTATGTATATGTGAATGTATGTATGCAATTTTATATGGATATGTGCATACACATCTCTATATATGTATATATTTCTATTTTCTCTCTCTATCTCTCTCTATATATCTATAACACGAATAAAAGTATTTACAATGGTCCATTACAGATTTTGAATCGTCTCACTTGGAAGAAGATTATATATATATATATATATATATATATATATATATATATATATATATATATATATATATATATATATATATATATATATACCTGTGTACAAAAATGCATGCATTCATACATATTTAATTTTGTGTACCTAATTATAGCCAGTTCTTTCCCCCCGTTACATTTCAAAGAGGGATGCAGTCACCGGCGATTGTCAATATTCACATGTATGATTGTACTATAATTAGGTAGATAAATTCAAATATGCGTGGATACATACATTTGTATACATGTATCTATCTACCTATCAATCTATCTATCTATCTATCTATCTATCAATCAATCAATCTATCTATCTATCTATCTATCTATCTATCTATCTATCTATCTATATATATATATATATATATGCATATATATGCATATGTATGTATAAATAATTGTAATTGCGAATATAAACAGTTGTCGATGTATGTTTGAATGTGCGCATAATTGTACATATGAATATAAACAGTTGCCAATGGCTGTGCCCCTCATTGAATTTCACAGAAAATATTGTCGGGAAACATTATAGGTTTTCAAGGAATCGAGAAGACTCATCACCCGAAAACGATATCTGGCACAAATCATATTTTTCATTCAACTAAATCAGTTGCAATCACGCAGACATCATCTGCTCTGCATTTTTTTCCTCATCCTTATCTATCTATCTATCTATCTATCTATCTATCTCGGTCTGTTCATGTCTATCTATCTACGTATCTATCTCGGTCTGTTCATGTCTATCTATCTATCTATCTATCTATCTATCTATCTATCTATCTATCTTGGTCTTTATCTATCTATCTATCTATCTATCTATCTATCTATTTTGGTCTGTTTCTATGTATCTATCTATCTATCTATCTATCTATCTATCTATCTCGGACTGTTCATATCTATCTATCTATCTATCTATCTATCTATCTATCTATCTATCTATCTATTTTGGTTTGTTTCTATCTATCTATCTATCTATCTATCTATCTATTTCGGCTTTCGCTTCGAAATCAAAGAGAACATTACACTCCTGATGCAGACCTACCGATGCCAATACAGTATCTTGCAAAAGTTTGGGAACTCCACCCACCAAAAGTGATTCTGAATTCAGAGAAGTGCATTGCTGATTCACATCTACCACTATTCATAAAGATTAAAAAAAACAAAACAAACAAACAACACCATTTTATTCTGGGTGGCAGTCTATGCCATATCGCTAAACGTGTGTTCATGTATCAAGGATCACACCAACCTGTTGGAATGGTAGCCCAAGCCAGTTTCAATATGATAGGGAATCTTCAGAATATTACGAAAGGGAAGGTCGTACTAATTTTAACCACTACCATAGATCATCTAGAAGGAGAAATGAAGATGGTTTGGACACAAGAGGTCAACAATGATCAGTGCAACAGCCTGCTGTGTTACTTTCTTCCAGAGTCAAAGCAGTGATCAAAAAACATACTTTTCTTGAAAATACCAATTTTTCAACTTAGGTTAATACATATTTCTTCTCTATTAGGTCGGTGCAATAATAATTGCAGTTTTTCACCATCAATTCCAAAGCAGTATGTCTCAGCCTAAAATGAAATTTATCAATAAAAAACTCCCGGTGGATGATATGGATGAGGTAGAGCTTCATAGCCTAGTTCGTTCAATTTCTGTAGGGTCATTCGCGTAACAT
>OY735229.1:9784282-9836782 GCA_963457665.1 Thysanoteuthis rhombus | reverse complement strand
AGAAACTATCTAAAAACTCAAATGGCAATGGGCAGTCCATGTTGCAAGAATGGAAGACAACCTATGGACATCACGACTCACAAGCTCTATTTATAATGTAACTATTAAAAACCGAGACCGACAGAATACAAGATGGAGAGATGAACTGGATAGATTCAAGAAATACTGGCTCCGCGACGCCCATGATAGACAATAGTGGTGAATCCAGGGGAAGATCTATGTCCAACGATAGACGTTAAAAGACTGATGATGATGCAAAACAGTATGGCCATGAGCGCTAGAACAGGCAAACACGCGAACACATAAACAAACACATAAACAAACTCGCACACATAAAAATAAATATGTATAATCTTTTGCCGCCTCTGGTGGCTACGATCGTTCAGTATTGTTGATATTTTCATTTATATCATTATCATTTCTTTTCCATTCGTTCATCATTGTCTCCTTAGCAATCCTCTTCTCTAAAGAAAAACTTTTGTTCATTTTGCTTCCTTGTTTTCTTCTTTTCCCCTTCCTCTCCCCCCTGAAAACAAAAACAACTCTCGAATGCCAATTACTTACCGTTCAGATCGCTTAATGGAGATGAAATTATCAAAGGCAACCCCCTCTGGTGGTGAAATCGAGAAAAAAGCGGGAGGTAATTATGAGCCCTCGCAGTTGAACTCGAGGAGGAGCAGGAGGAGGAGCAGGAAGAGGCTACTGACGTTTTGTTTTTCTTCCTGGTTGGTGAAAATCGTTTCGTGACTCGTACCGAACGTTCCGCCAATCCTGCAGCACCTACAATAGATATCATTATTATTATTGTTATTAATTATTATTATCATTATCATTATTGTTATTATTATTATTATCATTATCATTATTATTGTTATTATTATCATCATCATCATCATTATTATTATTATTTTTATTATTGTTATTTTTATTAATATCATTTTTATGATAATTATTTTTACTATTATCATTATTATTATCATTTTTATTAATTTTATCATCATTTTTATTATTTTTTTATCATCATTATTATTATTATTATTTCTATCATCATTATTTTTATTTTTATTATTATTGTTATTATTATTATTGTTATCATTATTATTATTATTATTATTATTATTATTATTATTATTATTATTATTATTATTATTATTATTATTATTATTATTATTATTATTATCATTAATTTTTGACTGCTTCTTACTTCGATCGTATTTTTTTTCCACGACCCAAGTCAGGCCATTAATCTACGCTGTTTATTTATTGTCGTGGATTTGAAGCCTGATTTGAGCCGTGATAGCAAAATAAGAATCTACCGCTCGCCTCATAAAGGAGGAAAAAAAGAATCTGGCTGTAACCAAAGGAGCCATTGCACAACCAATGTCTTTTGGCAGCATGACATGTTAAAGGTGATCAATTAAAAAGTTGGAAGAAGAGTGATCAATAGAGGATTTTCTTCTCTCCCCTTTTGCTAGGCAGTGATCACAAAAAATAAACATTCCCACAACAAAGGTGAATGTTTCTGGACACAAACTAGCGGGCCAATTTTGCCTAAAGACAAATTGCTAAAAGAACCCCCATTGATAAACTTATTTAGGGGCGGTTCAAAAAACTCTTTTTTAGATATAATAAGGGGAATATGTTTAAATTTTCAACCCTCTAGCTCCATTGATGCGGCCTGTTCACGCAATTCATGTATACATACATAGCCAGCTAGCCGGAACTAATTAAAAACTGAAAAAATCTATATTGGCACTTTTGGTGACAGTTTTAGTTGACAGTTTCTAATGATAATCAATAGTATTTTATTAATTCATCAGCTAAAAAAATAAATGGAAAAATAATTGCTTTATTGACACGACCCGTACAGGAACTAGTTCAGACATAGTGCAGATATTTTAGGGTAAAGAGTACGTTTGAAGGTTGGATTTGTACTCCTGCGAGCCATCTAAGCTGTCATGGCTGATTTGGTGAAGCTGAATATGTGCCAAACCTTGCTTCCCTCTCGCGAGAAGGGTATGGGTTCGAGTCTCATTGAAGTAAATGTTATTCCAAATTAATGATAATAATTCACAATACTTCATCTAATAAGAGAAATCAAAAAGTCAACGTTTATTCCCCAGTACCCTACCAGCAAAATCCTTCATATATGCATACATACACGTTACAAAAGGCATGGATTGTTTTTTATCTGTGCCCCGACATCTTTACAAGCGTGTTTTGACACTATTACACACACACACACACACACACACACACACACACATATATATATATATATATATATATGTGTGTGTGTGTGTGTGTGTGTAATTACAATAATAAATGCTCCTCTATTCTGAGTTGAGCACTCTTTAAGTTCATTGTGAGCATTATGTAATGCGCTTCCATAGAAATAGAGGACTCTGGTAGATGGGGGATTTAAGCCAAAATAGAATATATCGCTTAAATCCTGCCTTATTGACCGTCCAGTTCCGTGGCTCAGCAGTCGGATACCATCCTCTGGGTCTGAAGCGAAGGTTTTAAGCATGCTTCGTGGTACTAGATAAGATAACGGATAGTCTGTAGCCACACTGAAGAGTTGTAATACAACGAAACAGCAGTCTGTGGATGACACAATAATATATATATGTATATGTGTACATACTTGTACACTCACACACACACACATATATATGTATACATATATATTTATATATATTTATATGCACAAGTATGTACACACGTACACATATATACATATACTTGATATTTACCCAGTTTAGCCTGGCATTAGTGGGACACTGAACTCATTACAGTTGTAATAGTCAGAATCAAAGATTTGTTCACCATTACTACACTAATAATGGAAGTAGGGATTTCACGGAATCACTAGTTTCAAAATCAGATGCTCCACTACTCTCTCTCTTTATATATATATATATATATATATATATATATATATATATATATATATATATATATAATCGAATTCTATTAACTAGCTGAAATCCCAACATACGGATTGGATTTTCGGCTAGTTCCTGCAAAATGCTTAAATGGGACCTTTGGCTCCAATAAGCAATTAAAACTGTTCTTCTAAGTCATAACCCTTGGCTACAACACAACGTTATGCTTACTTAGAGGTCACTTACAGAATAAGACTTTTTATATCATATTGATAGATGGAAATCAAATCATTATTATCGGGGTGAGCACAAACTCAGACCTCACATTACATTTAAAAAAAAAAATTAATTTGCCAAAAAATGACGTGGGTCCCATTAGTACACAGGAAATTTCACAGGGATATGTTGCGTGGTTCCTGAATTGAGCTGTGACACGGACGGAAATTTGGTGAATTATGGTAGGATATTAGAAAATGTCAATCGAGACTGTCAACATAGGTTTTTCAATTTTTATGTTGGTCCGTCTGATTGATTTTGTATGTCACGTATATAGGCCTTACCAATGGAACTAGAGCACTAAAAATTTTAATAATTTCCTCACTATGTCAAAAAAAAAAAACCCAAAAAGTTCTTTGATGTTTTTTTTTTAATCACTCCTGGATAGGTTTTTAGTGAGGGTTCAATTTGCTGCGTAGGTTTGTGCTAAATTTGTTTTGTGTTCATTGCCCGACAAAAGGCGAGAGATGTAGCTTTATCATTAATCACCTTCTTTTCCTATCGTTTAATTGATCACCCCAACGATACTGACAAACGACATTGGTCTTACGACGGTTTCTATCGATTGTTTAACCAGATCTATCTATCTATCTATTTATCATATGACTCAACTCAAAGTGTGTGCATTTTGTAATCGATCGGATCCACCCTATTCCAATATATCTATTTGTAATTTCTACAAATGTCCAATTAAACAGTTTCCCTCGTTGATAAATAAACGACGATCTAACTATAACATATCTACGTTATTTACGTATAATATTTCCCCGCCTAAACTCTCATGAGGGGCTAGATACACGGGAAATTGTTAGTGATATCTACTTCCGGCTTGTCACCCATCTAGGTAATGATCAGGTTCGACGTTGCTCCGGTTTGGTGTGAACTTGTGAATCCAACTTGATTTGGCCACAAGGATACGCAAGTTTTTTTTGCGTAGGATAGAGGTTCTCCAACCATAGTCCCAGTGCTGAGTACTCACTGGAGAGGCATTGAGTACTCTTTTTAAAGTCTTTGGTATAACTCTGCCATGGATTGAACCACGGACTATCGAACCGGGTGCTAGCACTCTACAACTGGGCAACGGTAATCGATCAAAATTGTGTTAGTGTTACCATTGTTAAAGTAATATATTGAAAAAAAATGTCCTTTTCCCACAGCAAGTTCAAATTCACATGATACTAGGCGGGCAGAGATCATTTGTTCCAGAAATTTACTTCCAATGAAGGGAAAAGTGTCCTATGGCCTCAAAAAATCAAGTATGTCCAGTCTTGGTGTGTATGTGTGTGTGTTGGGGGGAGGTTAACACTTCCCCAAGGCACAGAAAAAACGGGATGGTTGGGCTAGGTCGTCCTGACGTCTTTGTGCCACTCTTCACGAAGACTGAGCACATTTTATTTCTTCCAACACGTACGCATGAGGGCTCCCACGTCAAACTCAACCTTGTGTCACATTCCACCCCCGCGGAGAGGTGAATGAATATCCACTATCAAAAGATCTCTCAAAGTATTTTGGCATTTCTAGTGTACTTCGTATAAAAAAAAGCCTCAACAAAGACGCTGTTGTCAGGATGTCAGTAAAAACCATTTTGGTCAGTAAGATTTGAGGCCTTTTTCTCCCTGATCCAATTCTTCTGGCAACTGATTTGCTTTCTTGGTTTCAACGGACAATTCTGTCATTAGAGGTCAATAGATTATTCAAACGTCTTTCTTCCGACTTCTTGATGTTCCTGAAGTTATGACCTTAAATACGAAATGAGAGAATCTTTCCCTTCTTCAACTCTTTACTTCTCTTGGTATGAACCATCAAACCTAAAATAAAGACAGAATAGATATTGCAGTACTTAATTGTATCTAAGGAGAAAAGAGTCAAGCGAGCTGATATGCGTATTAGTTGGAAGAAGAGTCTTTCTCTTCTTGTTTGAATATGGAAAATCAAGGCATTTCAAAGATTATGAACGTGAAAATTTACAATCAGGAATGGATTATCTAATCTTTATAGAATTGAATGCTCTAAAATGAATCTAATCCATAAATCGTTATAAATCTTTAAAGCCAGCCAACAGAATTTGACGAGAATCGAAAAGAATGAAAGTACCGAAATGATTAATTGTGATTTTTGAAAAGGAATAACCGACCCAGCAAAACGAAAAGACAGCAGTATTTGAATGTTAACGAAATCCCTGAGTTCTACAATAATTGTTCTGCAAGGAAGGGAAGATCAAAGATTTTGAAGGTGTACCATTTTTTTAAAAATTCAGTGTGTATATTATGCCCCGTAAGTATAACATCAAAGGGAGTAAGTGAACTGAGGCCAAAGAAAAACTTATATTTATTCAGTAGTGGTTTCTCTTTGATATTAAGAGCCATTTTTCCTTCCTCAAGACATTATAGGCTGTAATAATAAAAAGAATTATACGGTGAGCATATAACACAGGACTCTTTGGGAACATTGCATGTCTATCCGTCTACCTAACAATCTATCTATCTATCTATCTATCTATCTATCTATCATGCTTATCTATCTATCTTGTATATCTATCTTATTTTCCTATAATGCACATAGTATTTCTTTATGCAGTTGTCTACGGGTACTTCTGGTGAGCTGGAGTGTATGAATACTAGTCACCCCGAACCATGACCTTTGTGATAAAAAGTGCAGGGTGGCTTTAGAAACAAAACTCTGGAGAAAAATGCGTATCATATGACAGGAGGTTTTATGTACATATACATCCATCTCTATATGTATATATCTATCTATCATATGTATTATATTATTAAGAAATGGATACAGAGAAACATTGGAAGAATTGGAAGAAGAAACAATCAGGCAAATAAATGAATGGATGAATAAATGGTCTGGCTTCGCGGATGAATATTTTTTTGGGTGATATCCACAGTAGTAATACCTTAGACGGTGGGGCCTGTGTGCAGAATATCTCTCCAGCCTGAGTAATGGATTTTCATGATGAAACCACCTTGTCCAGGGCTACCCTCACCCTTTCGACCGAGGATTGTCTTCCAATGGTTCACCGAGGTGGCATGGATTAGAGCTGGATTCCGAACTCGTAGGTTTGACAGGAGTACCCTTCCCCTGACAGATGAGAACTAACTTTAGCGTAATCTGAGTGTAAGACTGACCTATGGTTGGACCACAGCACGTGAACAGTCCGTGGTTAGTAGATGTCGGGCTAGCTATAGAGTTCTACCGTCCCATTGGAGTTGGATCAGGACAGTACGAATGTCATCCGCTTCAAGCACAGAGTCTTCCGATAGTACGGCTCTGTATTTTCAGGCACGTATATATCGGATGATACAGTTTTTGGCAGCTTCAAGCAGATATCCCAGACGTTCAAGCATAGCAGACGTGTGCTTACTATAGAGGACTGCGTAACCTCAGGGTAGTGACCCGACAGTATAGCCACCTGGAACCCAGGCCTAGTTTTACCCATAGGAGGAGAGGGACTGCTTATTAAGTTACAACTTAGTATAAGTCCAAACTTATTCTTCCTGTAACACTATCTCCTGCTTATCTTATTTTATATAGTTTCAAGTAAAGGGAATTTACACTACTTGTGGAATCATAAAGCTTAAGAAATTAATCATAATACCAGTAATACCATTCGCAAAAAATACATTTTCAAAAATTAGTGAAAAGTAAAAAAAAAAATTTCAACGTTGAACTCATCGGACGTGTTGCTGACAATAATATGTTAGAGCTGTCTCTCTCTCTCTCTCTCTCTCTCTCTATATATATATATATATATATATATATATATAAATATATATATATGTATATATAAATATCGTAGGATTGTTGGCCTTTAATTGAAAAATTGTTATAAAATTAACCTACTATTATCTGTCTCGTCCACTTCGTAAATCATTTCTTGGGATATGATATATCCGAGCGTATGTATTTAGCTGAAGAAAAATGATTGATTATAAATTGAATTTATTCCATTAACATATTTTGCCTTTCGGGTTTATCAAAATAGCTATTTCGGATGAAACAATATTGAAATACTTGGGTTTTCTTCCAAGTATCTACCTCTCACGCTATCACAATTTTAAAATACTTTGCGTTTATCGCATTTTTTTGTTGTTCAATTCCCTGTCTTTTAGTATCTAAATTAGTGTAACATTTAATACAACTATTTTAACCCGATTCAATTGTTGTAGCTTATGTTAATTTTCCCCATAATCAATATTTTTATCGTTGTGTTTCATAGATTTATTTATAAGTAAATTTACTATAGGAAAATAATTACTCTCGACAAAATAATTGAATTAATTCAATAAATAAAAAAATCTCCATATTTCAAATCTTCTATGCAATCATCCTCACTTCACTGGTTATTTAAATTTTCCACTTTAAAGAAATAAGTTAACAAATGTATTAAACAAATTGTAATTCAGTTACTCTTTTTTTTCAGTATTTTGTCATTTGCATTTAATCATTTCATTGAGTTATTTAAATCCAGTTTATTGGATTTTCTGTAATTCGATTTTATCTAAATGGGTGTGTATCATTGATTTAATTGTATGGATGTCTGTCTTTCGCTTGCAATTTTGTTAACAGGACGTCCGTCGTTGGTTGGATCACGAGTTTTATTAATTCCTGTTCCATTTGGTATTGCCCAAGTATTCTGGGGTCTCTATTCGGTGTTTTTGTAAATTGTCTCAGTGTTTAACGTCTTTTTTCACCTTGTTCAACCGTTCTGGTTACTAAGTGAGCGCTTTTTTCTACCAAATTCCTCATTTCTGAAATAGTCTGTGGTATTCGTAAATATTCAGATAATATGGTTCCATAAAATATATGCAGGGGTATGTCGTTACTCTTAAGTAGCATGTGCACTTTATGAAATGGGAATGTATCCCAATTATCGAATAGTTTATGTGTAAATATTCCATTTACAATCTCGATATCCAGATCATGGAATATTACCCGTGTTCCTCTATGTTCTGGTTCAAGTTCAAGGTTTATCGAATTCATTTGTATTATTCAAGCAACTCATATCATCCATGTTGTGTTTATAGTTGAAAAGTTTGAGTGCTATGTTGATATTTATTTTGAATTTATGAAAACATGAATTTGTATTTGTGTCCGTGCAAATATAAACTGACCCAGAAAGGCACCGGGTCGATACCTATAAGTATACCGATTTTTTTGTAGACGTGATTTGTAATCTATTTTTAGTAACTTTCTTTGATAAGATGATGTTAATCTCTTTTTAGGGTATATTTAGTGAAATAAGGTTTGTCGTTTGCCCTTTTACCCTAGGACGCTCAAGGATTCGTGACACTAATGTATTTATCCCAACTTCCTGCAAATGTCAGATCTATTGTATAATTCCATTCTGTAAGAAAATCATTATGCAGAATTTTGGCATGAAGTGTACTGAAATCATACCTAAAACAAGATTTAATCTTTTTACGAGCTTTTACACTACCCGTTTTTTCTTTAATTTCTTTGGAGTTGTTTAATACCCAGAACAGGGTGTGTGTTTAGGTACGTTAGAAAGTCACTAGCCTTATGATGAAAAACATACTATTTACTTAATTACTATATATATATATATATATATATAGTGTGTTCTAACTTTATAAGTAAATTGAATTTCTTGAAATATCCCCACGACGCCGATCCTGAAGCACTTGAGAACATGCACTGAACTTGTGGTTCTCAAACATTATTGTTGGACGGTGCACTAAGAAATATTTTTGACTTACGTAGCACACTAACTTTATGCCCCACAAAAATATATACACACACACACATATATATATATATATATATATATATATATATATATATATATATATATATATATATATATATATATGAATATACATGGCCATAATTAGAGTATTGGACGTGTTACTTGGGCCGGAAAATATCTGAAAATAGACTTTCTGTGAGTGTTATTCACGGACGAGTGCAGGGCGACGCTGGATAGTCCCGACGGCTAGCAAAAATAATGGTGCCTGACGGAAGGCTTTTAGGCTTCTTCCGGTGAGACATCAAGGATGGGGGTCCGGAGATTTATGTTTGGGGCAGGAATCATTAGCAAAGCAATGAGTTAGTTGACCCCCGGAGAATTGCTGATGGCGTCAAAATGAACTCTTTTGCCTTCGTCGACCAACCTACAGACAAGAAAAGACACTGGCATTAAAAACGGGGGATGGTAATTACATTGTAACCGTTGAACATCTTGCTAAATTAGGGTTGAAAACGACTTACTTATAGAGTGGCCTGCGTGTCCATTAGATATGAACCCTATCGAAAATCTTTGAAGCAATGCCAAAGCGTCTTTGTAAGGATAGCGAGCAATTTTCCAACGATGAACTTCGGGTAGCACTATTAGCTGTTCGCAAATCTATCATCCCTGAAGAAGTACTGAATTTAACTTTCTCTATAGATGGCTGCTTGAGGTAATCAGAAAAATGAAAATCATATCAGCAAATAATATCCTTTTCTAATGTTATTTCACCAACCGTGTTTTAGTTTGCTTTGTATGTCATTTCCTTGAACGAATTATTATTCTCATTATTTATTTTATCGTCCTATCATTTAACAGTTATTCTTTTAAAAAGGATGCTTGAAGATTTACTTGGTTTATCGTAATAAATTATCATTTTGAATACATTTTAAACATTTTTGATCACCAACATTTAATTCATTGAAATAATACTTCTTTTATCAAAACATTATCGTATTACTAAAAGTTAAATAAATCAAAATACAACTCATTTTATTGAAGTATTACTTATTTCATTACTATGAATAGGATACATTCAGGCATCACATATCTTATTAAATCATTTTCCTTTTATCACTATGAATTGAATCAATCAAAATATCACTTTAACTTACAGCAATAAACTAAATATATCAAAATATTACTTATATTTTACTATGAATTGAAAGTATTACTTAATTTATCTCTATAGATTAAATAAGTCAAAATTTCACTTATTTTCACTATAAATAAAATATATAAGATATCATTTGTTTTATTACCATGAAATAGATACATATAAATATTACTTATTACATTATTGTAAATTGAAAGTATCACTTATTTTATCACTATAGATTAAATAAGTCAAAATTTCACTTATTTTCACTATAAAGGAAATATATAAAATGTCATTTATTTTATTACCATGAAATAGATACATATAAATATTACTAATTACATTATCGTAAATTGAAATATTACTCATTTTATTAATATACATTGAATACATTCTTTGGAGACTGCTCCAAAAATTGCCTATTTCACCATTATCTATCCAAGCAAATGTAATTTTAGATTTATTCAAATCTACTTATCATTCTATATTACTGTAAAGCTCAAGGAATGAACTAAATAGTTGTACAATATTTGGTCCCATTTATGCATGTCTATTCATTGATAATACCAATTAATTGCATGTTGCACAATACTACCAAGTATTGACTAAGCAGTAAATAAATGCATTTTGTTACCTTTTTTCGGAAAACTTTCTAGAATCGAAACAAAGATTATCATGCACCAAATACGCACAAAAGATATCTAACAAATATCTCTAATACCTTACAAGCCATTGACTAATCTTTGAATGGTGTCATCAGCCTATCACACTGTGGCCTCTATACAATACATTAGCACTAATATAGATATTAACATATTTTTCAGTTACATTTGTCCTCAACCATTTCCTTCTTGAGCCAAAATCAGTGTTGGCGACTAAAAAGCTATGTTGACTGCTGGAAAGCGCCAGATAAAATCAAAATAGCCAAAATTAACCCACCCACCCGAAAAAACAAAGTGCTAGTACGATTAAAATATGGTGGGGAGGATGGTCAAAACATAGTGAAAAAATGCAAAAAATGGTCGATTTTTGCACTGAAAAAACATGAAAAGTGCTAAAAAGCAACACTTCTGGGATAAAAAAACAAGTAGAAAATAATTAGTGTTTTCTTTTCAATGATACTGTAATAGCTCCTCCATTTTTAGGTAAAATTAAGTACGGGAGTCAACAAGTATTAGTTTTTGATACGAAACCTTAAATCCACCCACATATGCAAAACGTCACTTCCTTTATCAACTGTCTATTAGAGCTCTGAACGCACCCGTTCACTGGCTCATTTGCCTCAACTGTCCAAGTTGGTTACTTCCTTTCTTTACCTTCCTTTCCTTCTCACCAACTTCCAGGTCGGTGAAGTTTTCATTCTTTGACTGTGACTATAATGCGTCGTTTTTTAGTCTCTAATGTTTTTGATGCAAGAATCCGTAAATGTTTTATGGTGACGCAACACAAACGTTGCAATAATTTCACTTATCTCATTTTTGTCCCTATCTGGCGACTGAGTTCAAACACTGCATTAAATCCGCCTATCGTGTCATCTCTTTTAGCTCCTTGCACCCCAAACTGAATCAACTGCCTTTTGATAATCTAGCCTGGCCTAATCTACCATTCATTATTACAGGCATTACTTATCAGGTTCCGTTCGATAGATTAACCAAACAACATTATACCCGTTATGTCAAGTGTTTCCCTAACTAATCATTCTCTCTTATATTATATTTCAATGTATAGGAATAACCTAATAACCGACTTTCTCCTTTTTATAAAGATGCTTCGTAGTAGTCTAATCAAAACAGGCGTAAACTATCGCGATCGATCTTATTAATGTAAACATCTATTTTTCTTTCGGCTTTGTATGTATTGTTATAAATGTCTTATTTGTCGAATCATTGAATGTACATCCTATTTGTCTGCCTGAATATTTGTATTTGTTTTCATTTCGATTATGAGCAATATCTAATTTCCACGTTCATATTTGTACTTGACGCGTGGAGATTCCATATTCTAACAAACAAACAAAATAGCCATCAGATATTCACAACAAGAGATGACCACTTCCATCTCCTTCAACATTTAAAGTGACGTCACAGCATGAGGCAGTTAACTTAAAGAACGTGGAGACACATTCCCTCGTCCTCAACATCTACATCATCTCGTCTCAACAGAGAACCAACAACCACTCCTATTCTCCCTCACTCACTACAAGAACTATTATACCTATCATACTCTGAGACTCTTTCTCGGCTATTGTTTGCGTTTGACACATTTACTTTCTCTTTGCCTCCTGACGTAATTCCTGGTATAGGAGGCTTTTTTTTGTCAGAGTCAGATTGGCTATGGTACAGCAAATATTTTAACCCAATTCTTTTCGTTTTTAAAGCATTTTTCATTGACATAGCAATCAGTACGATCCTTGAGGAATGATTCTTAAAGGGACACTCACCGAAGGGTTGAAGTATTACTTATTTTATTACTATGAATCAAATATATCCTTGAAGAATCATTCTTAAAGGGACACTCAGCAAAGGGTTGAAGTATTACTTATTTTATTTCTATGAATCAAATATATCCTTGAGGAATGATTCCTAAAGGGACACTCACCAAAGGGTTGAAGTATTACTTTTTTTATTACTAAGAATCAAATATATCCTTGCGGAATGATTCCTAAAGGGACACTCACCAAAGGGTTGAAGTATTACTTATTTTATTACTATGAATTGAATATATCCTTGAGGAATGATTCTTAAAGGGACACTCACCAAAGGGTTGAAGTATTACTTATTTTATTACTATGAATTGAATATATCCTTGAGGAATGATTCTTAAAGGGACACTCACCAAAGGGTTGAAGTATTACTTATTTTATTACTATGAATTAAATATATCCTTGAGGAATGATTCTTAAAGGGTCACTCACCAAAGGGTTGAAGTATTACTAATTTTATTACTATGAATTAAATATATCAAAATATTACTTATCTTATTAAAATATCTTTTTTATTACTATAGATAGATCGAAATACTACTTATTATATTGCAATGAATTAAATACATATATATATATCTCATGTTATCAAAATAATACTTATTTTGTTACTTAAATAAGTTAAATAAATTAAAATATTACTTATCTTCTTACTATACGTTAAATAAATTTAAATATTACTGATTTTATCTTGGAAAATTTTTTTTCTTCCCTGTAACTCTTTTTCTCTTTCCACACATTAATGTACATTATGACTTCTTTTCACGTGATTTTTCTCTTAAATCAATATTCGTATTCTATCCGAATTTCGTCTAACTTGGCCTTGTCTACGCTCAGTAAATAGTAAATACCTACACACGCACCTACCCAACCACACACACGAACACATGCTCTCACAATTTCTCTATACTAAGAAAAAAACTTTAGCTGAAAAACAGGTGTTTTGTTATTTGAATGTCAGTGAAAAGAGAAACGGCATCTATAGTATATATATATATATATATATATATATATATATATATATATATATATATATATATATATATATATATATATATGTGTGTGTGTGTGTGTGAGTTCTATCAAAAGCAGGTGCCTCTTTTAAAAGCAACGGACCATTTAGTGTAAACAGGATTTTGATTCTTAATGCCCGATATTGACTTCATTAATCTATTTAGAATTATTCATTTTTTTTATCCTTTTTCTCTCTTTTTTTCTAACAACTTTTCGCGCAGTAGGTAGCCACTCACCCGTTACTCTAAAGTTTTCGGGGTGTTTTCTTCCGTTTTTTTTCTTTCTTTTTTCGTTTTCTTTTTACGCCTGACACGTGTAGCTGTGTTTCACGCTTCATTCGTTCTTAAAGTAAAATCCAATAGATAGATACGACAACCACTGGGATCGAACATGAATATTTGCAACTAATTATATGCAACTGTTTACTTGAATTGAAGATCGGTCCGATATCTAAAATAAACAACTATAACAGCTGTTCTTGACATTCAACCTTTTCTAGATTCCAAAAAGTTCAAAGTTATTATAAAAAAGTATGAATAACAAAACGTCAAAAATTTCAAGATTTGATAGTTTTTATCGATATATCACTTTTAATACGAAGGAAAAGAAGGTAAGTTACATAAATCAACCATAAAATGAGGAAAAAAAAGCATTATTTGGAGGCACATGCACCCAGCTTAACAACCACTTACCCGGAAAACTGACCCAAAAGACCAATATTTTATACATTCTTTGTGACTTCAGGCTTCTGCTATTGAAAGAGAAAATAATTCCAGACCGTAGACGAGATTAAAGAAAACAAAGAAGACAAATCAGCTGATGGTGATCTTCTCTAAAAGACATTTTTTTAAAAGTTAACGGACGTCGGGATGAGTGTGTGAGTTCCCCGGTAGAGTACTCTGAAGGGACTTAGCTCTGACTGCCCTAAGTAGACTATTCCTTCAGTTAATATCCAGTGGCTGGATACTTTCCAGATAGTCCTCATGAAATAGCAAAAATCAATTTTTATCTACGTTTGCAATATGCCGTGTAGGAACCTGGGTGTATCGTGGTAATAACTAAATCGTCTGGAAAAATAATTCACCGATTTTATGTTCCGTGCTGATAGTCGTCACGCCCGACCGCTACTTCTTGGTTTATTTTACACAATAGTCAGTTATGCAATTCTGAAATTGTACAGAACTGACGGCCAGCAAAGAGAGATCAATTCGAAATTATGAACGTTTCCTGCATTTGTAACTTTGCAAAAGTCGCGAAAAAGAAAAAGAAAATTTATAATCAGCAAGCATTCCAAGGGAAATCATGTATTACTGCCATCTATGTATGCCTCTTTTTTACTTCGTAAATTAAGCAGCAGTGGTTGTAAAATTAAATTACAACCAATATTTGAACCATGATTTCATTGTCAGACAAAAACTAGGATCAATTTAGTCTGAACGTACATTGTAAACATATTTTTGAGGAGAATACAAAAAAATGTTTTTTTCTACTCGTTGGGGTGGAGTGTGTGTGCAAAATTCTAATTTTTTTTTACTTTTAAGGGCTGGATGAAGTCCAAATACGTAGATGTGTATACATACTTCCATGGATTCATAGATAAATATAAATGTCAGAACGCGTATAACTGAAATCAAGCATCAGAGCCTTTGCGTAGCCCACTGTCCGATTTGCTTATCGGTTAATTCCGAACGAAAAATGTTTCCAAATAAATTAGCTCTACAATTACCACACCCATATATACATATATACATATGTATATGTGTGTGTGTGTGTGTGTGTGTGTATAAGTCTGAGATTATACATGCGCCAGCACACATACATACACTTTCTCACACACATGCATATATGTGTATATATTCAGATATACCTAATACATTGCGGTTAATTCGTTCCGAGAGTTTGTGTTGTTAAAAAACTCCCCCGTTCGAAGTAGTATCATAATTCAATGTCATTCTTTTCAACTTGTATATGGTTACATTAATTCGTACGGCAATAAATCAACCCGGCTATATCAGAAGTTCGAACTACTCGCATTCATTTGAAACAGTCAGAACAAACATTCGTCTACTACTTACAAACTTGTATGAAATACAATTTGAAGTGATTTCTCTAGATTCTAACTTCGTCTGGCATGAGGCCACAAGTGTACGGCTCTGATGCAAGGTTCTGACGAGACTTAGTTGTTAACCAATACGTCGCAAAATCCCAGGCTGGAGCACCTCTCAAATTGACCGTCGTATAAGCCACAGGTGGAATTTCTTTTCCCTTTGTTATATAACAGTAGCTACACAGGCCTGGTTCGTCGCCCGGTAGGAATAGTCACATGACCAGCGTCTTTTAACAGTATGACGTATTGGCGATGATCTATCGAAAATTGGGGAAAGAGGTGACCAATGAATGTTATTTCTCTCGCCTTTTGTTGGGCACTGATCACAACCATTCAACTCCCCTCAAAAAAACAAAAACAAAAAAAACAAAAACAAAACAAAACAACGAACAAAAAGCGGAACTGTAATCAAGGGAACAATTTAGCACAAACAAACAAAAAAAAAATTTTCAAGATATAATACGGGTACATGCTAAAATTTTCAATCTTTTTGCTCAAATGGTGCGGCCTGTGTGCCTGAGACATACATGCATAGCCAGCCAGCCAGACTAATCTGAAAACTGAAAGAAACCTATGTCGATACTTCTGGTTGATGGTTTCTAATATCTCCAGCTGGTTCACAATGTTTTGAATTATGCTTTCTAGTTGATAAGCAAGGTGTGGCTGGCGCACGGCGCAGGGGGGGGGGGGGATCCTGAACCTGAATTACCGCCCTTGTCTCAAAATCCAAGCCTATCAGTGAAAATGGTTTAATAACCCGGGTTGCTGCGACCGATATCACTGAGTAATCGATGATCGAGCGCCTGAGTTAAAAATAAGATTGATTGATCTTTTTATAGCGCAACTGTGAGCGCAACTGGCTCTATTTGTTCCTTCGTAGCTGTGCAGCCTCTGGGTAGCGTCTGCCTCACAGTTTGGATACAGAATCAACAGATTTTTTTTTTTGACATCTCTGTCGTATATCTCTCTTCTAGCAACAACAATAGAAAGTTTTCCAGGCTCTAAGCAAGAAACGGAAGATCTGCTCACGTGCCAAGGTGGTACTTTTGGTTTCGGGTTGCTTGTGTTCACTCTACACTGATGCCCTTGGGAAAAGCATGAGTCCAGCCCCCACCACTATCTTCTGTGTAGTCACTCGATAAAGGTCCTAATATTGGTATGTCACAACAGTTGACGCAGAAGATTTCTACAATTTTTGTTTTTTCACTTTTCTGGCGAGAACCAGATATTTTCCAAGCATTCATTTTCTTTTAGTTTTACTCCGTACTCTGCTGGAACATATTTATGCACAATTACCTCCCCGATTTCGTAGTCATTTGTCCATTCACCGAATTTCCTGATCTGTCCACAAGATACCCATATATTTCAATAAGGTTTTGTGGAAGGTTGGCCAATAGGCTTCGATGGGGTCTGAATAGATTTTGTTGTTATAAGCAGAAACACATGATATCGCCGAAGATTTCAATCAATTTCAGTGGAACATGGATAAAATTGGTCAATTGAGAGGGTCCGTGCTCAATTATTCCCTCTAACAATGGCATCGTTAATGTTATTGGCAATAAGAAAACTTTGCATTTTCTACTCTCGAATCAAAGCGTAGGAAAAACATGTAAATTACTGTATAAAGCATTACACCTGAATGTCGACATGAAATAAAAGAGGGCTTAGTGAAATCGAGGTTTGTGCTGACTAAGCTGTTAAGCTAATTAAGAGTAAAAAAATATTTATTACAGCAGCCGGAGATGGCAATAGAACTAACAGGGAAGTCAGAGAACTAACGAACACGGGAGCATGAATCCAAAGCGGGAAAAAACAACCAAGAAGTAATAGAAAAAAAACAAAAAACATCATGGACATTGCTGCGCAAAGGAAACCTATTGAGAGAAACCAAAGCACTCCTTATACCAGCCAACGCTATAAGAACTAACCATATACATTTGACGAGATAAACAAGATACAGAGAAGCAGTGTGTGTAGATTATGTGGAAATAAATATAAGACAATCAACTGCATAGTAAGCAAAAGTAGCAATCTAGTTCTGATGGAATATAAAAAAAAATCGGCATGATCGGGTGTGAAGGGTGATCCACTGGGACTTATGCAAGCGATTGAAGTTCGACCATATAAACCAATGGTACATGCCCCGACTATAATCAGTCTGAATGAAACACTCAAAGTTATCAGGGATATGATCCAGGCAAGACTATTAGATCTAGTGGGAGTAAACAAGAAAAATCAGACTGTGTCAGATTATGGCTTTTGTTACCCTGACTGGCCACAGGGTGGAGGAAAAGAAGAGTGGCAACCTAGTGCGGAGCCAGAAAAACATCACAAGTTTTGAGAATCTAGCAACAAACACAAGGGTCCCATTAGATAAACACAAGCAAAATGTCTTTAGTTTCATTAAAAATTCTGAAGGGAACAATCACTTTAGAAAATAACCAAAAGAAGGCGATTGGTTAAAAAATAAAAGTTGTGAAACATTGATATATACTAAGTTTAATACAGTTTCGATTAGTGCAGTATGGTTTTGAACAGCGCGGAAAATATTTGGAACCACTTGGCTGCACCACTCAAAATATCGATGTCCTTCCAGATGTTTATACATTTGGATCCCAATTTAGGAAGCAGAATAGCATCTGTAATATTCAAGATACGGAAAAAATGTATTAAAAAATACTGGAAAATCATCCAAAACACCTGCGACACCTGACATTCGTACCTCTCTTCTGCTCTTGGTTCCTTCTTTTCCGAGTCCCAAAGCTCAAGCTTACTCAGCCTAATGGTTAATGCACCACTGATTCTACCACCACTTCACCCCCCCCTCATACACACAATTACTCTGACAACTCGGCTATTTCGACAAAAAAAAATCTAAATTCGGGGTTCCCAAATCTTTTTAGACCATCATGAAATATTTAATCTGTCATCGATCCCCAAGCTTGTATAATAAACAAAAAGATAATTGAATAAAAAGATATTAATGATTATAATACTGGCGTGAACACCGCCTATAACTTGTATCTAAAACATGAGATCTGGCAATATCATGGGATTTCCACGTAGATCGAACCCTCAAAGCCAACCGCCCACACATAATCATCAAGGACAGGACGGAAAATGGATGCCTATTTATAGATATGACCATTCCAACAGAACAAAAACATATCCGTAAAAGAGTTTGAAAAACAATCTAAACACAAAGACATAGAAATTGAGATCACAAAAATGTGGCAACTCAAGACTGTAACATTACCAGTCGTTATAGGAGCCCTTGGGGTCATAAAAAAGGGTGTCGACCAATATTTAGGTGGAATAGCAGGAAACCCAAGCATTTATGAGGTACAGAAAACTGTCCTCACAGGCACCGCCCTTATCCTTCGCAGTGCACTGCCCATGTAAATATTTCCTGTTATATAACTATGTCCTGCCTTTTGTGTAGTCTCCTATTCTGGCCTTGAACTGACCATACCAATGCCTACTAACATCGTTGCCTGTCCCAAGTTTCAAGCCGAAACGCGATGTGCAATGAATAATACTAGACATCAGAAGGAAAAATAGCAACAACAACAGCAGCAGCAGCAGTAGCAGTAGCAGCAATAATAATAATAATAATAATAATAATAATAATAATAATAATAATAATAATAATAATAATGATAATAATAATAATAATAATAATAATAATAATAATAATAATAATAATAATGATTTAAAAAAAAAAAAAAAATCAGTCATAGTGGGCGCTCTGGGAACTGTGCCAAAGACACTGAGGGTGAGACTGGAGGAGATCGGAATAAGGGGAAGAATCGAGACTGTACAGACCACTGCACTTCTAGGAACTGCACTGATCCTGAGGAAAGTGCTAGAAATATAAAGACTGCAACGTTAATTGTTAAAAGTGACCCAACAGAGGAAGGGAGATGAAAGCGGAATTGCAAACTGCAGCACTGACATGATAGGCGAAAGAGAGAGGAGACATTAGCTGAAGACCTGAGGAGACTTATTGTCACTCAGCCTTCAGCAATGACCACTGGGCAACCGGCGTGAAACTGTAAACGGCTGTATTACTGTGACCTATGAGTACTAGGAGATAAGGGCTTGAGACTGGAGGAGACTTGATGTCACTCAAACTCCAGCAGTTACCGCCAGGCAACTATTGGGAGAACGCTGAGGGAGAGACTGGAGGAGATCGGGATTAGGGGGAGGATAGAGACCGTACAGACCACAGCACTACTGGGAACTGCACGGATACTGAGGAAGGTGCTAGAGATATAAGTACTGCAATGAATAGTAGCTCTGTCATGATATGCGAAAGAGGGAGGAGACGTTAGCTGAGGACCTGAGGAGACTTATTGTCACTCAGCCTTCAGCGATAACCACTGGGCAACCGGTGTGAAACTGTAAATCGTAGAATTACTGCGACCTATGAGTACTAGGAGAGGAAGGCTGGAGACTTGAGGAGACTTGCTGTCACTCAAACTCCAGCGGTTGCCACCAGGCAACTGGTGTGAGATTCCATAATAATAATAATAATAATAATTTAGTAATCTAGATTCATGTTTGGTTTCATTTAAAAAAAAGGGAGAAAATCTAAGAAAACTACATAGGCTGTGTAGCAGAATGAAAAAAAATAGTAAATAAAGTATGAGATAATTTGTGGACGAAACAAAAACAGAAGAAAGCCTTTAATAACTGATCTATTATCATTGCGTTTCGGTAAACAAAATATGAAATAGCCAGACAATAACTTCTCATATGTACATCCGTAATGAGTATCAACAAGTTGTGATATATGTATTTTTATTGTCAGCTTTCGAGCCCCAAATTCAATCGGCCTCCCATCCGGGCGTTTATTGACCACCTTTTTACCCCGAGGCATATATCAACCTCTTGGATAGTCCTATCAAAACCCCTTAGGGGATCGATATCAACCATTTTGGAGACCTCTGACCTAATTAAATAAAACCTTGCATCCAAGTTTCAACGAACGGGTAATGCTACTGCAGCCAGCACATTCTGCAAAAGTTAAAGGCTTGGCAAGAGTTGGTGAGATTAGGGGAGGGGCATAGGTGCGTGTGGAGGCGTAGTGCAATTGATGGCTTGGCCTGACGAGGGTGGGAAGGGCGGGGAGAGAGAGAGGAGGGTGTGGGGAGCAAACCGGGTGGGCGGCGACCGACATTTTGCGACTGGCTTTTTTGTTGTGCAATGCGATGTGCTTGGTGTGGAGGGAGGAGAGGAGTTGGAGAATATCCGCTGCGGGAAGGGTCGATGCAGTGTGTCAACACGCAAAGAGGCGAGTGTGGGAGTATGAACGGAGATATCTACACACAGACATCTACATGGGTATCTGATAAGCTCGGATCGATTCTGCAGAAGGTCAAATCGGGGGTGGAGGTAGTCTCGGGAAATTAGCTTTCGTAATATTCGCTTTCATCTGGGCTTCAAGATTTTATCACTGATACTGGTCAGAAATACCAAAGTACACACACGCACACACACACATGCACATACACACACATTCTCTCTCACATACTAACAAACACACACACTCTCTCTCTCACACATACACACGCACACAAACACTCTCTCTTTCTCTCTCTCCCTCACACACACATATATACATATATATGTGTATAAATACTACTCTATTTAAGAATAATTTTAGTGAAAAATATATATAGAAGTAGTTTAGACGGAGTTTTAAAATTGGAAGGAAATTTAAGAAGTAATTATCTTGAAGTGAAAAATAATCTACCACTCATGACACATAGATCAACCCAGAAGCACGTGTCGAGTGTTTTCTCCCTCGAATCTTCAGCCTTTTATTGAAAAATGGCCGACAAGGAGCATCTGTTTTTGTTTTAATACCAGTGAACAGATCTTTGGTTTTAATGTATACATAGTTTTCCCAAAAGATAGAGCGCTTTCGGCAGCATCTTTTTGAAAATATCCATGTATTTTAAAAATATGCTGCCAAGTTATACCATATATATATATATATATATATATATATATATATATATATATATATATATATATGTATATGTATATGTGTGTGTGTGTGTGTGTTGTGTGTGCATATATGTTGTGTGTTTGTGTGTTCTATATATGAAATTAAAAGAATTCAAGGACGTTTACCCGGCGAGTGTTAACATTTTGTGCCTCTCGCACTCATCAGCAACCTTTATAACGTTTATCAATCTGTGACCAGCTGTGATTCATCTCGATTTATTTTGGTCATCCACCTGCAGGATATGTCCCCAGGTATCAGAAAAGCTTGAGAGGGCTTTTAAGGGTGATACGCCTGGCCTAAAACTATCTGAAATTGACTTTTGGGTCTGGAACACAAAAAATCATTTTTCCATACCTTGTAATACCAATTGCTTCTTCTCTTGGCACTATTTTGGTTTACAAAAGATTTCATATGATAGCGGAGGAAACTGATATTCCCAAATTGTTCTCAGCAGTCATTTTGGGGAAAGGTAATTCAACTGGGATTCGAAATTATCAATCTATATAATTCTAAAAGGGTGATTCTGTTTATGTGGTTAGAGCCTTTATTTAGCCTACACCGTCCATTATCAGAGAATTATAAAGAATTTTTCCTGGAATGCAACATGTCATTTAATGCAACATACTGGGCCTCACATGGAGAGACCACAGGACGGCACAGTACACCCGGAAGAAGACCAGACCAAAAAGTTCATAGCTTTTCTATTTTGTTTTGAACAATCCCCGGGGTCGTGCTGTGAGTGTACGTACTCCACACTTTTCGAAAAGACCAGATTCGTCGAATTTGGCCATAAAATGGGGAAAATGGCAATTCTGGTAACAAGTCCTACCTTACAAGCTATTTGGTTGAAATTTGAAACTGCAACAGTTAGGCGACCTTGGCTCATCTGAACCTTGACTCCAAGTGATAAGCTTCCCGCGTTGTTACGAAAAGACAGGATATCTCTAAAGCGATTAAAAGGGCATCAGATTCTTCATGTGGTTATGAACAAAACCCAGGGTTGTGCTGTCTGTGTTTGCACTCCACCCTTTTCAGATTATCTCAGGCTGCTTGTCTCTTTAGACGGGGTTTCTTTTCGCTGTCACAGTCGTTGTCCACCCACAGGGTCTGTTGACTTTCTCGAATGCAACTGTTCGCAGAAATTTCTATTTTGATTTTTAAGATAAGAACTTATCATTGTGAAACTCGATCCCAAGTTGGAGACTGGAGTTAGCTTTGGTTTTCCATCGTAACAACAAGAATAAGATCAATCCTCACCTAATTAAGTGGAGTAGACCAAACTTTTGATTGCAAAAAATTAGTTTTTGATCAAAGGAACTGTTGATTGTATTTATTTATTTCTAGTAAAAAAATTAGAAATTTTGCCAATTCGGGAATTTCATTAAATTGGCGTAACACATATAATTCAAAAGTTTCAGTAATCAGTCAGAATAGAAATAGAAGAAATCCCTGTATAATGTTTGAAGAAAGTTACATAGCCTTACGAATCTAGAATTGGGTTCAGGATACGCCCAAGATTTATTGTGACATCGACAACTTTAAATTACTCGACAATTTTTTCGGACTGATATCATAATCTTTATTTATTCCAATGTTAACGTTTCAGCCAAATCAGTCTTCTTTTTTTGCTGACGGAGGTTCATTGAGCAAATGCCATGAATCTTGGGAAATGTCCATATTCGACAAAAGACGCTAACAGGCTGGTGATGATTCTTATATCAGTCATTTCAATCACATCGTTTTGACCGAGACGCTTCTTTGTGCTGACTGGAATTTTGTGACCAAATACCGTTCCTATTCCATGAATTATTCGAACTTGTATCCCTATCCTTGTTATCTCGATCCTGACGTTTTGACCGAAGCGCCCCCCGGCCTTCGTTGAATCGACCGAACCTTTAAGATCGATATCCTTCATCACTCAGTATATCATTCAGACTAGTATCCTCATTTCTGTTTTTTCGATCCTAACTTTTCGGTCGTGGCGCTTTCCTGCCTTCATTGCCTTGACTGGCATTTTCACATTATGAACCGTCTTCATTCCATTAATCATTCTGATTAATATCCTCATATTTGTTAATTCGATTAAAACGTCTCGGTCGAATCACTCTTCTGCCTTCATTGTATTTTATGATCAGTGATCTTTAGTATTTGATTAATTTTTTGGTCTAGTATTCTCATCTTGATGTTTTGGTTGATGTTCACTCCTACACTAAACGTGTTGACTGATACATTGTCATTATCCCTTGAAATATTCTGGCTCCTAGGCCCCATTCTTGTAATTACGATAATGACAAAATCGACTGATACCTTTTCCCACCGAGTGCTGTCAAGAGTTCCAAAATGTATTGCCTTGTTTGTGTATCGATTCCAAGAATTACTCTGATATCATCATATTTGTTGTTTCAATCATAACGTCTCGGCTGGTGCGCTTTCCAACCTTCCTCTTATTGAAGTATCGTCGCTATTTCACAATGTATCTGAATTCATTTTTGCCTGATTTTTTAAAAGGTAAATAATTATCATAATACTGATCTACACGTACTAGTATCCTCATTTTGGTTGTTATAATCACAATGTTTCGGCCGATATATCTCACCGGCCCTTTACATGTGTCTGTCGTAGTTGGTGACCCTCTTGGTTTTTCTAACCGAACATTCAATTCAACCTACTTAGTACAGTAGACCGATTCCACAATCCATGTTAGAAAATATCTCTTATGAATTAATTCTTCTTAGCAAATTCATCCTTGCAATGTCGCTTGCCTGCCTCTCCCAATGAACCGAAAAAATATATTTTTTTACTACCCGACCAGAGTGAATCAGTGTATGAGATAATGTAATAATTATTCGGACTGTTATCTCCATTGTCTTTCGTTTGATGTGCTGTCTTTTGTTTGATGGTGTTGGTCTGGGATTCTATGATATTCTGTGATAATCACTTCGATTTTTTTCTATGGGTAAATCGCGCCATTAGAAAATGTCAGCCAAAACTGTTACATGGGTTCAATCATTTCTTGAAGTTAGTCTAGCTGGCTAAGTATGTACATATGTATGCATGTATTTATCTATGTATTTATCAAACGTACTGCTTTAATGGCGCTAGAGGGCTGAAAATTTTAAAATTTGCCCCCTCACTATGCCTATAAAAAACTTATTTCTTGTTTTTTGAAAACTTATCCTAAAATGTTCTTTCTTTAATGAGGGGTCAATTCGAAGCAATAGGTAAGCTTCTGCTAAATTAGTCGCTCACGTGTTTCATTCATTGATCACCATTTTACCCCCATATTTTTTAACTGATCATCCCTGACACAACATGCTGCCAAAAGACGATGTTCACTTGACAGTGTCTATTGAATGACTAACCAATCTAGTTAATCATATGTGTTACCCCCTCCCCGGCCCATCTTACGTACATGCTGCTTCCTCCAGTCTTAAAGGTGTCAAGAATAGAATCCGTCAACATGCTTAAAACTCTTGTATTCAATACTGCATTAATATAGCCGAGTATTTGAAAAGGTTAAGCATTTTGTTTTTTTACTCGCTTCCCCGTAAGAGTAAGATGTGACACAAGCTCGGTTTACTCGGGGGGGGGGGGCAGTCCTTGCAACTAGTGTTGCGGAAGCGTCTCGGCAAGCCTAACCCATCCCTTTTGGTGTGATGGGAAAAGTGCTGCCCGAGGCTTCCTGCTCCCGCGAGACTTGGCAGATTTATTTTTTTTTAGGCCACACGACGAATCCTAAGCCTCTTGCGTTTAGCAATATCAAGCCCCTCAATAAGCCATCATCGGCCACGGTATTGCACTGGTGCACTAACTATGGATAGCATTAGAAGGGCAGGTTGGGTTTTCGAACTCTGCCTTGGGAAGGCAACAAGTGTAGGAGAAAGAAAACTCTGATTCCAAACCAGGTAGTGGAGCCTCTTTAAGGCTATTTAATGAACTTCCGGCAACTCATGTCGCCAAGCTGCTTGGTAAGACTATATCTGAAAATTCAGGAGGGGGATTCTGACAGTCAAGGCGTCCCAGGATCTCTATACTCTTCGTACAGGCATGCACCAGTAGAGGTAATGTTCCAATGTTGTTTTTGGGGGAGAAAAAAAATTCCACAACTAACGTGTACATAGGTATTACGCCATCTGGCTTTTTACGGAAGACCTTTAATCTTGTGTCTGTGAACATCTAAGCTTTATCTCGATTCATTTTGTCCATCTATTACCGGGATGTGTCCTAAGGTATCAGAAATTCCCAAGAGATCTCGTGAGCTGCATTAACAGAACCGATAAAACAACAAAAGGATATTATCTCGTAATGAAATGAATTATAACTGGAGAGCGAGATCCCAAAAAGCTAAATGCCTTTAAAAGAATGTATTTAATCAAACTTAAAATCAAATTCCTGATTTGAATTTCTAAATTGTTATTACAATTTTTTATGTCAATGCAGTCATTGATTTTACCAAGATGAAAAGTTCACATCAAGAATTCGATTTTCAATTCAATTAAACACGTTTTTATATATTTTTTTAAAGTGGCGTTTATCGCGTTTTGGGACCACGCTCTTTAAATATACCTTTTTTTTCTTTTGTTTTTGAATGGCGCTTATTTTGAACCACCCTTTATCTTTTATGAATTTTGTCTCTTCCAGTGCCTTTTTTCTAACGGGACGATATCAGTGACGTTTTTTCTTACATAATATTTTGTCTTGAGATTTTATGTCCAATTACCCTTTAAAATAGCTTGAGTTGTGTGTAGACATTAAAAAAACTTTAAGTTATAATACTTGAATTATTGGAAATAAATTATCTAATAAATTAGCTTCGGATTACCTAGTGCCGATCCATACATAAATAACCCCAAGTATATGCAAGCATATATATATATATATATATATATATATAGATATATATATATATATATATATATATATATATATATACATATATATATATATATATATACATATATATATATATATATATATATATACATATATATATATATACATATATATATATATATATATATATATACATATATATATATATATATATATATACATATATATATATATATACATATATATATATATATATATACATATATATATATATATATATATATATATATATATATATATATATATATATATATATGGGAAATTTTAATACACACTCACACAGCACACACCACTGATGATGGGAAGAATCCCGAAACATGCCTGGACAATTTACTTACAAGGATTAATAAACCTTACCTCCAAACACCTCACTCCCGAGTCTGTCTCACTCTCTACAGTACACATTATATATATATATATATATATATATATATATATATATATATATATATATATATATATCATCCTGATAACGGCGAGAACATCCTGACATTAATCTACTATGAGTCGAGAATTATTGCAGTAATCTAAGAGCCGAGAAGAATTCCCACAATTATCTGGCAACACGTATAGTTTATTTGAAATACCTAATCATCGCCTTAAATAACTCAGATAATAATTTTGACAATTATAAATGAATGTTAATTATGATCACAAAACCGAATAAAATTAATTTACGCCTTGACAACACTAAATGTAATATGATGTCGAAAAGTTAGAGGTACACTGCTTTTAGCAGTTGACTTTATCAATTACAAGTTAGATACGTCCAGTGTGTTTTTGTTTTTTTTTTCTTATTACCTCTGGTAACACAGTTGTAAGAGGTGTATGCATCCACTCATGAAAGCATGTCCACACAATGTATCCAAAAGTTCAGGATGGATGATCTTGAGGCTAAGGAAGAATTGGTTGCAATGGTTCCCAAAATTTCTCCGAGTCACGACACCCTTATTGTATAAGCATTTTTCCGCGGCGCCCCACGTCAGAAAATACTGAACAATTGCAATGACGTTCCGCCTCTGGTTTGCATTGTATCATCACAAAATTCGAACCCGTTTCTCCCTAACACCTCTCATTTTCTGGCTGCAGTCACGTTCTGTTTCCAGTTGTCCCGTATATCATGCAATATAAGCAAATATTAAATGAGAACAAGATTTGTATCCGTCGGAACTCTTCAATGCAGAAAATTAAAATTACTATGTATAAGATAAAGGAGATACTATATAGAACAACAAGCGAAAACTTTGAACTTTTGAATTTTAAAAAGACCCCTCCCCCAAGGGAGTGTTTCTTGAAAATGAAAAAAAAAAAATAGGTTGAGTATCTTATATATATATATATATATATATATATATATATATATATATATGTATATATATATATGTATATATATATATGTATATATATATATATATATATATATATATATATATATATATGTATATATATATATATATATATGTATATATATATATATATATATATATATATATATATGTATATATATATATATATATATATATATATATATATATATATATATATATATATATAAATCGTTGTTGTTTTGTTTTCTGTAAAAATCAACGCCGCTACAACCCTATATCATTACTGTCAGACCAGAAAATCACACACACACATATATATATATATATATGCATGTATATATAAATATATATATTATTGTATCACCCACAAACATCTGTTTCGTTGTATCATAACACTTCAGTGTGGCTATAGAATATCCATTATTCCATCCAGTACCACTAGGCAGGATTGAAACCTCAACTTTAGACCCGGAGGCTGGTATCCTTCTCTACTCCACGGAACTGGACGGTCAGTAAGGTTGAATTTAAGCGATATATTTATTTATCGCATATATTCCTCATCCACCAGAGTGCTCCATTCCATGTTGGAAGAGCATTACACAAACACACACACACACACACACATATATATATATATATCAGTAAGAAAAGTGTATGCTTATACAATGTGTTAATATCATAGTAGAAATCTTGAAATAAAACAGACGAAAACATTTTAATGCAGTGGCACAAAATAACAATTTTTAGTGGCATGTATCCACGTGTGATTAAAGTTTGTAAAATAAGATTATTCAATTTTGCCTCTGTATTCATATTTTTTTGTCTATTTTATGTTGAAATTTTTTTTGTTCAGTATTTTTTGGTATGAAGTTTTCACGGTTATATTAACACATTGTCCAGGTACGAATTTTTCTTACTGGTCACGTTTTCTTTGATATTAATGTGTTCCCTCGAAGTCCTAAACTATAACTACTAAGGTTTTAAAAGGGGAAGTAGTTCCCTAGCAGATTCGAATCAAAAATCTTTCGATTACTAAATGAGAACACTAACAAAGATTGTTAAAGAGAGATATGTTCCAGACATAATTTAGTTTTCGATATAAATCATTTGAACTATCGAAATCTTTCTCATTCCAACATCAAAACATTTCTTGTCCAACGTTCTCAACCCTGGTCCCCCCTCAGATCCATCTTGGTCTTTTTCTATCGCTAAGAGTTATTCCTGGCACTACTTTTTCTATTACCCTCAGAGCTATTCTGGGTTTTTTTCCAGGTGGCTTTTTAACTTTTCATGTTTTGTGTCCCTACGCCATTACTGGTATTGAGCATTAATTGTATATTTTACCTTTATACACACGAATGTAGATCAATTAATTCATTGCCACTCAGTTACAAGCAGAATTCTATATGAGATGTTTACTATGAAATGTTTGATTTGGGTTTCCAGTTAAGTGAATCAATAAGGATGGAGATGTGTTAAAATCGAATATTTGTTTGGTAAAATGAATGTTTTTATCATAGTCATGCTATATGATATATATGCCATTGTAATGCAACAGAGTCACTGATACGCCTAGGTATATATATATATATATATCCCTCTATCCAAGGTTGAGCACGCATTAAGTGAGGTAACTCATCCATTGTAAGCTTATGCAATACTCTTCCATAGAAATAGAGCACTAATGGATGGGGAATTCCTACGTAAATACATATATCGCTTAAATTCAGTCTTACTGATCGTCCAGTTCCGTAGCCCAGAGGTAAGATATCGGCAAAGATATATATATATATATATATATATATATATATATATATATATATATATATATATCTCACATCAGAAGGCATGTACGAAACCGGTGAAGGCTTATCGAAAATTAAAACATCTCAACACTATATATATATATATATTTGTATATATACATATAGTGTTTATATATATATATATATATATATATATATATATATATATATATATAGAGAGAGAGAGAGAGAGAGAGAGAGAGAGAGTGTTGAGGTATATATATATACGTAGGTGCATCAGTGAGTTCGTAACATTGTAATAAAATAAATATCATAAATACATTGTTAAAAAAAAACAGAGTACCACAAACAACACCCTGCACTAAATCCCTTGACACCCATAACTAAATCCACTTTTAATCTTTTCACCTGAAACACCTCGAGGAAAACCTAATCAACTCACAAGCACTATGACTCGAATGAATTTGTTTCATTTATGCAGAATTTCATAAACATAACGACGAAAAACCCCAACAACAATCCATTGATAGTCATGATATAAAGGGAAAAGCGATATACAAAATAAAAACAATCCCGAAACTCCCTCCCCATAACCACATTTAACGACCTTCTTCCCCCACACAAATAATCAAGAACCACTGAGATATTCTTAAAATAAAACCAGATTCAAAGAATATATTTCAGCACACAGTAATACTGGCATACCGTCGACCAAAACGGAAATTATTGACAGTAACACCATACTTTATAAAGGACAAAGTTTCATGTAAAAAGGCAATTACAAGAACGGTCAAATTTTGCCAAACTTAAATCTATGAAAATAATCTATGTTGCAAACAGCGTAAATTTATTTATTCTCCCCCGGGTTCTATACCCAAGAAAAGAAAAAAAACAACAAAATTTACCGCTAACCTAATTCAAACACTATAATATACATCAACAACTTAGGTATGAATTAGAAAAATGAACTATTATAAACAATGTTGATATCTGATATAAAAATACAGAACGAATTTAAACAATTTTTAATGTTTAGAGCAACGTGTGCATTCTAAAAAGGCAGACAACTTTTCACTTTTGCTATTAGATTCGTGATCAATTTTGTGGATTTAATTTGATTCTACTGAATTCGAACAATCAAAATAGATTGCTTTGTATATTTTTGTTATTACCACTGATATTCGATCTATAACCTCTGAAATTCAAACCATTCAACATTCCCTACAAAGAGACACTTGAGAACCTTAAAATATGGTTTGAATGAGAAACCACACTTGTCCAACAGCACATATCAACACCAATTACCTCCGCAATAACTTCGTTAGAAATACAAAATACTCTAAAAGAAAACAAAGATGAAATAGGAGAGGCCCAATCGATGAAGTAAAAAACAGACTGATATGTCCCGCCAACAGATGAAATACGGAAGGTTTACTGATGAGAGACGGGCAAAAATACTTTAAATTGGATTCACTATGACACACGCTTTCATTTGCCATCTCTCCCTCTGAGGATGACCACACAATCGAAATTGGGGAGATATGTATATAAAGTGAGATGAAGTCATTTTTTAACTCACCCCTGTCTGTGTGTCCGAGAGAGATGGAAAGAAATACAAAGGGAATAAGATATACCACTGAGCGAGCTACATTCCTAAGAGTGATGACCCTGGCCGCTAAAGTCCCAGTAAAATCACAAGCCCATGAAAAAAGAGCTCCTACTGTTCAAAGTCCTTTTGTTTGTAAATTCCTCATGTTATCTCTTGTGGTAGTCAAAGGACACTTTGCAGTGACCCCGGGGAAAAGCCGACAGTAAATAATTCTCCACTGTAATAGTATCTCCAGAGTCTAAAATTAAGCTTGAATATATTTTTGTGTAGGAAGGGCAAGTCATTTTTTTCCCTTGTTTCACTTTCTTTCCTCGGCCGATTCCGGTGGGAGGTCTGCGAAAGTGAGACTCAATAGAGAAGGGTGTCATTACGCATGTCAGTTTGAATTAAAGCTTCGGTCGCATGTCACCAACAGGTGTCGACCTAATATAACGTGACTTATCGCACCAGTTTTCGACGGACCATGCGGGGAGATTTTCACAACATTAGATAACATTTTAGCATCCCCAAGGACCTTTGGGTATGTTCCAGAAACATTCAATGAAGTTCAATTTTTTTTCATTCCTGATGTTTCCTCAATTATCCTTGTGTGCCTTTAACTCTTAAATTCATACAGAGAAAATAGAATGTCAACGGAAACGATTTCTCATCAAAAAAAAAAAAATCCTTTAGACCATTTGGTGACTTGAAATTTTAAAAATTAATGGAAATTCCCCCTTTAAAGGACGACAAGTGAAAGGAAATTTTCCCTATTCTCTCAAGGGTCAAAACTAAAAGTAATCTCCCCCCCTTTTTTTACATGTCTGAACGTTTTAGTATTTCAAAAGTACAAGGAGACTTTTTCTCCCTTCATGGGATCACTATTTATGGGAGACTTGCCCCATTAAAGGGCTGAAAATAAAAGGAGCCTTTTCCCCACTCTTTCAAGGTGTTTCAAGCAGTTTATGAATTTGAGAGTTAACGCAGTTATTCTCAAATTTTGCACCGCATTACACCTAAGCTGCAAGTATCTCCCAAGAATGCCGCATGAATTTTCCCAAGTACGCAAATATCCCGTACGTAATTTTATGTCTGTTCCATTCCTACCGCAGAGTTACCAATTTTATCACAACTTTTTGAGACATTTGAATCTTTATAGCGCAAGATGAAAAGAGGAAAAGAGCAATAAATTCGTATATAAGTAAGCTGATATAAAAGTCTCTTTCATTGACAAATGAAAAGATTTCACCTCTTCCATTTCATTTTAACAGTTAGTGTGCCACATAAGTCAGATATATCTCTGAAGGTGTCGGCTCTTGACTGTTTTTAAGGGTTTCTTTCTGGTGATTGTGATCGATATTTTAAAATAGAGCGTAAATAGTTAAATGATTACAATTTCGTTGTTTCTGATCGGTTTCACGCAGCCACGACGATCCACGAACAACTAAAATGGTGTGCCAAGTTAACCAGGCAGCCGCGAATATATGGACCGGTGCACATCATAGATTTACTTGACTGTATATGATACTTAGTGAGGAGCGGTACTCACTACTCGGTTGGAGTTATTTGAAGGTCAGCTTAATTATTACTACGTTACTACTCTCTCAGTACCAGACCTTTATAGCTATTTACTCCCGTTGACAATCTCAAAAGGGTTAAATCGTATTTACAAAGCCATGTATCCGACACAGAGCTTATGATTTTTATCATATTTCCGTCTATCACACTTCAAGAATAAAAAAGTACGTCAAAAGGGGTGAGATAGAGGAAAGTCCTGAAAATGGAATTGTAGCACAAAGACCAGAGAGAGAGAGAGAGAGAGAGAGAGAGAGAGAGAGAGAGAGAGAGAGAGAGAGAGAGAGAGAGAGAGATGTGTGTGTACGGGGTTATCTAAAGTGGGTGAAATATAAAGATATTCGCTAAAGGAGAAGGCCTGAACGTTCATCGCAAAAAGAAGAAAAACAGGAAAATAAAATGAGGTGAAATTGGACTCGCTCTCGAGTGTCTGCGAGCAAGAGGTTGGGTTAAGTGCTGGAGATGGTCACTCCCATGAGTTTTACCAGCTACCAGCGAGCTTTAAATTTCCTCCCCTAGATATACTGTTAGAGCCACGGGTATTTACTATTGGTGTTAATGTTGACAGAGGATGCTTGCAATAAAACATCCATAATCAGGGCACTCTCAAGAAAGCATCATAGTTTATGTATTATTGATACAGACAGCGTAGTTCGGGCGGTAAAAAAAGAGTAGTACTAGGGATTGGTCGGGGGTTCAATTTACAGTATGAAGCAATTGTCGGGGGGATCGTAAATCCACTTAAACCCGCTGGAACTGCTGCTGTTGGTCGACAGATGTCTCAGGCGTCACAATTAGTCACGATCTGACAAATTCGTAGGGGCCACAAGGGACATTGATATTCATTGTTTTAACAAAAAGAGTTCTCCGCCCTTTGAGCCACTCTCTGCTGTGTGGGTTGAACCGGAAAAGAGATAAAAAGGGTCTCGTGTAAATTACTCACATGTCGTTTCAACGCGCATGACTGTTGCAGTTTTTTTTTTTTTTCAATTCTTTTTTTTTTATTGAGAGTCAGATTAGGAGTGGATATTTGTTTGTCTTGTAAAGAGTTGGTGAGTGCAACATTAAATAACAATGATACGACCAATAATGGCTCTAAACAGAAGCAATGTCTACTCAGAATTAGTTTAATAATTATTATATTTTACTAATAACTCCGGATGACGGGAAATTCAGTCATTGCAGTTCTATGGCTAACTAAATGAAATTTCCATTTAATTGTGATTAACAGCAAATCATTTCTATATGTGTCACTCGGCTTTTATCTTGAAATGGATGATTTGCAATGGATTAACTTTGTAGTGGACAAGGGCTTTTACGCTGCCATGGATATCTATTACTTTTCACCACCTGTGGCAGTCGATTGTTTAAGATAAAGGTATATATATATTTACCTCCATTCTATGTCCCCTGCTGGACAGAAGCCTTTCTCAACTCTTCCCATAACGATTGTATGGTTATTTTGTTTTATGGGGGGGATAGTGACTCATCCTTTGTCACTATTCTCTTTTTTTGTAGCCAGAGCTATCATTCGCTTAGACTGTTTGCTCATGGGACTACTGTGACTTAGAGAACTCGACTTGTCCATTTATTTTACCAATAGTTGTGGGAGGAGAGTTGGATTCTTGCATTTCCCAAATAAATTAATGCGAAATGAACCCAAATAACATTGGTTTGATGTCAAACTCAACTCACCGGTTCCATTGCTACTTGTTCTCCAATATCTTGTGCCACAAGAAGCACAGAAACCATTCTCCAAAGCTGAGCCAGTACATGGGCTTTGTGATCAGTCGTAAACTTACGCCATTCCATGCCCCCCACCCCCCAACTTGCGGATTGAATAGTCAACAACATATATTCTCAGGTGGACAGTTTTTAAGGGAATTTGTATGGAATCTGACACGGCGAAAAATCCTGGGTGTCAGTGTTGTCCGCAGTAAAATAATTGCACCATATCTTCTGGTTCGCTTGACTGGAGAGAAACCAAGTTCAACCCAAATACACTCTCGCTTGTTTTGTTCTATTTTGAGTGTTTCTGATGTGAAGTTTTCATTTGTTGGTATTCTATAGTCCGAATCACTCCTGGAATTGTAAATGTTTATAAATGAATTTTCATCAAAACCATTGTCTTGTTAATATAGAAACTGTTGACTGAAGTTTTATGTTAGAAAAAGTATATGACCAGTGATATTTTAAGAATTTTGTCTCACTCCAATCCAAGTTGGAGTTGACTGTGTTTTGCACTGTCCCGTAGCAGCAACAACAAAGAACAAGAACAATCCTCACCAAACTCACAGGTGTCAATGCTTCACTGTTTGTCTATCATGGAGCGTTAAACCAAACCCATAAATAAAAATTAACATTTCCCTACCGTGATTTGTAGGCAGCCCTCTTATCAATCGAGCTCAACTGACAAGTGCGATATACTTACGAATTTATATATATATATATATGATACAAAAACTGCAGTAATCATCTTCAGAATAGATGTTTGAATGGTTGACCCTGCAGCAGTCAGGTTTGTTATAAACCTCCACTTTTAGGGATTAAATAAGTACAGAATCACTGGTTTTCAATGGGTTTCCCCATCGTACAAAGAAAATGATGTACATATCCCTTAGATATTTATGTTTGAGTGGTCAACCTTTGATTTTTAGCCCAAAAGACAAAGCATCAATTTATGACGCGCTTTTTGTATTGGTTGAACCATTTTTTTGATAGGTAGGGATTTTATTCCATGTCTGATACAAGATCCTCGCCATATTTTTGCACAGATTTCAACTGGATACAAATGTAATGAGAGAAAAAATCAACTCTCAACCTCTTAGATTTTGTTATGCCAGCTTCATTTGTACACAGTTATATAAAACTAAGGCCTTTAATTGTTATCGTTTAATTTGTTGGCATATATAAATATATATATATATATATATATATATATATATATATATATATATATAGTACGCCCGGCTATCTTACCGTCTATTAGTCCTCACGATGTCCCCGAAAGAATTCAATGAAGGATGGGATTAGGAAGAGTTGGTTTGATTTAGGGGCAGATCCAGGAATATTTTTTTGATTGAAAGATATTTTTCCGTTTTTATTCCCATGCATTCATGTATACAGTAATGTCCGTCCATACGATATCTCCAACAGTTGTCAGTGAATTTCAATGGATTTTGGGGGGGGGCGTTGGAAATGCGCTACGAAAGAACTGATTGAACTTTACAGCGGATTAATTCACAATTATCTCCCCTGCATCGTAGTAATTTTTTTTCGTGCCACATTATATCGCCAAAACCTAATGTCTGTCCACAGAATATCTGAAAAGTTATGAATTGATTCCATTGAAAATTTGTGGATGCTTTGGAAATGTGCCATGGACGAAATGAATAAATTTGGGGGCGGATCCAATCACAATCACTGCTTTGGGAAGATGGCGAGCTCTCGAGATGCTCCCTAGTTTTAAATAGTAACAGTCAGAGCTGATTTTGTTGTGGTTGGTTTTTTCCTTTTCGTTTGCGTTTTTGAATTGTTGGACAATCAACAAATCGTAATTCGACCCAGGCAGACATATAATACAACCGGACTGGCAATTCTCTCCCTCTCTCGCCCTTCCAATCGTTCGGCACTCTCCCTGCCTCTCTCTCTCTCTTTCACTCACACTCACACATTCTCTCTATCTCTCTTTCTTCCTGATACAAACGTCGAAAAAGGTAGCTCGCGAAAAGGAAAACAATTGTTTTCTTTCAATTTCACTTCATCAGGGTTATCTAGGTTTAACACTAAATGCTAACATATGACTATCACATTACAAAGAAAAATGTAATAAATCTATTGAATATAATCGCACAAAATATACTCGTTGACTATATAGACAAACGCTGAGTAAATATTGCATTGCAACGTGACTAAACCATTGCCAAAGGAAGTTGAAAAGGTATGCGTATGCATTCGCGTCTTCATCTTTCCGTCTGTTTGTTCACAGGATATTTCCAAAAGTACTCGAACAGTTTCCATGGAAAAAGACGGACAATGGCGGCAAGGAAGGATTGGATCAATTCGTGGTGTGGATCCAGGGATATTTTTCGATTGAGTGATATTTTCCCCCTTTTTTCTTCCGTACGTTAATGTATACGCTTATATCTCTCTGTACGGTATCTCAGAAAGTTCTCAATGAATTTCAATGAAATCCCGTGGAAGGGTGAACAATGAGCAACAACAACTAAAGAAGTGATCAAATTTTGGTGCGGATCCATGCATAACTATCTCACGAGGTAGGCATTTGTCCGCACCACATAATATCGCTAAAAAGGTCATGTCTGTCCATACGATATGCTCAGAAGTTCTGAATGGTTTGAATGTATTTTTGTGGAAGGGCAGACAATAGGATACGAAAGAAGTGAATTTTGGATGAATTCATGCACAATTACTTCCCCTGACGATGGCGTTGGTGGAAATATGTGCTGATGGGGTGCTGTCTAGTGTCTATGATGTTTTAATGGTACTTTAGAACGTATTGTACGTCACAGATATTATAATCAAAATCAGACAATACAGTCCATCAATAAAGTATCGATTCATTAAGAAAAATAGCCTAATTATTGCAAAAGTAACATAGACTACTTAAAAGCCCCCTTTAGGACCAACGTCCTTTCCCATCTTCAAAATAATCTGCAATGTTCTTTTACGGATTATCATTATTCGCTTCATCAAGTTCTTAATTTCATCCACGATCTTGAAATATTCTCCTAACCAATACTCTATGAAAGGAGCTCATTATGCTTAGCCTAGTCTGACACAAGACGAAAACAATGGTGTTCTCCACGGGGATCTATCTTATCGTATTAACGTACCAACTGCAGGGCTAGGTTTCTAATCATTAGAATTCAAAATATCAAAAAATTATATAAACTACACAGCACCCAGAGAGCGCATATATTTTCCAATTGTCAGTTTGGGGATAATTTTGCCAGGATCAACCCCCAAGTTTATTCACTTTTTTCTTTTGGTGATATTACGTGATATGAAGTACGATGTAGGACAGGTGATTGTGAATTGATCCGTCAAAAAATTAAAGCACTACTTCCGTAACTTATCATTCACTGAAAGATTTCTTCGTAATTCATTGAGAACTTCTGGAGATATCGTCTGGGCAGATATTAGTGCATACATAAACTTATGGTTACTGTAATATACATTCACCTTAATTTGACATATGGTTGAAATTATAGAGCTCTCTGTTTTGGCTGAATCACCTAATAATCCAAGGATAAGTCTGAACCTGCGCTCAACAGCAGACGCATTTTTTTACTAAGCCCCACGTGATACACACTTTTCTCCTTAAATGCAGGAACACCTTGAATAGTGTAACTCGATTTGTGCTGTTTTTCATGTTGGATGGTTAAGGTATTGATAAACAATTAAATGAAACTAAGTATAAACTGAAAACAAATACATATTAGATAATGATATAACTTTGAATAGTGCCGCTTTGACGGAACATGACGGGACATTTTGTAAAGAATAAACCACACTCATCAAGGCATGTCCGTATCTCTCCCTTTCATAAACCCTCACTTTCCAACTCCTTCTTTTCTTTTACCTTCCTTTTTCCCTTCATTCCTTCTTTCTTTGCTCCCCTGTATCTTTCTTCTTTTTTTCTCTTTTCCTCCTTTCTTTTTTACTTTTCTGTATCATCAATTAATTTAATTGATAATTATTCCTCTGTTTGAGCCCGGATAAAAAGGCTGGATTTTAGATGTTAATATAGACAGGCCCTTCCCTCTTTTGAGAATGATGCTACACAATCTTTTAGAACTGAGTGTGAACTACATGAGATCTCGGACTTCGACAAAGAAGAAGTATAAAAAGAACATTCTTTCGTTCACAGTATGCGTTTATCTCCTTCGTCAAGGATCCATTTTTCGTCAGCGTTTCAGAAATGCTTCGTTAACTATCTTCTTCTCTATCTTTTCTTCCTTTCTTCATTCATTCATTCATTTTTTCCCCTTTCCTCATTAGTTCGCCGTTTCTTTCCCTCCTTCTCTTTCTAATCTCACTCCTCTTTGCAAGCAAAGCAAGAACAACTGTATGGTACCCCCTCCCCCGTCAATGCTTTTCTTTCAAACAAATGTTTCAGGATGATGTGGAGGGGTCAGAGAGGTCAGTGGGGTTGTCACACTTTCTGCTATTTTGTTTACCCTCACCCGAATTGGGCCAGTGAATGTTAGCAAAACGAATACTTGAATGGACAATTTTAAATCGTCTCTTTTAGAGAGAGCGCTCACATAGAAAACAGCTATTTTTCATACGCGCAATGAATGATGGGAAGTGCAATACCCCCCCCAGTGCATAACTCTGCTTTTTTTTCTTTGTTTCTTTCTTTCTGTCTTTCTTATTGTTATTTTTCTAATTTCTCTCTTGCTCTTTCAAAGACCTGTAACACAGCAACGCTCGAGATTTTTATCTTAGTTTTATGTTGACAGGATAGGTAATAAAAAATAAATATGATTTCAAATTGCATCGAAATAAGGTTCACTTTTGAAATGACAGCTTTAGTGATGCATTCTCCCGGCAAATCGATTTCTTTATGGGTTTTGGATTTTTGAAAGTGTTTTACACAGATCGACAGATACCGGATGCTTTTCCTTTTTTTTATAAACAAGATGCCTGTAAACTAGGATGTTTTGCGTATCATCATCGTCAACTGTTATACGCTCACTGACAAAGGCCTTCCACATCTCCTTCCATAATGACTGTGATTGCACTGAACTCCGTCAACTTTTCTATCTCGTCTCTCCATCTTGAAAGGAACGATATGATCCTTGAGAAAAGCACACACACACACTCACACACACACACACACACACACCTCCTAATATCCTTGCCCGCTAGACTATGAGTGCACATGCATATATATATATATATATATATATATATATATATATATATATATATATATATATGTATATATATATATATACATATATATATATGTGTGTGTGTGTGTGTGTTTGTGTGTGTGAGTGTACTAGTAGTAGAAAGTAGATTCGCTACACAAACTAACCTGTTTGGGCCTCTTCGGGTGAATCTTTTCATAAACAGGGCAGAAACATGAACGTGTTTGAGTAACGAATCTACTTTCTCCTATATTCCCAGCTCTATTCCAAACCAACTCAACACTTAAATTGAAAGTTGATTTCATCGAGCACTGAATGAAATAAATCCATCACATATCAAACATTGCTTTGTATTATATTATATTAAGTTTTATTGCAAACCTGATTCGTACTATATATATATATATATATATATATATATATATATATATATATATATATATATATATATATATAATGACTTCACGCAGACGACTGCGTAAAAAAGGGGTTTTCTCACGGTTAAAATATGTATGTCTATGTCAGATCTATATAACCTATAAAGAACTAATTGTGGTTGTTCAAACTCAGAGTTCGTAATACCCGTTGGTTGTTGTCATTGGTTAAATAAGAAGTAAGTTCAGTTGCTCACTGCATTTAACGAACATGTTTCGGCAAATCTGAAAGGTAGTTTGTTTTACCCTAGTTCTATTTTCGACCCTACCTAATGTCGGTGTACTGCATCCAGAAGCTATCGCAGAATTCCACAGAAAAAGACATGACCCAGTAATCGCAGAACAAAAAATTTGTTTACACCGTCACCATGTAGGCACGTTCTACAATTTCTACATTCGAACGTATCCCATCAGTATCCGCGCGATCGTTGATTAATTCTCACTTTTTTTTAATTGGTTCACGTATTGTTGTTGCATTTATCGAACATCTTCCGGTAAATAAGATGTTTATTATGGCGTACGTATTCACCGCTTTTATCGGAATAAAATAATGTTAATGGTATCATTATTTTTCATTTTTGGGTTCCTTTCGGCAATAATGAGAAGGACAGAACGATTTTTTCAAGTTAATGCAAAATGAATTATTAATGTGTACTTGATAAATGATAGCTTGGCTTCACGAAATGAGATCCGGTAGGGTTCTTCACGTCTCTTCAGGTCCCATCGCTCTCTTGGTTGCAGGTTTGACAAGAGTTTTCTTTTCCTTGCAAATACCCGAGCTGGATATGGGGTCTGCCGCTCATGGCGAGAATATTCCGAAAGTATGGATGGCCAAAATGGTTAAACCACAGGAGGCGAATACTCTCTAGTTGATAGATATTTGGCAATTTCTATTGGAAGAAACGCTTGCATCTAGAAGACCATGTTTGTCAATATGAGCAACAATATACTTTGGCTGACTGGTGGCAAGTCAGTCTTTGTGATAACGTGGCAGTTGTATGGTTGAGGTACGTATTAGATGTGTCAGCAACATAGAGAATGTAAACTACCAAAGATTAAAAAAATTCGTAGATGGTATTGAGATTGATATTGATTTTTGAAAGCAAGGAAATCATGAGATCGAATGTTTGATTTTTAAAAATAATACATAAACTTTCAACGAAGAATATATATATATATATATATATATATATATATATATATATATATGTAATAATAATAAAAATAGATTCTATTTATGATATGTCAGACGTTTTCCACTCGGAAATAGCTAAAATAGAGTAGAAAAACTAAAAACGACTATATTTTGGGATATCTAGATGTTATTAATAAAACCTTCAGATTAAGGCCCCCAAATGTTGAGAAAAATTTTTTTCCCAAAATAAAAGGAAATATTCTAAAAAGGGTTAAGTGGAGTACTGATGGTATTCACAAGACCTTAGACAAATCATTATGGCCAAGAGTGCAAGAACAAAACAAAAAGCAATCAAAAAATAAATATATATATATATATATATATATATATATATATATATACAAACACACGTACTTATACATAAAAAGATAAAATTCTCAGCCATCTTTGATGGCCACGGTTGTTCAATATGTTCATACCGTTCAGTTGTCTAACTATAGATAGTATTTTTTACGGCTCCTTCATCTTGTTTGTGATCGTTGTACATTCGGTGACACTGAAATTGCTTTATTGGAAACTGTCATCCAAAACTATCGAGAGGTTTCCTTAGCTTTTTGGTCATTCTGGCTGGCTTGCAATGTATACCTGATAAATACAGGGCTAGAGGGCTGAAGATTTTAACATTTACTTATCATGCTTCAAAAAACGCAATCCTTTGCTAAATAGTCCATCTGTTTGTGTTTGTGTGTGTGGTTTTTTTTTTTCAAATTTGGACTTTTGGGTGATCCAACAACATTCGGACTTTTTGGTGATCCAACAAATTTTGGATTTTTTGCCGATCCAACAAAAAAAAGGGACATGAATGACTAATTCATTGATCACCCCTTTTATCATTATTTTATTGATCATCCCAAACACGTTAGTCTTGTGACGGTTGTTATTGAGTAAATGACTAGATCTGTTGTATTCTTGCTATTTTCGTTGTCATTACTACTTTTATAATCATTCTCAGTTTTCATTAAAGGGTTAACTATCTCTGCTAATAGTTTTTGAAGAATATCGCCGACTAAACATATTCATTGAAATGTTTCACGTTACAAGGCGTGATAAGACCTCAATTGCAGAGCACCCAGGGAGGACTAGAATTTGTATGATAGATTAGCTTGTTAACCACTACCTAACTTCGTTCTTTTTGACATTATTATCGTCAAATTCCTACTATGTGTCCAGTGACGTCAGATACAAATAACAGTGACACAGGGACGAACGCAAAGACTGATGCCAGATTTTGTTTTATTTACCTTTTAGACTTTAATGAAGCAAGGGAGTTTGACCCTTCCCCATTATTATTATTATTATTATTATTATTATTATTATTATTATTATCATTATTATTATTATTATTATTATTTGGAATCTCACACCAGTTGCCTGGTGGTAACCGCTGGAGTTTGAGTGACAGCAAGTCTCCTCAAGTCTCCAGCCCTTCTCTCCTAGTACTCATAGGTCGCAGAAATACTGCAATTTACAGTTTCACACCGGTTGCCCAGTGGTTATTGCCGAAGGCTGAGTGACAATAAGTCTCCCCAGGTCTTCAGCTAACATCTCCTCTCTCTTTCGCATATCATGACAGAGCCACAGTTCGTTGCAGTACTTATATCTCTAGCACCATCCTCAGTATCCGTGCAGTTCCAAGTAGTGTTTTGGTCTGTACGGTCTCTATCCTTCCCCTGATCCCGATCTCCTCCAGGTTCACCCTCAGCGGTCTGGGGACAGTACCAAGTGCGCCCACTAATTATTATTATTTTCTATAAAAGTTGGTCTTATTAGTGTATCAACAACATTGGTAGAGAACCTGTCATTAATAAGTGTCCCTAATGATTAGGATCTTGGAAACTGATTATGGCTCAGCCAATAGCTGTATTCATTTGATCAAAAATTCATAAGCACTGCTCAAATACACTTCTTATTGACCTACTTTCATTAGTGCTGGAACTTGAAATGTTATGGAAATTTTTTTTGCACACACACACACACACACACACACACACACACACACACACACACACATATATATATATATATATATATATATATATATATATATATATATATATATATATATATATATATATATTCGGCTGACTGAAACTATTGGCATGGTCTGATTTTTAAAACCTTAATGGAAATAATTACAAAGATAATTGAATGGTAGAGATTTTCGGAATAATTGAGGTAGATATGAGTTTGGTGAATATATAAACAAAATATTTTAATATTTAATCTCGTATAATTGTTAACAAAAGGAAAAAAATACTTTCATGGCTGAAATCAATGACACAAAAAATTAATAGTCAATTGTAAATCCTATTTTCACCATAACTCTAACTAGTCCTTTTTGGTAACCATTTACTAAATTAGAACTAATATCTACATGGATATGTTGCTACACTTACTGTGCACGACCTTCAAGTTGCTTCCGATTCCTTGATTCCCTTGCTCTCGCACGTCTTTTCAATTCATCCCATCGGTTTTCAATAGAATCTAGGCCAAGATAAAACTCTTATATCCTTATCCTGAGGATATATCTGGACGAATTAGAGAAGAGTGTTTTGGATTACTGCCATGCAAAATTCTCCAACATTCTAGTTTCAGTTCAATTTCCAACTGGCATTTTTAAATTGATATCCAATATTACACAACGATCCTCATTTTTCGTTAAATCATTAACTCTTACCAAGCTTCCTGTTCCTTTTGAAGAGAAACGCCCCTAACACGTGCTACCTCCTCCCTAATTTGTTGTAGGGACGGTGGTCTTCGGATTGGAAGCCTCGCCCAGACATCACCAAACAAATGACATTATCCCCCAAAAGTTCTACCTATGTCTAATCTGACCATAATATATTCTCCCTGGATGGGACAGACCTACCAATACATTCGTTTGCAGATGCTACCCTAGATTTCAAATGTCTAAACTTCTGAAAAGGGGTATTACGAGATCGGCATGCTCGTAGGCCTGCTCTGCAGGGCTCTACTAATAGTATTTATTATTACCTTCGCTCCTACAGCTTTCAAATTATTTATGAGATTTTTAGATATTTAGGGTAATTCCAACAGTTCTTAGTGGGTTGCCGATATTTTCTTCTTCCAACCACGTCCAGATTCATTTGCAACAATTCAATTTCCAACCACATCCAGATTCATTTGCAACAATATTTTCTCTCTTGAACTTCAGAATGATTTTATGACGTGCATAATTATTGAGTGATTGGAATCTTCTGGAAATTAATAAATGCTTATTACTTGATATTCATCATTGAAAAAATTGGATAAAATATAATATCATAGATATGAATTTCCTGTTTACACTCTCCTCGCGCCATTACTTTTTGACATAGCTTTTTCGAAATCATGTTGTAAGTTGTCAAATATACATTGTAGAACGTTATTCATACGTATAGATTCGCCTAACTCTTATAACTGCCATGCCTAAAAGGAAGATCCAATTGCAACAGTTTTCGAAATTTTATTCTTCATCCACAGAGGAAACTAACACCGAGCCAATACTTACTTCCAGCAGAGTATATATATGCACAACTCAATGATATATATATATATATATATATATATATATATATATATATATATATATATATTGTGTCATCCAGACAGCTGTTTCGATGTATTACATCTCTTCAGTGTGGCTATAGACTTTCCGTTATCTTATCCAGTACTGCGAGGCAGAATTGAAACCTTCACTTCAGACCCAGAGGCCGATATCCTACGGAACTGGACAGTCAGTAAGGCTGAATTTAAGTGATATATCTATTTACACAGAAATTTCTCATCCACCAGAGTGCTCTATTCCTATGGAAGAGCATTGCATAAGCTTACAATGGATGAATTATCTCACTTAAAGAGTGATCAACCCTGAATAGATGTGTATATACATGTATATATATATATATATATATGTGTGTGTGTGTGTGTGTAAATTATAGATGTAAAAAAATTGATAATTATGTCATCCACGGACAGCTGTTTCGTTGCATTACAAGTTTTCAGTGTGGCTACAGACTAGATATACGTTCCAGTACCGCTAGGTAGGGTCAAAACCTTCGCTTTGCTCCCAGAGGCTGATGCTCTACCTCTGCCCTACGCAGAACTAGACGGTCTGCAGGACCGAATTAAACGATGTATCGTCCGAGAATCAAATAGAGATGAATTTATCTCTCTTTAACAGAATTTTAGTTCAATTTCAAGAAAAGGGTAAAATATCAACTAAACCACGACCTAGACCCTTTGAAAGATGTCTTCATGTTGTTCAGATATCAGTTGAGAATAACTTACGATTAAAAATTACAGATGTGCCAGAAAAATTCCAAATTAGCTCAAGAAGAGCTTAAGATTATCCTCATCACCTTGAATATCACGGACGGACAGTCAGGAGGAATCCTCTTGTAACCACAACTCATATTAAGAAGAGGAATGAAAGAGCAATCAAGATGTGCGACACGCTCTTAGATTTTTTGGCACAGTATAATCTTCTTCCAACGAATCTAGTTCTGCTCAATTTTCAGATAGTGGGCGGGTACGGATCAAGAGATTACCCCGTCGGGGGTTTGATACCAACAAATTTAAATCAACGGTTAAACATGGGGACTTATCTGTCATGGTTTGTAGTGCGATGAGGAATAATTGATGATCATATTTGATTGAGTGTGTTGGCAACATTATTTTGGAAAGTACATTTCTATTCCAAAAGAAGGACTTAGGCTAATATTCCTAAGTGGCAAAGAAAGCTGATTACTTATGAAGAAATTGAGTTCTACGCCACACTACAGGGAAGACAATAGACTGTAGGAACGAGGATTGCATAAGTTGACTTCCTTAGCCAAGTCATGAGTGCCATTGACCGTAGGGCAATAATAGATTAGAACTCGTGCAAAAGTCTAGAAGGCCCGCAATACGTCCAGATTCGCTGAGTATCTCACGCCAGCGGGGTCCGAAATGGTCCAGGCAGCAATTTCAGAACTTATTAATTTTAATCCAACGCGAATCGTTGTTTTTGAAGCGGATGAAGAAAAGTCAACAAAGTATCAAATAAGATATTGAATAACCATTGCCATCAAAGTTGGCTATGGGTTCTACCCTGATTTTTATTCGTTCGTGTGTTTGTATGTTCCAGTACTCCCGGACACATCATGTTGTCTACAGACTTGAAAATGGCATGACTTCACCACTAGACTCTTCTAAAAAGTTTTTATTCTTATTTTCTGGACTTCTGGAGGACTTATTTGGGTGGGTTAATTAACAGCATCTAGATTCTCAAGAATTCTCAATTCTCAGAATCTAGTTAGATGTTTGTCAGTGGAAGTGATGTCACAAGTAGAATTACATTCAGACCATGTTTATTCTTCGAAAGATTTTCTTACATGACTTCAAATTCTGACGATATGGTTTGTCAATTATTCACTATGATGGCGAGTTTTTCTTAACAGCTGAACTTGATATTTTACTTAGAAATTAAATCAATTAAACCAAGTATTTCTCCTACCCTGTCGAAATATTTTCTATCCCAATAAAGAATAATTCAGTGAGGATATTGAGGAGGCTCTCTTACATTTTTATTTGGGAGATTTTCCAATCTGCACATGATGCATTAATGTTCATAAGTATTTGAATAAGCACAAACTCTGTGATTTCTTGCCTATTATAGTATCATTTCTATGTATGTATTAGTTTAGTTTAAGGCAATTTAATTAACAAGTTATGCAACCTGGCAACTTCCAAATAGCAATGTCAGTGTGCCTTTTCAATATCCTTGATTAATTCTAAAAGAATTTTGTAAGGTAGAAAATACTTGCTTCAACTGATTTAAAAAATTGATTCAATTCTACATTCTTTTCCCAAAATTCAACATTTGAACCTACAAACATTACTCAAATGCATGCCTTGTTGCACTGATTGCAAAAATAGTTGGTTCTTCTAGCATGAAGTTCTTACTTTCAAGTTTTGAAACCAAACCATTCGTGCAAAATTTCTGTTCGTCCAAATACTTATGAGCAGTTCTGTATATGTATATATACATACATACATATATATATATATATATATATATATATATATATATATATATATATATATATATATATATGTATATATATATATATATATATATATATATATATATATATATATATATATATATATATATATATGATTACACACGCATATATATATGTATGTGTGTATTATGTGTGTTGTATAATTTTAGCGATTATTTCTAAATTAGAGGAGGCAGATCTCATTATCTTTTGAATTCTCAAAGAACAAAGAAAACTAATGAAAGAAAAAAAAACGAAAGACAACCATCGTCGTCTCAGTTCGTCAGCTGTCATCAACCATCAGAGATCTTGTACAGGAGGAAAAAGTTGTACGTGTTTCTATCTTTCTCTTCTTTCACGTATCATTCTTTTTTCAATAACATCTATGTATCATCTAAAATACCATTAGTAAATCTATCTATCTATCCATTTCTCTTTCTCTCTTTCTCTATCTCTCTCTCTCTCTCTCTCTCTCTCTCTCTCTATATATATATATATATATATATATATATATATATATATATATATATATCGGTCCATATTTATCGGTCTGCTCTCATCTATTTCAGTTTGTTTTCATCTATCCCAGTCTGTTCTTATCTATCTATCCATCTATCTATCTATCTATCTATCTATCTATCTATCTATCTATCTATCTATCTATCTATCTAATTATCTATCCATCTATCTATCTATCTGAATCTGTTCATATCTCTCTCTCTATCTATCTATCTATCTATCTATCTATCTATCTATCTATCTATCTATCTATCAATTTCAGTCTGTTCATATCTATCTATCTATCTATCTATCTATTTATCTATCTATCTATCTATCTATCTATCTATCCATCTATTTCTGAAAGTTGTCTGAAAGCAACAAATGGAAGTACCATTTATACCAGAACCAGAAATAGACACTCGGATAATATAACTGAAGTAAGACTTTTTCAACTTCTGAGAGACAATGTCTGGAAATGTCTTAAATTGTTACTTTCACTGTCAGGAGAGAAAATCAATATTCAAAATACTTATGACATCGTCAAAGAGACTTTTATTCTTAATATATTGTCAAACTAGGGTCCAAGTTTGAGTTAGCTTCGTTTAAAAAAAAACAACCACAACAATCCTCACCATATTAAGAAGAGTAAACTCTTCATCGTTAGTCTATCATATCATGACAAACTAAATCTATACATATAACCAGTTGTTGTTGCCAAAATAGTGAATCACAGAAGTTATTCACTGTAATCTTAGAAATCATTTAACAAAAAAGTTCTTCCAAGGAGTTGCCGGATTGAGAGCATTCGCCGGACTAAAGGGGTTATCTGGTTAAATAGAGTTAAAGTTTACGGGATCACGAATCAGAACTAATGCCCGCCGGACCATGATAGTCAGTAGGCGTAAATCAAACCGTAATAACAGAGCGAAAACTTAAAACCAGAATTTAGGTAATGGAAGCTAAGCCGGGGAAGAAAATTACGTGAAGAACGCAATCGCTGAAGGAAAGTTTTTTTTTTTTTGTAGTCAGCGTAAATCAAACTGGCGTAAAAATAGAACTAAAAACTTGAGGACAGGATTTAGGTGATGAAAGCTAAGTTGTAGAAAAAATTTAAGTTAAGAAAGTTATATTTCCGTGTGTTTAGTGAAGCGTTAACGCGATTCACAATAACCATTCCCCTGCCATGATTAGAAATGTTACTATTTGGTCAAATAAGACTGCTTTCTACTCAGTGGACGCCCCCCCCCAAAGTTCATTGATGCCATTATACAGAGTAAACCCTGTGTATGTCAGAGTCTTGTAACATATATGCTGACACAGTAGTTCATTTATTATGCTAGATAAAGACCCTGAGCTCTTTCTGCTCAAAAGGGGAGTAAGACGATATGATACCAGCTCAGCCAAAATTTTCACTGCCTGCCTCGAGATGATCCTCTGAATCGTTGACTGGAAATAAAGGAATCAGAGTAGACGGTGAATATTTAAGTAACCTTCGATTTGCTGACGACGGCGTCCTTTTTACGAAAAGGAAGTAAGAAGAGATGATACCAGCTCAGCCAAAATTTTCACTGCCTGCCTCGAGATGATCCTCTGAATCGTTGACTGGAAATAAAGGAATCAGAGTAGACGGTGAATATCTAAGTAACCTTCGATTTGCTGACGACGGCGTCCTTTTTACGAAAAGGAAGTAAGAAGAGATGATACCAGCTCAGCCAAAATTTTCACAGCCTGCCTCGAGATGATCCTCTGAATCGTTGACTGGAAATAGAGGAATCAGAGTAGACGGTGAATATTTAAGTAACCTTCGATTTGCTGACGACGGCGTCCTTTTTACGAAAAGGAAGTAAGAAGAGATGATACCAGCTCAGCCAAAATTTTCACAGCCTGCCTCGAGATGATCCTCTGAATCGTTGACTGGAAATAAAGGAATCAGAGTACACGGTGAATATTTAAGTAACCTTCGATTTGCTGACGACGGCGTCCTTTTTACGAAAAGGAAGTAAGAAGAGATGATACCAGCTCAGCCAAAATTTTCACAGCCTGCCTCGAGATGATCCTCTGAATCGTTGACTGGAAATAAAGGAATCAGAGTAGACGGTGAATATCTAAGTAACCTTCGATTTGCTGACGACGGCGTCCTTTTTACGAAAAGGAAGTAAGAAAAGATGATACCAGCTCAGCCAAAATTTTCACAGCCTGCCTCGAGATGATCCTCCGAATCGTTGACTGGAAATAAAGGAATCAGAGTAGACGGTGAATATTTAAGTAACCTTCGATTTGCTGACGACGGCGTCCTTTTTACGAAAAGGAAGTAAGAAAAGATGATACCAGCTCAGCCAAAATTTTCACAGCCTGCCTCGAGATGATCCTCTGAATCGTTGACTGGAAATAAAGGAATCAGAGTAGACGGTGAATATTTAAGTAACCTTCGATTTGCTGACGACGGCGTCCTTTTTACGAAAAGGAAGTAAGAAAAGATGATACCAGCTCAGCCAAAATTTTCACAGCCTGCCTCGAGATGATCCTCCGAATCGTTGACTGGAAATAAAGGAATCAGAGTAGACGGTGAATATTTAAGTAACCTTCGATTTGCTGACGACGGCGTCCTTTTTACGAAAAGGAAGTAAGAAAAGATGATACCAGCTCAGCCAAAATTTTCACAGCCTGCCTCGAGATGATCCTCCGAATCGTTGACTGGAAATAAAGGAATCAGAGTAGACGGTGAATATTTAAGTAACCTTCGATTTGCTGACGACGGCGTCCTTTTTACGAAAAGGAAGTAAGAAAAGATGATACCAGCTCAGCCAAAATTTTCACAGCCTGCCTCGAGATGATCCTCTGAATCGTTGACTGGAAATAAAGGAATCAGAGTAGACGGTGAATATTTAAGTAACCTTCGATTTGCTGACGACGGCGTCCTTTTTACGAAAAGGAAGTAAGAAGAGATGATACCAGCTCAGCCAAAATTTTCACAGCCTGCCTCGAGATGATCCTCTGAATTCTAGATTGGGAATGAAGGAATCACAGTAGACGGTGAATATCCAAGTGACCTTCGATTTGCTGACAACGGCGTCCTTTTTACAAAAAAAAAGCTTCATAATCTCTAACTAATGCTATACGAACTAGATTGGGATAGCACAAAAATTGACCTCACATGAACTTCACTAAAAGAAATGTCATGAGCAACAAGCCTGTCAAGGACAAAGACAGAAAAATCCAAATCGATAACGCAGACCTGAAAAAAAGTGGACCATTACATCTACCTAGGACGACGGATCTATACGAAACACTCAAAAGAAGAAGAAATCAAGTGAAGAATCACTCTACGTCGGCAAGCTTTCAGTAGAGTAAGCTCAACCCTCAAGAATAAGAAAATCCAATTAGTTTTAAAAAAGGAAGGCTCTACTACCTATGCGACCCTGATAGTCACGAATGGAGATGAGATAAGGGACTTATCTAAAAAATTGACCCTCAAACTGAGAACAGAGCAACTTGCACATGAGAATCAAGCTCAACATCACAAAAGAGCGCAGTATGTTAGAGAAAAATAAGAGTCAGGGACATCGAAGAATCGATTAGAGAACTCAAATGGCCATGGGCTGGTCATGTTGAAAGGATCTCAGACAACAGTCAGACATTACGACTCACTGTGGTTGGAAGAAGACAAATTGTTGGCTCTGCGACACTAGAGAGTCTGGCAAATCTTAGGGAAGGTCCAGGTCCAAAGACTTACAGTAAAAGGTTGCTACTGTTGCTGCTGATGAACATATTTGACGATGCAAATCAGAATTTGACTGTGAAGCAACCCCTCTAGTATAACGTTAATTGTCACCTCATCTTTAAATTCAAGTGACCTAAACAGTCAGCTTTATGGAAACAAGGTTAACTCAGTTTGACTCAAGATCACAATTATCGAATATGTAACATAGATTGAATTCGTTGATATTTGAGTAATGGATGAGTCTTCTCACCATACTTTTCTTGAAGGAGTCCACTCAAGGAGGGTAAGTATCTTCCAACGTTAGGGAGAGCTGGGAAAAAGGCACCCACATGTATAAAATAATTTCAAATTCATTCTGCATTTTACAATTTTACTTTCTATTTATGATACAGTTACAAAGGAAGTACACAATTATATTTAAACATCAAAGCACGAAAATCAGCCTGCACATGAACTTCAGCAAGACGAAGATCATGTGCAACAACCACATCAGAGATAAAAACACTAAGATCAAAATCGAAGACAGAACTGAAGAAAGTAGGTCACTACATCAACCTAGGACAACGAATCTCAGTGAGACCCTCAAAAGAAGAGGAAATCAAGCCAAGAATCACACTAGGACGGCAAGCCTTTGGCAGAGCTAGCTCAACCTTAAAAAATAATAAGATCCCATTAATCCTAAAAAGAAGGGAGTATAAACAATGCATCCCCCAAATAGTCACTTATGGAGCTGAAACATCGAACCTAACCAAGAGATAGATGAAAGAATTATGCTGGGCTTCATTTGGAGAGACAATGAGACAGCAGAGTACATCTGGGAAAAGACAAGAGTCAGGGACATCATAGAATCAAATGGCAGTGGGCTGGCCATGTTGCAAGAATGGTGGACAACCGATGGACAGCACAACTC
>OY735229.1:9774282-9781782 GCA_963457665.1 Thysanoteuthis rhombus | reverse complement strand
AATTACGTTTCAGTAGATTCAATTTATGTTGAAATATTGAAGCCAATCTGGATCCAGCTGCGGTTTTATACATTTTGGATTATCGCAATTACTGTATTTAATCATGCATAATCCGTATTCCCCCTAATCTTTCGCTATAATGTCCAGGGGCGTATTATCCTTTGAAACATAATGGGTCTGCTGCAGGAGTCGAACCTGTGACCAGTCGGTAGCTGCTTTAATGTACCGTTGGTCTTAACATTGAGCTAAACTATCCCAAATGATGCAAAGACCTGAATAACTGCTTTATCTTCAAATTCCTATGTTTTTCACTCACGGTCTATGTCCACTCTATTAGTCACCCAACGTAGACAAGTGTAATACTAAGAAAGGAATATATAATCCGACAGAAATAATTATAAATGCATTATTTTACTTTGAAACTCAATTTGAAATGATCTCCCGCCATTACGCGGTGAGTGTTTCGTTTGATTTTGACAGCATAAATGAAATAACCTTTTGAAGGAAATGGGGCTGCTTGCTGTAGGAATCGAATTTGAGACTGATAGGCAGCCACCTATTTGTATACAAAGTTGTATAGACCGGATAATACATTTTTCATTTGAACTTGAAGCTCGATCAAGGGCTGTGAATTATCTATAGCAATGGATTTTACATCTATCTTGTTCCGGAGTGACATTTTTCTACATCAAGTTAGGAGAGGAAGACAAGTGTTTAACAGCTGACATATTTGTTTCTCCTTGCTCTGAGGGAACACATTTTCTTACCTTCATAATTTACAGTTGAGCGATTTACCTTTGATATTCATTCAAGTTCACAAACTACTCTAGGACTTCGACATCCAAACTGACCACCTCATCCAGGCAAGAAGGCCGGACTTAGTAATAGTAGACAAAAAAAGGAAGGCCTGCCAAATAGTAGACGTTGCTGTACCTGCAGACCATAGAGTAAAAAAGAAGGAGGGTGAAAACTGGGAAAAATACCAGGACCTAGCAAGGGAGTTAAGGAAAATGTGGAACATGAAAACCAGGGTAGTACCGGTCATAGTGGGCGCACTAGGAACTGTCCCCAAAACGCTGAGGGAAAGACTGGAGGAGATCGGGATTAGGGGGAGGATAGAGACCGTACAGACCACAGCACTACTGGGAACTGCACGGGTACTGAGGAAGGTGCTAGAGATATAAGTACTGCATGTTTTTGTGGCGAATCCTTTACTTCATTATATGTATACATATATCCAGGTATATGATAATAATAATAATAATAATAATAATAATAATAATAATAATAATAATAAACAAAAATCGACAGAACACAGACAAACAGCAAATGCCGCATGTGCGGTGAAAGAGATGAGACAGTAAACCACATAACTAGTGAATGTAGTCAACTCGCCCAGAAGGAGTGTAAGCATAGACACGATAGAGTAGCAACGATGATACACTGGGAACTAAGCAAACAAATGGGATTCAGCCATGTGGAAAAGTGGTATCAGCACAAGCCAGAGGCAGTCTTGGAGAATGACAACCACAAACTACAAACTACTCTGGGACTTCGACATCCAAACTGATCACCTCATCCATGCAAGAAGACTGGAATTAGTAATTGTAGACAAGAAAAGGAAGACCTGCCAAATAGTAGACGTGGCTGTACCTGCAGACCATAGAGTAAAGAGGAAGGAGAGGGAAAAACGGGAAAAATACCAGGACCTAGCAAGAGTGTGAGACTGGAGGAGATCGGGATTAGGGGAAGGATTGAGACTGTACAGACCACAGCACTACTGGGAACTGCACGGATACTGAGGAAAGTGCTAGAAATATAACGACTGCAATGCTAACGGTCAATAGTGACCTAACAGAGAAAGGGAAATGAAAGCGGAAACTCAAATTGTTGCACTGACATGATAGGCGAAAGAGAGAGGAGACGTCAGCTGAAGACCTGAGGAGACTTATTGTCATTCAGCCTTCAGCGATAACCACTGGGCAACCGGTGTGAAACTGTAATCTGCAGTATTACTGCGACCTATGAGTACTAGGAGAGGAGGGCTGGAGACTTGAGGAGACTTGCTGTCACTCAACCCCCAGCGGTAACGACCAGGCAACTGGTGTGAGATTGCAACTACTACTACTACTACTGCTACTACAACAACTACTACTAATAATAATGAGCCCAAGGATAAGATAATTTCAGATAATATGCACCTTATTAAGGGACACATTTTTAATCAAGTTTTAGTAAATCTGACTCAAAATAGCTGAGAAGTTCGATTTTAAAACATTTTTTAAACGCCATTATCGCTAGATCGTGTTTGTGGTAGATGTTTCAAGGTAATGAGCAAAGGACATGTTTCAAGTAAATCTGTCATAAAGCAGCTCTGAAAATAGGAAATGTCTTGTCTTTTGGATAGCATGCTGTGTTGGGGATAATCAATTGAAAAAAATTGGAAAGTCACTCCTCTCGCTATTTCTTGGCTAGTGACCACTAAAAAAAGTTGGAAGCAGTTCGAATTTTCAAAAAATAATCGTGAATGCTGCCAGACACAAACTAAGAGATCGATTTATCATAATTTACATTGTAAATTGATCCCCTACGAAATATTTTGGGTGTGAATCCCCACCCCCAATCCAGACTTGATAAGGAGTAAATATTTAGTATATCATCTCTCTAGCACTGTTGATGCGACCTGTACGCGTGTTACATACATACATAGCCGGCCAATCAGCCAGATCCAGTTGAAAACTGACGAAACCTATGTTTAGGTGACAGTTTTGGTCAATTGTTTCTAGTAATTGCTGACTTTGCTCTGTCTATAACAAATAAGATATTGCTGCTGTAACATTTGTAAAAAGAAGAAAGGTTCGCCAATAGCAGCAGATACAAACCTAGATAGGGTAATCTCCTTTACAACGAACACCGCTGACAATTATTTGCTATTCAGTTAAACTTCCATTTCATTGTTACTGTCTGCTTACCCCAATTCGATTGAAATTGCTTTTATCAAAGGCCGATTTATACAGATTTGTACAGACGTTTGTTAGGGTGTGCCAAATATCGTGCAAATCTATACAGGAATACAAGGAATAGTACGCTTAACATATTGCTGTATGAATTAATGAAGTATTAGCTGTAAAAAAATAAATAAGATTAAATCATTGTAAGACTTTGAAGGGTGCATTTGGAACGAGGTGACTGCACTAATCAAGGCGTACCTGTATTTGAAATGTATTCGGTAAGAAATGAGCTTGCTATCAAAGGCTTGCAAGTTATGGTATAACATCGGTGGAAGTGTACAAACGACTTTCCAAAAGTTGGTTCGATGCCACAATCGTATCCTTGTGCCAGACTAATCTAAACTTCATGCTCAAACAGATGTGGTAAGTCACTCAATAGAAATCGTCACGTGACCAACGTCATTTGGCAGCATGCTTTGTTGGGGGTGATCGATTGAAAACTTTGAAAAGGAGGTGATCAATGAATAAGTTACTTCTCTTGGCTTTTGTTGGGCGGTGATCACTACGAAGTCCGAATTTTCAAAAAAAAAAAAATAATAAAGATACACAGTCACATAACCAACATTACCAAAATACTTCTCGCATCTTTTATTCGAATTTAAAAAAAAGCAAAACAAAAACAAACAAGCGTGAGTGCTGCTGGACATAAACTTAGTCTCCAATTTAGCATAAAATTACATTGCATTACCCCCCCCGACCCCTGTCACTGAAAACTTATTGGGGCTAATTTTCAAAAAAAAAAAAAAATAATAAAAAAGTTTTTATCTGCACATTATGAGTAAGTTGTCATTTTTTCCCGTTTTCCAGTCCCATTGGTGCGGCCAGTTAGTCGGCGAGCAAACCAGATTCACTTGAAAACTGAAGAAACCTATATTGACAGTTTTAGTGACAGTTTTAGTTGATGGTTTCTAATTTATCACAGACTCCATTTGCTATTTGGGAAGTTTACTCCACTTTCTGTTTTTTTCTCAATTATTTTTTTTCTTTTTTCATTCCTTATTTTTGGCTTTGAGGGCTTCAATTACAAAGTAGCAAGCGACTAACCTTAGAGAGAAGGCAACAGATTTTATTTTGTCCCGGGAGATGGGTGGGGTTCTGTGTCTGAGACAGACAGGGCCCACGGTAAACAAAAATCAACTGAAGTCACATGACGGTCTCCCGGACTCTGGCAATGAAATTGTAGCATCTTGCAAATGTGATTACCGATAGACCTCAATTCCAAAATACATGGGCGGGCATGGAACGGGCAAGAAGGTGGGGATGGGGTCGGAGACTCTTTTCTCAGCCCCCACGCTATCCCCCATCCACTCCTCCGCTGACACCATCAGCGCCGCCATCGCCATCCATCCCCCTACCCCCACTGCCACTGTCTTGGCCATCCGTGCAACCAGTGAGCCTGGTGCGCTAGGGTGGAACTGATTGCAAAAGAAACACTTGCATCTGCAGAGCAACTTCTTCGGGCGCATGAATTGAATGAGGAACAGGGCTACATACCCACTCATAGACCGACATTTAACTTAATCTTGTTAATAGTTACTTAGGCAACTTTTCCGAAGACCCGAGAATATTGAATATATATGTATATATATATATATATATATATATATATATATATATATATGTATATATATATGTGTGTATGTGTGTGTGTGTGTGGGTGTGTGTGGGTGCATGTGGCGTTATGTGCTCTTGTGTAGCTGCCCAGGGAAGGAGCAAGGACCCTGGTCAGTGCTTTCAGAGCAACTGCCTTTGCGTTATTGCCAACGAATGTCCAACGGTACCGTTTCTACCCCTCATCCCCATCCATCACTCTTTCCCACACATCAAATATATATTTCATCTACATACATATATTTGAATGCATGCACTGAGATACACACACATAGAAAACAAACACACACACAAACAAACACACACACACACGTCTAAACATAATTAGGTTGTCTAAGTAGTGTAATACTGTTTTGACTCATTCTGAACTAACCAACTCATGTGAATTTACTTTAGATATACTGTACGATAAAAATCATGTACACCGATCACATTGAGAATAAGGACATAACTTTCAAAATCGAAGATGCAAAACTGGGGAAAGTAGACCTCAATATCTACTTAGGACAACGAATCTCTATGAAACCCACGAAAGAGGAAAACATCAAGAGAACAGCGCAGTATATAAGGAAAAAACGAGAGTTCGAGACATCATAGAATCCATTAGAAAACTTAAATGGCAATGGGTAGGCCATGTTGCAAGAATGACAGACAACCGATAGATATCACCACTCACAACATGGATCCCCAGAGATCACGTGCTAAACCGAAGCCGATAGAATATAAGATGGAGAGATGATGAGACAGATTTAGAAAATACTTGCTTCGCGACACCAACAGTACAGAAATGTGGCAAATCCTGGGGAAGGTCTATGTCCAACGACAGACGTTAAAAGACTGATGATGATACAACGAGACTTTTAACTTCTTTTCCATCAGCCTGTGCGTCATTTATAGCTCATATAATAGGGCTATAGTCATGAAACGAAACATTACGCCCCCCCCCGAATATGCTGGTCCTCAATGTGCCCACCGAACAGCTCTTATCTGATTAGGAACGGACTCTATGAGACATCTTAATGTTCCATCTTGGATCCGGTACCCGAATGCTAACAGCAACTCCTCCAACTACTGCAAAATTCGTGGTGGAGATTCTGACTAGCGAAGTCATCGACCCAACGCGATGCTCCATGGGATTTTGAGATCTGGGGGGGGGAGTCAGGTGACCAGGGCAAATTGTTCATATGAAAGTATCGGTCTTGGTCTTGTGACAGGGCTATCGTTGAAAAAATGCAGCCATGGAGGGGTGTACCTGGTCTTTAATGATGTTACCCAAACCATCACACTATCCCTATGACTTGTTTTCCTACGATGCATCCTGATTCCGTTGCTTCCCCAGGATAATCATACATATATACTTTACTATTCATCATATTCAGAAGAAAGTGAGATTCACCGGACCAGAAAATCTTCACACAGTATCCTTTCTGTTGAAGTACAAGGTGGTTAGGCCTTTGTATTTTACATCCATGAATTTTGGCCGTCCAATACCTTGTCAACATTTGGTGATTTTGACCTCCTTGGACCACCGCTGATTAAGCCTTTAATACATGAAAGAAAATGAAAGATTCAAAGCCGGCTGATCTGTTTGAAGGACTATGACTGTGACCCGTAGAACTGCTAAGAGACAGTAGCTATCATTCATGCCTCATAACATTGGTCATAATGTTTTGGCTCATTAGTACATATATATATATATATATATATATATATATATATATATATATATATATATATATATATATGAGAACAATGATAAAACATGCAACGAAAGTGTGTATATGTAAAGTACTTGATACCATTAGTAGACCTGTCATAAAATGAGTAGAGTTTTCTTTCAATGGCTCATTACAGATTGCACATTCAGTTTCTCTTAAAAAAGATTTTCTAATGAACTTCCATTTAAAAATATCTTCTGAGTGAAACAGAATTAGCAGTGATGTAAAAACATTCCATCGAAGAATAAATATGGTCAGAATAAATTCTATCTATGACATCACTGGCGTTACAAGATTTTATTAAAACCCGACAGGATAAGGCTCCGAAAAAGTCAAAAAATCTTTTACAATTTTCTTAGGAGAGATGTAAGGGAATACCGATGCTAATTTTCAAGCATGTAGACAAAACGATCGAGCCAGAAACAGAAGTACACACAGATACATATTTAAAAAAGGGTAAAACCCTTTGCCTCTCTTGGTAGCTATGGTTGTTCACTACAATATTCAATGTATCTTTCATTAAAGTTGACGGACATGTGAATGGATTTTTTGGTTCCAATGAATATAAATATTTTCCATTGAAACCAAACATCCGCTCACTTATACAAAAACAAGAAAAGATTACTGAGAGATTAAAAAGAGGCTCATTTCAAACGGAATATATATATATATATATATATATATATATATATATATATATATATATATATATATATATATATATATATATTCTGATAATTATGACATGAAGTTATGTTTATAATAAAAGTGCTCAATATTTGTAATAAAATACATCTGGTATAATAAATACTAATGGAATCCTTGCTACAAATTTGTTCCATGCAGCTTTGCTATTTTCAATTAAATTAAAGAGGAACCCACTTGAAAATAGCACAGAGGCGTGAAACAAATTTCTAGTAAGTATTTCATAAGTACACACGCACACACACACATAATACATATATGTATATATACATATATATATATATATATATATATGTATATATATATATATATATATATATATATATATATGTATATATATATATATATATAAATATAAATATATATATATATATAAATATATATATATATATATATATATATATATATATATATATATATACATATATATGCATGTATTTGTATTCATATGTATC
>OY735229.1:9684282-9771782 GCA_963457665.1 Thysanoteuthis rhombus | reverse complement strand
AATTAAAAGCGAATGGAAGTCTTCATTTCCAAAGCAAATACCGTAGAGAAATTTGGTGTTATTGTGTGTACAAATAGTTATCCCCCACTTTTCGATAGTCCACTTTCCAAAGAAGAGATCAGCTTGCACACACCGAGTCTGGGTTCTTTGGGTGATGGCGAGACAAACTGGTCAAATGCAGAAAATGTTCGCTCCGTGACGCCCATCATAGAGAGATATGGCAAATCCAAGGGAAGGTCTACGTCCAAGGACGGACATCAAAAGGATGTTGGTGATGATGATAATGATGATTATGTTAAATTTGCATTGGTCATAAACACCCAAGCGAAGATCAAAATTACTGCACTAATGGTCAGTTGGACTAGTTAGCCAAAACCATTACTGTATCATAGATGGCTGGAGGGGAGGAGCATTTGACCCCCTTCCTGAATCAGACCCTCTCCCCGAGAAATAAACGACAGTGGTGCAGTACGATTGTTTGATGTAACCCCAACTTAATGTTCTCAAATAAAAAGATTGTTCGACTGTTCGCTGGCGCTCAAATGTCTCCGTGGATGGTCAAGTGAATCAGTTGACACATGGATCATTGAGTGGGTCGTAATGGTTTACCCTACAAATGGCGGATAGAATGCCTATCGTGTAGCAGGATAACCATTAAGTATACGAAATAAATCGAACTGATGAAAGTTAGAGTAAACAGGTAACACCCTCATTTTGAAAGTTCGCTTTACGCCCCTTTTCCGCTTTACGAAAAAAAAAAAAAGACGGCAAGTGAAAAGAATGATCGGTATTAGTTTTGCAGCGAGTCGTTATAGAAAAAAGGTCCATCTTCTTCTGCTCTCTTTCACATCCGACTCTCGTGTACCTTCCACAATCCCAATTTCAAACGACTCAGCCTAATATACCATCATGACTATCTGAAAAAGAATTTTCATTTAAATTATTGGTAATTGTTTCTCTGCTCTACGCTGCCTCACCTTTTGGCATCTTTTGGGCCATTTTGGGCTTAAAAAATGGAAACCTCCTGCATTCTATTTGGACACCATAAAAACTAGAAAATGAAATGAAGATGTCTCTTTAATTACATTCCACCATTTAATGACATCACACCACTTATTTGAACATAATAGCAGTTGGCAAATAAAATACAATACTCCCTTCTTTCTCGTTCCTGTTTAACGTAATCGGAACCGACCGACCAACCGACAAAAAGAGTCTAATTGAGATGCATTTGGGCATGTCTAAAATTGAATAGCAAAAAGACACGACCTTCCAACAGAGGAATGGACAACGATCGAAAAAAACCTGACAGAATGCTGATGATAGCGCAATAGAGATGGAGAAGTCAAAATTTTCGGGTCTAAGAATGTCTCCCTCTCAAATTCACGATATAAATCAATGATAAGCCTTCCTCGCCTTACGCCATTTCGGTTCCCAAAAGTTTTTTTTATTGGAATAGAGGAAAAGTGTATTTGTTTCATAAGTTTCCCATGTGGTATGTACGGTATATACAAGCTGCTAAACTACACATCATTAATGATGTGTTTTTGTACCCTGTCACGCGACCGACGTTGTAAAATTGAATTTCACGTTCTAATGACGGAGTAAAAATGCTGAATAAAAAGGCTAGGTGCTTCAGGGTCAATCCCCACTCTGAAAAAAGCTTATAGGATTTTAAAAACATTTCGACTTTAGTAAACATATTTTTCCTTTGATTGAAAAAAAATCTCTAAATTTGGACATTAAAGGGGACAATAAAAATGTATCTTGATATTTCTCTAGATAGCATGGAAATCTAGATAATTCTAGATTTAATTAGAAATAATTTAGATCTCAAGTTAAACTTAGCATTTATAGCTTCCCATTTCCCCTTTCTTTCTCTATCTCTCTCTCTCTCTCTCTTTCTCTCTCTCTCTCTCTCCTCCTATCTCTTTCTTTGATTGGGGTAGGAATAGAATTTGTTTCTCTCTTTTCTCTTCTCACTTCATTCATTTTTTTAAACAAGTTTTTAGTCTGATCCGGAAGTTTAGAATCGTCATTGTCATTACGCTGTGCCCCAAGTTCACTTCAATGCAAATCTATTATTAACGTCTATAAAATGCAATGTGTATAGAAGGCTATTCTTCAAGCTCACTGCAATGCAGATCTCTATTATGTACGTATGTAAAATGCAATGTGTATTGAACACTATTCTTCAAGCTCACTGCAATGCAAATCTTTATTATCCACGAATATAAAATGCTATGTGTATAGAAGGCTATTTTCCAAGCTCACTGCAATGCAAATTTCGATTATCCACGTTTATGTAATGCAATGTATATGCAAAATGTACCACGCAATATATATATATATATATATATATATATATATATATATATATATATATATATATATATACATGCATACTATGATTCTTGGCACCGCGGGTAAATTATTGCTAGACATTAATTAAAAAGTCAATAATAAAAAGACACGACTTTCTGACCCTCCAAAAGACACGCATCCAAAGAAAACGAACCAAAAAACGGAAATCCACTAAGGCGTTTACTAGACCGTTTAAATTCAATTATTACCTTCTCATAAAGAAACACCCTCCTATCAATTCTCAAGTAAATCAATAACAGCTAGAAAATCGATTTCAAAACGTAAAGTTCAAACGGCATTATTGACAGATTAGATATCCCTGGGTAGAAGATGATTATAGGTAAGAAGCATCTTACCGAGAAACATCTTCCTACCAAGTTTCAAGTAAATGTGGAACAGCTGAGAAATGGTATTGGGACAGACCTACCAACCAATGGACGGACAAACAAAGCCTCTTATAGAGATGCGAGGACACCTCTGAAAAAACTAACAAAACTGAACTAGAGTATACAATGGCAGGGTACATGCCAAGAACCATTACATTGGAGACTGTCAACCAAAACTGTCAACATCATCATACTTTTCTTCAGTTTTTAATTGGGTTTAGCTATCTATCAATCTATGCTGCGCATGCAGGCCACCCCAATGAAGCTTGAGGGCTAAAAGTTTAAACATTTATTCCTTATATTATCTACAAAATATTGTCGAATAATATTTTTTCTTTATGGGGGGTTCACAATGTAAACTTATGCTAAACAGATTCCATCGTTTTTGTCAGGCAGTGTTCTAACATTTTTTTTAAAAAAACACGGCCATTTTTTTAGTGACCACTACCCATCGAAAGGCGAGGGAAGTAACTTATTTCCTGGTCACCCTTTTCCTAATTTTTTCAATTGATCACGCCAGCACGGCTTCCAACCGGAAGACATTGATTATATAACGGTCTTTATTGAGTCACTAACCAGAGCTGTCGTATTTATCTTTAAAACTCCAAATCAATTGAATAATAAAAACATTTCAAGACGTTCACCGTTTCCATGATACTGAGGCATAGGTCAATGTTTTAACGACATGTGAAAGAGAAAGAGGTCGACGAGTACGTAGAAGCTGATATGGAAATTTCGTTCATTGACTACGGAAATGTTTTATCTAATTCACTTCGTTTTTGCATTTGGTGGGTCTTGTCGGTCAATATACTTCTTTGTGCAACGTCATGAAATAAAGCTTAAGAACCACAGGTTTAATCCCTTGTATGCTTCCATTTTTGACAGCGTGGTTACATATATAGCAATAAAGACAAACAAACAAAAAAACAAGTAGAAACCGCCACGTCACCGACGTCTATTGGCAGCATGCTGTGCTGAGGTGATCAATTAAAAAAAAAATTGAAAAGAGGGTGATCAATGATTAAATCACTTCTATCATCTTTAGTTGGACCATGGTCACAAGAAAAAAGCCCGAAATTTCAAGAAACAAGTATGAACGCTGTAGGGCACAACCCAAGTGACCTATTCAGTATAAACTTACATTGAAAATTGAACTTCCAACTAGAACCTCATTTTATGGGGATTATCAAAACACACAAAAAAACGTTTTTTTTCTCGACTTCATCAACCTCCAGTATAACCCCCACCCCCACTGGACGGAGACCTTTTCTATTTTCTTCCATGATGATTGTAATTGCATTAACCTCTGCTATGCTTTACTGATGAATCTCTTGTCTCCATTTTGTGTCTGGTCTTTTCGTACTGCCTTCATTGTTCAATGGGCTCCAATCAGTTAGCTGTTTGCTCCATCCTTTGTCATCTTTTATTGGTAAGTGTTCAGCCCATCTTCATTTTTGTTTGTTTATAAGTCGTATGATATCCTTCACTCTGGTCTTCAATCTGATTTTTTTCTATCCCTTCGAGTTACTTCCAACATTTTTCATTCAATGGTCTTTCTACAAATAAGGAAAAAATGTTCAAATTTCCAATCCTCGAGCTAGATTGGTAGGCCTTTTCGGGCGATGCATACATAAATATCCAGCCAGACAGCCAGCCAGCCAGACAGCCAGACAGCCAGCCAGACTCCCTAAAAAATCGAAGAAACTTATGATAACCGTTTTAGTGACAGTTTTGGTTGACTGTTTCTAAAGAAGGACTAACAGAGTGCAGACGATGTCGCAGTAGATATAGAGAAACATGGCGATAACCGTGACTTATTGTATAGAATTCCTAAAACGAAGTCGGTGAAATCAATAGACATGATAAAGCAGACATTCCACAGAAAACTAACCTCGCTTGAAGTATTGTTCGATGAAAATGATGATGCAATCCATATTGTTTTGCCAGAAACAAGCGAAATGGATGCCAATATGTCTGCAAAGCAGTCGGCAAGTGAAAGTATATTCTATTCCAGGGGTAGCCATATTTGCATAATGTCAGAACCCCATAGGGTAAACTTTAGATGTTTAAGGGTCTCAAGATAAAAATAGAATTTGCACACTGGTCTTTAGAGTTAAGTACAAACTTTGCTGCGGAAATTTTGTATGAATATCAAGAATTCTACGTACACAATAATAAGCATTAGTGTATGTAGCTTTTAGATGCGCCCATAAACATTTTTATAATAAGGTTTAAAGGACGGTCGGTCCGTCCCCAATATATTCGAAATCGATTTTCAGCACATAGTTGAGAGAATCTTCTTTGCCTTACGCCTTTAGCGTGCTCTAAAGGAATAAAACTAAATCGGTTAGTTTCCCCCTGCTACGTCAGGTTCTAGATAAGAAGGGTTCAGATTTACTTTACAATTATGATGTGGAACTTGGCCCTTACTTTATAGATACTTGGAAATACATCATACGGAGAATTAGAAAAAAAAATCCCCGATCATGTCATAAAAATTCAAAGAACAAAATGATCTCATCAGACATTTTTTCTTTAGGGAGATATTTTTTTTATTTTTTTCATTTTTTTACCTTGGTACTATAAAGAGTAAAGGTATCCTCAGTATAACGCGGTTCGCGATACCAAAGACTGAATTATTGTATTATTAAAAGCATCTCCGATATAGCGCAGCTTGCAATTTACACACATAGTACAAATCGAAAATATCTATCGTACTGATACCAGCATCCCTATATTTATACAAAGTTCATTACATATGTATGTATATATATATACATATATATATATATTGAATGTGAATCGGCACAGCCTGTCACGGTATAGGTAGAAGATTTATGGCACTGTTGTCATAGCAGGTGGAATGTAGACGTATCCTTGGACTATTATCCTTGTATAAACTGGTAATTGGTATTTGTTTTAGTAATCACAAAGTACACACACACACACACACACACACACACACACAAATATATATATATATATATATATATATATGTATATAGATATAGATATATATATATATATATGTATATATATATATATATATATACATATATATATATATGTATCAATGTTTTCAAAATCTTGGCTTATTATTTTTAACTATATTGAATTTCATATTAGGATTTGAATATTTGTATTACCCACGAACATTGAACTTGTGTGTTTATTCAGTGGGGTTGCACTTCATACCGGATAGATAATTATAAAGCTTGAATTGTTTCTTATTTATTTATTTTCCCACTGTAATGAGAAAAGGAGCCTCAGCAAATACATTTCCGCAAGCCCCACTTCACATGCCAAAGAACTGCATGTGGCCTGCGAGCCACAGTATGGGTACTCCTTATATATATATATATATATATATATATATATATATATATATATATATATATATTATAGGTCTGATTGGTGCATATCGGAGGACCGTCCGGAAAATAACCACACATTTTGAATATATCGAGAACCAGTTGCGCAGCCTTGATCTAACTCACGTTTCGTGGTAGGCTTTCTGGCAAAACATTGCATCTACCATTCATCCCATCCCTTTAAAATCAAGATTCTGATTCCTGCGACTTTAGCTTTTCTAGACCGTGGACTAGATTGAAAGGAATTCGTTCCTGCAAGATTCGGCTCTCAATCTGATCTTTGTGCAATGAAAACATGAAGAAAATCGTTGTCAGTGATCAGGATCGGATACAAGCGTTACTGATAGGATAGGACTATTATATGCCGACGATTTTCAGCAGATATTCATTAGAGATGATTTTATAATAGAAATGCATAAACCAGGAATCAAGTGATTGATAGTTACAAGAAGAAGCCTTACTGACTGAATAGGAATATTATATGTATAATTTGAACGCATTGTTACTATAGAAGCGCAGTGAAAGTCAGTCATTGGAGCTAGCTAGAATATAGCTATGAAATATGTAATATAATAGAAGTCTTATTTGAGCTGAAGTTTCTCAGTAGCGATTTTCAATTAAGTATATAGTTGATCGAGAACTATTGAATTTTATCATTTATGCATGCACTGAAGGATACTTTTGACCTTACGTTTAAGCGGTATGAAAAGAGGTTCGGAAGGCTCCATTTTTTGCTTACAGACCTGGTTAATCACTCAATAGAAACTGTCACAAAATCAAAGTCTTATGGGTGCATGAATTAGTAACCTGAACTATGTCTGACACAAATGGTATAGTAGAGGTTAACGCTATGGTAATTTTCATGGAAGAAAATGGAAAAGGTCTTTGTCCAGCAAAAATTCAACAAAAGCTCACATTGTGAAATGCCCTCTCTAACTAAACTTGGGAGTTTTAAAAAAATAATTTTTTTCTGTAAACAACAAGGGCTGAATATTTGAACTTTCAGCCTTCAAAGCTCATTGGTGTGTCCTGCATGCGCGACACACGCATAGATAGCCTGTCAGCCTGCCTGTCAGCCTGCCTGTCAGCCAGCCAGTCTGCCAGCTAGGCAGCCAGCCAGACCCACTTAAAAACTGAAGAAACCTATGTAGTCGAATTTGGTGACAATTTTGGTTGACGGTTTCTAATAATCGAAGAAATAAAAAGGCAAATGATCAGTGGGGAATAAGTCCTCTCATCGGGTTTATCCCATTGACTGCAGATGATCGCCAATAGAATACGGGACAATTACGTTGTGAGAAGCGCACAGGTTTGCAGGCAAGAAGCGGGTTTTCACTTGGCCGATGAGGGAATCTTGCTCAACCTCACATAAAGAGATTACAAGACTGCACCGTATATCAGAGAAAAGACAGGAGTCCGAGACATAGTAGAAACTGTTAGGAAACTCAAATGGCAATGGGCTGAACATGTTGCAAGAATGGCAGACATCACGATTCACAACGTGGATCCCCACTGACCATGTGCGGAACTGTGACTGACAGGAAGTAAAACAGCGTGACGAGCTAGATATATTCAGAAAATACTGGCTCGGCAATGCCCATGATAGAGAGGTTTGGCAAAATCTTGGGCACGATAGACGCTAACAGTCAGCCGCTACTGATGGTAATTCGTTTCAAAGAAAACAAACTGTTCAGCTTATTTTGCACCACCCAGTGGTTATCCATTGCAAGATAAAAGCTCATGAGCATTAAAGGATAATCCATGGCAAGTTATCATTTGAAAGATAAAAGCTATTGTTCATTGCAAGATCATCCTTCGGAAGTTATCATTTGCAAGATTAAAACCCTTGTACATTGCAAGCTAATCCTTTGGTAGCAATCATCTTCAAGATAAAAGTCCATGCAAGATGATCGATTGCAAGTCATCCATTGCAAGATAAAAGACTCGACTCATAGAAAGATCTGAGTTGCCATCGGTTATGATAAAACAGACATTATCGAGTTAGCCATAAAACTGTAAATTTCCGAAATTTGCAGTTGATGGGTTAATTTTGTTCTTGAAGACCTCGCCCAGGTGAAAACAGGGGCTGGAACCTAAAATGAGCTGATCAAGATTCTCTTGGTCGTACCAATTAAGCCAAACTGGCAATCACTTTTCTGCACGAGGTTACAGCATGATAGAAAGTATGTGTGTGTATGAGAGAGAGAAAGAGAGAGAGAGAGAGAGGGGGAGGAGAGGGAGAGGGAGAAGTGAGATAGATATTCGTAAAACTAATCATAAAAGAAATAAGAAAAATAATACACACAAAAATATAGCCCCCATTGCATCATGGGTAATTGGGGCATCGGAAAATTAAGAAGTACAACACGCCCAGTCACCTCACTCCCCAAACACTGCCAACCCCACCACCACCAACGCCCTCTTCTGAGGAGATATTCAGTGTAAGTAGTGGGTATATATATGAGGTGAGGTGGGGGTCGACTGGAAAGGAGCCGGCATTGATAAATAATGATAAACATATGTTGAAGTAAGGTTCGCCGTGGTCGGCTGCGCCAGTCAGCGATTAAGGGAAAGCCTTGCTGGTCTATAGCTCTATTAAGGTTTCGGCTAAAAGCGTTTTTAAAAGTTCCCCATATCAAGACTCGAGATATTTAACCCCCAGACTGGCAAATCAAATGACGGAAAAATACTCCTCCTCTTTATTAATAACAGAAGACCTAATGAGATAGTAGTAGTAGTAGTTGTAGTAGTTGTGAGGGGGTAGTGATTTGGGTTGGAGATTACGAGATAATCTTAAGTTATTTGAACTCCTGAGATTTATCTCAGAGTTCAGATACGTTAAACTCTATTATCAGTTTTTGGCTCGTCTCTCCTTCATCTCTCTAATGTATCCATATCGTTAAAAAAATGACGGCATACATGGAATAGATATTTTGTAAAATACGGACTTACTATCATTAGAAAGTTATATATATTTTAAATCTTTGGGTATATTAAAAAACCAAATCTGTCCACAAAACCAATATAGGTTTCTCCAGCTTTTAAGAGATTCTGGATAGATGGCTATGTTTGTGTCATGCGAACAGGTCGCATCAATGGACCTAGAGGGCTGAAAATTGACACAGTCCCTCCTTATTATATGTAGGAAAAAAGATTTTCCTTTCTTTCCAACCAGCCAATCAGTCTTCGGGGATAATTCAATTTACTATGAAAGTTTATGCTAATCTGGTCCCTTAATTTGTGTCCGGCAGCATTCATGCTCTTTTTTTTGTGTTATTTTTGGGCATTCGGACTTTTTAGTGACCCAACAAAAGGCGAGAAAAAAGATTTATTCGTTGATCACCCCGATTTTCTAGATGATCACCCCAATGAGGCATACTGTGCCGAGAGACATTGGTTACATATCTACTGAGTAACTAACCAGACTTGTATCAATATCGAATCACTGCAGCCCCACAAATGGCCTGCCTGACCAACCAGCCAAATTGGCTACATATATTTTCTTTTTGCTTGTATGTGTGTGTGTGTGTGTGTTTGTGTGAGCGAGAGAGGGAGTCACATTTCTGGCGATACAACCTTTAGAAATTACGGAATACATCGCTATGCACCATTTAATAAGTTTTTTTCCCCTGTTTATTGCTTTTAGGGATCTCTACGGTTATTTTGGTCCAACAATGCCCTATATCTTATGCGAGTTTTTTTTAGATGATTTCAGATAACCGATCTCTTTTTTTTTAGATATTTTTGAATTGTTGGTTAGATAAGTAATTCTAGTACACTCACGGGCTAAGATGATTCATTTAAGCGAGGTACAGATAATAATTGATATTTTGTCCTTATTTCTCTTAGGAGGCATGTGTTACTGTGATTGCGCAAGTGGTGTAGGTCCGATTGGATTTTTACCTTCGTTTCGCCGTATTAACCTTGGGAAAGGCATGAATCCATCTATTTCCGAGATTTATCAATACTTAGACTTTAATTTTAAACTAGATGAACCCATGGAATTTCCCTGAATTGTTGGCGATTAAAATTATCTCATGCCTCTGCTCCTCTCTCCCGCTATATCTATATCTTCTCATTCTCTCCCTATCACCTGTTCTTGTTTTTATCTGAATATTATCAAAACATGGAAAAGTTTGGGATGAAAAATTTCCTTACGCCTCCACTTAACTACTTGTTTGTTTTTTCCTGTCGTCTTGCTTTTTTATCGGACAATCGAACTAATTATTGAACTAATTATTGAACTAACTTATTGAACTAATTACTTAATCTAGTCAGAATGTCAAAATGCTGTTCCTAATATCCACACTGTATCATTTGTTTACTGTGAAGAAATAGTCTTGAGTTATCTGAACAGCAAAGTAGTCCTAGGGTCGTGCCAAAAGTGAAGCAACAGTTCTCGGGGTGCGAAATGTTCTTCCCGAAAATAGTTCTTCTATGAGTTTTTCTAGCAAGCATCTTCACTCTTGTGGTATTTAATGATAGTCATCTACTAAGCTTTCTAAATGGTCACCCATCTACGTACCAAGGGAATATTTTATTGAGTACCTATCAGAAAGATTAAAGCCGAAACAAGTCGTGGACAATTAGTTACTTGATAAGCTTTGGGCTGGCACACTAGTCTCCGATAGCTCAAATTACCTGATCTCCCTTATTGGTTAGTCATTGAGCAGGCTTATTGCCGCTCAACACCGGTGAGCCCGATCAGCGATAAAGAAAATTCTGGTGGCAAGAGGAAAAAATGTTTGACAAACAAAACTTCGGCTTTTCTTATCTCTGCTCTCCGACTTAACCCTTTCCCTACCATAAGCGTTACTAACATCCAAAATATACGTGAATGGACCCGGACATCCGCTGCTTAGTCTTTATTTCCATAAGTTTTGCCATGCCTGGTGATGGCTCATCTGGTTGAAGTAGCGAGAGTGTTTAAAGAGATAAAACCAATAAAAATAAAATACAGTTCATAACCAGGGTCATAGATAAGTTTGAAGATCCAAAAAGAAACCAGGTTCTTAATGATGATAAGCTGCTTTTAACTTGTGTTCTATGAATTGTCTGCATATGATTATGATTTTGTTCTTCATTTCGAAGAGTTATACAATACGCAGCACATTCCGGACTTTCAATTCCTCAGAGATGTCTTTTTAATTTAGATTACTTATATTACTTTATTATTATTGATAAATTCAGTAAATGAGTTGTAATCTTTCAAGGGGGTTGCAAATGTACTACTTGCATCCTGTATGGACGCCCATGGGGGTGGGTAGCAATGTTTCCCTTTATCTTTAGTAGTCTGAGTGCACAAAAATCTTACATTGTGCAAATCTTTTTCCTGTGACAAAAGTGTGTGCGTAGCAATAACCTATAGTGCTTTTTATCTTGGGGTTACTGTGAGCTATGGATGCACAAAAACGTAAAAATATTTCAGTATCTGTAAGAAGCAACGGACAGTTGAAGCCTTTTTGGTTCAACGTAGGGAAGATGGTCCCGATCGGAGAAATTAGAGAAATAATAATAGTAATGAAAATAAATTACAGAATTTGGATTAGACTCAAAACCAGTCGATTATAGAGTCCCATCCCGTTTTTCTTCTTTCATTAATTCTCTTATTTCTGATACAAAACTTCTTACACCACTGGTGTGTACTGAATTCTTGTGAAAATATAACTTCTTACGCGTATAGATATACTGGGGTGTCCAGCCGTCAGAATCCTTCACTTGGCCTTCATGACGTATTAGAAGCAATGGATTACCCAAGGGCATTAGTGCGAAGTTGACAGGAGTTTGAATCCAGGTTGCCGATTCCATTGTCCGATACGTTACCAACTGCGGCAACTGCACCTCCTAGATAGGTACCTTTTTAAATTAGAGCGTTCCATCCTCTCTGCATTGGCGACACACTTTTTAAAAATATTGCTTTGCGACACATTACTTGAGTTTTGTCAGTCAAGCTAAGTACATAATGTCATCCAACTGTTCAATTATCTCAGGGTGCGTATCTTCTGAAAGATACACGAAATTATATTCTATTTTGCAGCACACCTAGAGATTATCGGCGACCCAGTAGAGTGTCGTGACATGCTGTTTGGAAAGCTCTCTGATCTAGACAACTTAGTGAACAGGTCTTGTTAGTCACTCAATAGAAACTGTCACGTGACTAATGTCTTTTGCCAGCATGCTGTGTTGGGGTTGGGTTGGCAGATGATCAACTAAAAAAATTGAAAAAGATGATCGATGAATACGTTACTTCTCTCGCCCTTTTTTACATTACTAAAATGCCTGACTTGAAAAAAAAAAAAAAAACTAAACAAGCGTTAACACTACAGGACAGAAACTAATAGACCAGTTTAGTATAAACTTACATTGTAATTGGAATCCCTCGAATAGAAAACAAAAACAATACTACGCTAGCAACAGGAGGGGATCCGAAGGCCCCTCTTTCTATCCCACAGCTAACGGGCATACTCAGTTAGCAGCAGAGAACATCGTGAAATTTGTCCGAATAGGAGAGTTTTAACACTCTTCGCGGGAATCGAACCCAGATTCTTCTATGCGCGAGACAGATATGCTAATCATTACACCACCAGAGTGAATGATATCTGCTATCACTGATTGGTCTGGCGTATTTGTCTGAAATTTCTGACAATACCTGCTGTTCTTCAATGATCACCGAAGTGACTTGCCGAAGTTAAGCAACGATGAGCTTGCTCAACGGGTAACCACGTATAGTTGCTTTTAAACTTTCCAACTAAGCCCTCTAGCTCCATTGGAGCACCCTGTGCTGTTGACAACTCTTGATATAATCTACTGAGATGTGGGATGAGAGTTCATGACACGTAAGAGGATATTTTATTTCTGCTCCTCGCGAATTATTTCAGTAAATAGTTTACCTGGGCCGTCAAAAATGTATGTATACATGAAACATATCGAAACATTTTGCGTTTTATGTGCATGGATAATAGTGGCACATTTGTAAGGGATGAAACCATTCTATTCAATTATCAAGTGTCACAGATTATCTATACAATTTGAAGGTGTTACAGACAAAATATAAGTATACAAATGCAATTGGCATACCATTATAGTAGATTAGTGATAGCAGTCATGATTTTGTTTACAATTTCATTGTAATATTCAGCCATACAGACACTTAGCCAGCCAGGTCAGCTTAAAAACTGAAGAAACCAATGTTGATGTAGATAAGATGATGTTGACAGTTTGGGTCGATAATTTTGATGACAGTTTTTGTTGACAGTTTCTAACATGTACGCGGTAGAACATTTGTTCGACACGTAGATGCAGGATGGGGGGGGCATAGGAAGCTTAGCAAATAACTACTATTAGAAAGGTTTTTTTCCTGATGAGCACATGCCCAACCTTAATTCACTCTTTGTAGGATATGAAATCTTTCAAATCTGGAGTCAGAAGCAAAGACGTAAATTCCTTGGCAAGTTTCATCCCGTTATAATATGAAGATAAAGATGGGAATAGTTTTTTTTTCTTCCTCCTTTTTTGCTTTTCATTGAAGAGTGATAAGCGAAGGAGAGACTGAACTAAACGATCGGTCGGAGAGTAAGAGACGAAGTTCAGATAAATAAACAAAAGTCGATGTGCACATAGCTGTTATCTACCGAATCCGTCAAGCGTGTAAAGTGGCTGGAACAATTTTCATATGAAGACACCATCTGCTTTATAGAATACACGGTTCAGGGAACGTCAGGGGTATGTCGGGCTATATTGTTTTGCTCCTATAGATTTTGTTTATATAAATGGAAGTATGACAGGATTTACGATAAGCAAAAATGTTCGTAACTGAGTTGGAGTAAGAAGAGTAATAAACAAGCCTGACTGCTTCGGAGTCAAACTCCATTCTAACTTCTACCCCGACAGGAGATGATTACTGAAACTCTTTTTATACAGTATATATAACAAAGAAGAAAATTATAAAAAATGTATATTATTTTCTATATATGAACTCATTAGATAGCACAATATAGAGATCACAAGACAGCACAGCACAGAATATAAGAAAGAGAACGGGTATCCGTGACATCATAAAGATTATTTAAAAAACTCAAATGGCAATGGGCAGGCCATGTTGCAAGAATGAAAGACAACTGATGAACATCAGGTCTCACAACATGGATCCCCAGAGATCACATAAGACAGAATACAAGATGGAGAGATGAACTCGACTGATTCAGGAAATACTGGCTCTGCAATGCCCATGATAGAGGATTATGGCTAATCCTGGGGAAGGTCTATGTCCATCGACGGACGTTAAAAGACTGATGATGACTCATTTATTAGAATGAAATAACCTCTCGCTTATCTGTGAGATAGACTTTCATATACATGTACGTCTTATTTGTTTGGCTGTGTCCGTAAGAGTGCTGACTACCGATCACTTCGTCGTGATTTCAAATCATTGTTGAGAAACGTTGATTTTGAAAAGGTATCTATTTATTAGAATGAAATAAGCCCTTGCTTATCCCTAGCGTACATTTTGGTAGATATGTAAGAGTTGCCAATTTAGCTCAGTCGGGAAGAGACACGACCAGTCACAGCCGGGAAATGTTGATTTTTACTCTCCTAAATTTGGTGAGGATTGTTCTTGTTACGATACAAAAACAGTCTATTCCAGGTTTGAACTACAGTTTGACAAAAAACAAACATTTACCGCGTTTAGCTTAGTAATATTATCTTGCCTTTTGTATCCGATGAAGCTCAGTCAATCTATGATTATTAATTTTAGACAAGTATAATAATTATCACTTGACTCGTTCTTACACTAAATATTACCATGCTCAGATTAGAAGATGTATACCGGTCTCGAACGAAAGAAAACATAACGTCATTTCAATAACGTGTTATCTGTTAATTCCTGTAGACTCCTAGTGGAGCATCGGGCTGCAGATAACTACCGCAATTCAAGTCGAAAGTAAACTTTATGAGGTGAAGTTGCTTGCCCCTTGCCCAACTTATCCTTTACCCGGGCTTGGGACCAGCTAGGTTGACTGCCAAGCTGAAATTTATTTTCACTGTCGGGGGAAACCTTCTCTCAAATGGACTACCTATTTACTCTTAGTTGGAAATACAAGTGGATTCATGTCTTTCCAATGGTATGTTTACGAAATGAACGTAAATAACCTCGATCGAAACCAAAATGTGGTTCGCCTATTGGTAACCGTTGCACTATTCAGTGCCACCCACCTAAAAATGGACAATCAGGAATTGTCTGTACCTTGGTCATAAAGTTGTTTAATTCCCCAATATGGTAAATGTTAAGTCTTCTACTGAATGTTGTCTCTGGGTGTCATGCCAGCCGTTTCTGTAAAACGAGCTCTTTTTTTATAGTCTTAGTAACTGTAGATTTTAAACATAAATAAGTAACACTGCACGAAAAAATATACTTTGGTCATGGAATCTATCAAATCCTTGTTTACGAAGACAAATATATTCCAGTTTCTATGAAGAAACAACAAAGGCGTTTTTCTCAAAGAAAGAGATATTTTCAAAAAATGTTTATAGGAAGGTTTTGGAGCCTTCATTTCCCCAAAGTTCACAGATGGACAGCTGCTCCACTTGCGACCAGAGTGCGAATCACATTTACGACCTTAGGATTTTTGAAAAGCTGAAATAAGGTAAGTTTTCCCTCGTTATCCAAAAGTACAGCGTTCCTATAAAAACACTTCGTAATCAGAAATAGCGTAAAATGAAAAAAAAAACAAAACTGTTATCATAAATTTACAAGGGAGATTTTTCCAGCATTCCCAGACAGACAAATAGAGATGAGGGTATATTAGACTGAGTCGATGGAGGTTTGGATGGGAGGTAAGTACAGGAAACTGGTGCAAGACAGAGGGGGAAGAAGGGTGTGCTCTTTCTCTATAACGACTCACTGCAAGATAGACGCTGGATGCTTTTTTCGCATCTGTTCTCTTTTTTCCCAGAAGGGAAAAAGTGGCTTAAAGTGAACTTTCGAAAGTGCGTGTGTGTGTGTGTGACTGTTGGGGGGAGGGGTGTATCCTCTTTTGACATCTGGGCCAATATTTCCGTTATCTATATCTTGAAGATATAAGTCTCCATATCCAGCAGGTCTTCTACGTATGAATGTGAAGACCCCAGCCTTACATAGGCCGACTATTTCTGTCCTGAGGCCACGGGGTGTTTTTCTTTTTATTTTGTTTATATAATACAGTTTTCTGAGGAGTCGTTTGGTTATGTGACAAGATAAGAATAATTAAAGAAAATACAGTGCCTTAACCAAGACACCATTGATATATATAAATATACATATAATATATATATAGTACTGATCATAAGTATTTGAACAAATAGGCATTTTTGGTTCTAATAGTTCATACTTGCGCCTAAAACAACAATCGTTTATATAAAATGTACCGCTTTAAAGTATCTGAAGAAGTACGCAATCTGTTTGTATTGCCCAAGATTTTGGGGGGCCATTCAGGATTTTCAGCGGGGGGATCTAATAAACTTACTAGTTTGAAAACTCCTCCAAATAGCAATGAGATTTTGCCATTTTAATCTTACTGATCGATTCTGAACAAAATTTTAGAAGGATAGAAAAAAAAAACTTTTTTTTTTGTATCATTCAACAATTATAATTCATTGAAAAATATTTTCAGAGATTAAGCATTCAGGAGCAGTAAGCATGCCTTGTTGTATTGATTGCAATAGAATTTTGTTGATCTTGCGTGATGATACTGTTTCAATTCTCAAAACCAAGCGGGTCGTTTGTACATATGACAAGTACTGTTATGTATACTGACTTTTGAGCCTCTCTGTTTATCTATTTGTTAGGTCGTCCGTGCTTATTTCACGCTAAAACTTCAAGGCCCATAGGCTATGTGAAGTTGACCCCAGAGATCACCAGAGGTCATTGCTTGTAATTTTTCAATTTGCACCAAAGATGCTGAAATTTGTCCTATGGGAACATCTCGTTACAGGCTATACCTTTCGATATGTCCGTATTTATGTGTTGTATACGTATCATATTAATACCACATTCCCTTGAATTTCTGTGTTGAGATAATTACCTTAATTCAAAGTGATAATCGGCCAAAATTGCGTACCTTGAATAATCGACCATTTGTGACATAAGAAGCCACGACAGTACTAAAGTAATAGAGCAAGTGCAGAATCACTGAATCGGAATAGATAGCTAGCAAGCATTTAGCGCGGGGCCCTTGGGATTTCGGGGCACGAAGCATGTGCTACTTCTGCTCCATGTTTTTTTTTCCAGCATTGGACATTCCCCCTCTGGTAATTTATTTTCTTATAATCTGTAATCAAACCGGAAAAAATACTGCTTAAACACACACACACACACACACACACACACATACGTAATTACATAAAAAATTCTGCTGGACAATGATGGACAAAAACATTTATTTTTCGTAACAAATATTTGTCATTCAACATAATCTCATCCCTTGTCGATATATTTAATTTAGTGATGAATATCAAACACATAGATAGAAAATCACTCAGTTATTTTTTCCCGGTTGAGCTTATCGGGCCACAGACATTTTCTTCTTGTTTTTTTCTCCTGTGCGTAACTTTCGCTAATGTGCACATATACTACACTTTGATCCAAGGCAGAGTGCTGATCTTTGTCTATTGCATGGATGTATGAAATCCAACAAAATGATAATAATAACAACAAACGTAGAAACGAAAAGGATAAAAACTACAGCGTGGAAAGTTTTACGTAGAAGTTTAATGCATCTCGAGATTTGCATTTCGTCTATCAATGTAGACGTCATCAGAGGGGAAAAATACAGCTCGGTGTATTTTGCAAAGCTACTAACAGAAACGATCACATTAATTTCTACTCTCTACGTGCAACCATGTATATATATATACATATGTAAGAAAGGGGGTGAATGTGAAAGAATTTCACAGACATAGCAAAAAGAGTTTGGAAATGTGTCAGTCAGAAACTGCGATATCAGTAAATTCTCCCTTACTGATTCCGAAAGAAAGTTTGACAGAGACAGAGAAACACAAGTGCGTCTTATGGCTTATCACAAAACAAATTATGCCCCGCAAGCAAATACTTGTTGCGGAACTGTTGTCGCTTCCATGCTAGTCTGTGAACCCACGTTTACTATCTACTTAATCTCTCTCCCATACATACCCGCTAGCAAATAAAACTCTTTGAATCAGTTATGTACATATATATTATGTATTTTAATTATTACCCGTGAAAAAAATTACGGATGTATTTGAATTTTCATAATATATACATATATATATATATATATATATATATATATATATATATATATATATCATTTGGGTGGGAAAGAAATTTTATATATATATATATATATATATATATATATATATATATATATATATATATATATATATATATATATATATATATATATATATATACGTGTGTGTGTATGTGCGTCTATTTGAGTGTTTGTGTGTGCGTATTTGAGTGTTTGTGTGTGTGTGTGTATTTGAGTGTTTGTGTGTGTGCGTGTGTATGTGTGTGAGAGAGAGAGAAATACAGTAAGCCCTGTTTTAAAAGATAAGTGATACGTAGTATAAAATAATATCAATATACAATACACATATTGCCCTATATAATATGACAAAGTACATGTATGACATAAGCTATGTAGTAAGAAACACTGCTGGGTTGCCATGTTATTATAGCGGTTTTTTGTTTGTTTGTTTTTTTTTTTCAAATCAGCAAAACACTTACATGCTAAACAACTGATGACCTGAAAGATGGAAAATTTACACATTGTACAATGATGACGAAATATATGTAAAACAAGGGAAAAAACATCGAACAAAAATTACATAAATTGCTTTGACAGGTATTGGGAAATAAGGGACTGAAGTGACATACGAAAAAACATTTAAAAAAGTCTTTTTAATGTTTAGTGTTTAAAGCTGTAAAGCTTCGTAGAGTATATATATATATATATATATATATATATATATATATATATATATATATATATATATATATATATATATATATATATCATCCACAGGCAGCTGTTTCATAGAATAAATCTCTTCAGTGTGGCTATAGACTCGATATCCCTTCCATTACCGCGAGGTGGGGTCCAAACCTTCTCTCCAGACCTACATGCTGTCCCCCTACCCCATGTAGGACTGGACGTATATCATCATCATCATCATCATCATCAGTCTTTCAACGCCCGTTTTTGGACATAGACCTTCCCCAGGATTCTCCACACTTCTCTATCATGAGCATCGCAGAGCCAGTACTTTCTGAATTTATCTAGCTCGTCTCTCCATCTAATATTCTTCCGGCCTCGGTTCTGCATGTGATATCTGAGGATCCATGTCGTGAGTCGCGATGTCCATATAGAGTTAGTGTGAGTAGTTTGGCAACTCTTCCATACAGCAATGTGAATTCACTTTTTAAATCTCCTTGATCAATTCTTGACAAGATTTTAATACTGGACAATTTGCTGAATAAATACAATTGAATTTTCAAATGAAAACAGAGCAAATAAAGAAAGTCTCTATTTATCGGATGAGAATTGTTTCTTCTGACGTTTCCGTGGCAAAAGTTGCTTTGCTTGCTTAGCAAACCAAAGCTGCGTCGGCTGTAGCCATTTTTAGATGGATGTCTCCTATTTTCCCCACGTAAAGCCTCGACCATGTGCTGTGGTGGGACAGTAAATAAGTAGACCATCCACTACCACGAAGTAGGATCAAAACCTTCGCTTCAGACCCAGAGGCTAGCAATTTACCTCTGCTCTACGTAGAACTGGATAGTCAGTAAGGTCGAATTTAAGCGATATATTTACTTATGCCAAATTCACCATCCACCAGAGTGCTCTATTCCAAAGTTGGAAGAGCATTGCATTTATATATATATATATATATATATATATATATATAAGGGCTGGTGATTAACCAACATTGCTAGGGTGTCATGTTAATTTAATTATTTTGTTTCTAAAATTCCCGAAATTGTTACACGTTAAATAACTGATGATCCCAACAAGAGAAAATTTACACATTATTCCATAATAACAAAGTATACGTAAAAGCAGGGAAAAACACTGAAGGAAATTACATAGATTGCATGGGCAGATATAAGGAAATAAGTGACTCAAGTGGCATGGAAAACCTTGAAAAGTTTTTAATGTTAAGTATTTAAAGCTGTAAAGCTTCCTGAAACTAACAACTAAGGTCACGTAAAAGTGAATCCCTTCACTGGAAAACAGAGAAGAGTGAATACAAAATACAGAAAGCAGAAATATTTCACACAGACTTGATGTTCTAGCAACACACGGATAAAGAAAATGTTTACAGTATCTCCTGCTAATTTATGACTACATGACAGTAAATTATCTCCACTATGTAAAACTGGAAAAAAAAACATAACGAGCAGTGACCAACAACAAAACAAGGAAAAGAAAAAAGAAAAAAGAAAAAGAAAAGAGATATGAATAGAATAAGAAGACTCTCCAAACTTGAAAAATAAACCCTCTCCCCAAAAAAGTTCAAAATAGGGGTCTAAAATAGATCGAATTATTCTCTTGAAGAAGCCCCAAAAGTGCAAAAATATAAACGTATTCGTGTAGCGAATCCTTTATTTCATCATATTATATATATATATATATATATATATATATATATATATATATATATATATCTATATATATATATATATATGTATATATATATATATATATGTATATATATATACACACACACATATATATATATATATATACATATATATATATATATATATATATATATATATATATATATATATAGGGGCGCCAAAAGAAATCTATGAAGTAAGGTGTTTATACTATAAGATTTGTGGATCTACTCAAGCATACCTTTATATTTACATAAACTCTACTTTCAGCTGTGTGGTTACAGCGGTATGTCCCCCCAAAGAGTATACAGAAATAAACAAACAACAAGTTATTGAAGTGACGTTATATACTTTTGTTCAGACATTTCGATCTCTTCTTTCAGTCTTTGATTTTGACCCTGTTGTCCGAACAAAGGTTAGTATGTTATTCTCTTACACAACTTAATATTTCGCAATAGTTTTTCGGGCTTTCAATACTTTCTCAGTTCTGTATGGTATGGAATTTGCTAATTTTGCAAAATACCCAAGGTCCAGACCAACCCACGCATTCAATATAGCGTTTCTCGTTTCTTGAAGATTAGCTGATTGCGTTTCCATAACTTAGTTCTTCAATTTTTTCTATTGGATTCAAGTCATGGGAAATCTCTGGTCACTCTATCATACTAATGGTTCTATGCAACAACCATTCTGACACTCTTCTAGCCTGGTGTTTAAGAACATTATCTTGTATTGGATACATCACACTGGTGTACTTCATAAACATCTAGTATTTAGAACCTCAGGATACTGTTTTCCCTTTTGGCAAGAATTAATGGGAACCTCTGCCTGTATTGTCCCCGAGTGCCGTCCAAATTATCACAAAGTTTCAATGGAGGGTCTTTTATTGTCCTGCAATATACTTTTTGAGCTATGCACAACTTCAGTTGGAACTACGGAGCCATGGCCTTGCAAGCGTTTACTCCCCCGGGCAAGGTTAGACCTGAAAAATATGAGGACGTGCAAAGTTTTTACATGAGTAATAATATGAGTTTTATGTAATAAATCTTATTCGTAGTCACCTCTCTATGTAATTGCAAAGTTACAATCAATGAAAAAAATATTGTGCATGAAGGATGGTGACGTCTATTACGAGTTGCAATTACGCGAACTAAATCACGGCAGTTCTCCTGTTTCAGTGTTTAGCCGCGAAACGAGGACGATATCTTCATGATTCAGGTTTTCAGCACGTTGTCTATTCATATGATTTTTGGAAGCACAGGCAAGGTACCAGTCGGGCTGCTGGGGCGCCAGTGTCATTGAAGAGCCTGAATGCCGTCAGGGGAAAAAAACTACAGCTCTAAATTGCTTCTTAGTCCAGGGAGCGTCTTTCTGACGAAAATATTCTCGTTTTTCTTCCATACCCCCCATAAATAGTTTTATTCTCATGGCATTTCCCCAAAATTCGTGACTTTTCATGCACAAAAACACATTTTAAGAGTTTTACAAAAAAAAAAAAAAAAAAAAATGGCGAAGTTCAAAGTACGGAAGCGGGAAACAGCTATCGTAAGTTTTTTGTTTACATAACTAAAGCCAAGCTGGAATTGGTATTCATTTTTTAAATTTGCAGCATATTTTTGATTATTTTATATTCATATCTAAGTGTGTAGACCAGCTATTACTTTCATATTTTGCATACATATCCTCAAAATATATCTGAATACAATGGTATCGAAAGGAAAAAGATTCGCAGACATAAAACAGATATTTTTCAAAGTCTTTTAATCGATTTTCCATAGTTATGAGGTTATAAACTGACCTTTTCATGATTCATTTATCAGCGTGAGATGTCCCTGGACCCAAAGAGGTGGATTGTTTTTTTAATTTATTTTATTGATTTTCACCAAGCTAAACCTTCATGATAAAGTGACAAGTCCCAAGGCCAGATACATATTTCTTATTTAGTATACCATAACCCAAATTAGATTGGTATCAGTTTTCTATTACCATCAAGCAATAAACTGAACCCTCCAATGATCAATGAACTCTTCAGATTTTCCTATATATGATAAAAAATTGCTCAAGCTTTTTATCACTGGGTATCTCCCAGACGACTGCGTTTTACCCTGAAATGAACGTATGATGGTCATAGATATTGCACTCCAGGCGGTTATAGGCTATATTTAAAGGAATTTCGTGATTTTTCAAGCAAAAATGCATTTTACGAGCTTAAAACAAAGTAACGTTTATTAATTCAAATTACGGATGCTGAACTCAGCTCCCATCATCGTATAGTTTGAGCAAGTTGGAATTATTATTCAAATTCCTTTACATTCGCTGCATTTTTTATAAGGGTTCAACAGATAATATTACATACAGGGTAGATAAAAATAGAGTTTGTCTCTGGGAAAATTGTAATGTACATGAAGAGAACCAATTCTTGACCAAAACCCATTGTTTTAATCACAATAACTGTATCTCTTCAGGAAGCAAATAAAATCACTTATTTGCTATTCAAATACAATGATGCCTTTCATTAAAGAATCAGCAGAGACATAAATCAGTTGAACCAAATCTCAATGGATACTTTAAAAAAAATGCTACTTTCAATTCGTCAATAATCAGGAGCCTATGGCAGTTAGACAGAATCATTTCTCAATTTGAGGTTTTATGACCATGGTCACCATATTACGCGACTGCAGGCTCCATACATCGAAGGCTAACTGTTCAAAAGGCGGGTATATTCAGTTAGTATATATAAGTAGGAATGATATTTTTGAAAATAATCATGAGGGAAATTTATTTTTAAACTCTTGTCCAAATCTAGAGTTTTTGTACCATAACAAGAACAATACTCCACAGGAAGAAGGGTTTAAAGATTAGCATCCCGTACCGTGATACCAAAATATCTGCTAGGAATACACCAGGGCTTATTTCACAATTAATAATAATAACTGATGGATTTTTATAATTGCCCATCCTTCATCGTGCTTTGAAATCGCGACCAACTGATTGCTAGCCATCTCTCTTACCGATTAAGCCAAACTAACAAGTCTCACATATCTAAGAAAATTAATTTCCCAGATTTGAATAAAAGATATTTGATTTTTTTAAAACTTATTATTCATACAATAAAAAGTTGCTGTAATTATCTTCAGTCAGAAAGAAGTTGGACTGCGGTAGCCAGGATTGTTAAAAATGGATTTGCAAGGTGTGCCCATATGATAAGGACATTAAAACCGGGAAATTCACTAAAAGATGAAGATGTAAGCGCTAATTTGACATTGATTTGAAATTCATTTATAATTATGAGCTATTAAGTTTTAAATATTCGGGTCATATCGCCAAAATGATAAATCTTTCCTGTTTGCTAGCTTCATCGAATATAAAAAAAAGCCATTAAGCGAAAATCTTGGCTGCCATCTCTGGCTTGAAATCTCTTCTGTCGGTGTAGTCATCGGGGCGGCCATTTGCATTTTAAAATGTGAATAGAGAAACGAGGTTGCCATGTAAGAAGCAATGACTCTTTGATTGAGTCAGTTTTCAAGTGACTTTACCTACACAGAAAAAATGTTACGTGGGGCAACTTGGAAAAAAATATATTCTAATTTCTTTCACCTGAATGTAAAAGTTTGTCTCGAAGTATCATACTATAAAACAAAATAATAAATACAGGCGTAGCATTTTTCAGTGAGGCTGGATGGTTACGTATGTATGTATGTGTCATGGATACAAGCCACACTAATGGAGCTAGAGGGCTGAAAAATTGAACATTTGCTCCTTATAATGCCAGAATTTTTTTTCCAAATTTCATCACCAAAATAAGTTTTCTGTGGAAGGTTCAACTTACTATGTAAATGTATACTAAATTGGTCCCTTATTTTGTTTCTTATTGTATGTACGCTTTCCTTTGAACATTCAGACTTTTGGTGATCATAGCCCAACAAAAAACGAGAGCAATAACTCATTCATTAATCACCCCTTTTCTGATCTTTTAATTGATCATCCCCGATATGGTATACAGCCAAAAGAAAAGACCTTGGTTACCTTACGGTTTCTTTTCAGTGACTAACCAAACCTGTTTATAAGGTTTTTGCTTTATGAGTTTGGCATTAAAATTAATATGGTATCCAACGTAGTGAGTATGCTGATAAATTGGATATCTGCATTAATGAGTTTTGAATTTAGTGTAAATAATATAATATTCAGTACTGAAATACATCAAATTGGCCTGGCATGTGATACGTCAAGTAGAATGCAGACACACGTTTTAAGAAGTGAATCCACATTCTAAATCAAAGGACACCCAATGAAGACCGGAGGGGACGCAGCCGAAACGTTGTGAACAAATGAACGTATAGAAGAGGAAATAGTCTGACCATACCACACGCTATGTTTAAACAAACGCTACTTCAGTCATAGCAGAAACGATCGGCAAGTGAATATTTCTGTGTGGTCCGGTCGAAGGTCAGAGCACGTGTTTCCTTACAGAGCTGCTGTCTGTGCTCAAAGCGGAAACTAATTAGTCCCTAATTAAAGCTGCGGTGCAATTTAATTTAACGACGGAAATCTAATCCAGACAAAGTAACATCCGGAATCTGGTCGGAAGGAAGAGGTTCAAGAATTAATCATCCTACATACTCGTGAACAAGTCGACTTTTGAAGTTTGAGACTTAAAACTTTACAAGCCGGCGTACAATAGATTGTTCATTTTGAATTGTCATTTTTAAGATCACCGAGAATAATCTTGAAAGTGAGAGTTTCGCTTATGTAATTGCCTATTTTTACAGATTCAGTGTAAGTAGAGATATCGACATCAGGCTTTTAGCGTTCCTCATTGGACATAGACCTTCCTCAAGATTCACCAGACTTCTCCAATTTAGGCGTCGTGGAGCCAGTACTTTCGAAACTTGTCTAGTTCGTAACGCCATCTTGTATTTTGCTGGATACAGTTTCGCAAACGATCTCTTAGAATCCATGCTGTGAATCGTGAAATGGCGGTTTCTGACATTCTTGGTGCATGTCATTAGAGTTTCCGAATGGATTCTCTTACTCCTGTTTTTTTCTCTCTTTTGCACTGTGCTTTCTTGCGATCTATGAATGTGATTCGTTATTATTGGAGGTTTTTGAGCTCATAAAAGCTGTGGTGTCTAGACAAGAAGTTGGCATGATTTTCAAATACGATTCCAAAATGAAGACTTAGTACTGCTCTAGCTGCTGATGGCGTTAACAAAGTATTTGGAGTGAACACCACTTCAGTGCTAACTGGTAAGCGTTGGTTCAATGGGTTTTTCCTGGAAATATGAATACTGTTAATAAATTTCGACGAAAGCCGAAGCCCGTTCACAGTGATAACGAATTATTAATATAAATAACGTGATAGAGATACTTTGCTGCTGTCCGTGGAATGATTTAAACAAAAGAGGTTTTTTTTAGGTCTCTAAGGTCATTTTGAAGCAATAGTATCTGTTGTGCAGGTTTTCTTTTCTGATGAAAGATATTTTTTTCATTTAATTTTTGATAAAAGTTTTAATTTTTAAAGATGACCTGAGATATTCTTCTAAACAATTTGTTCTTGTTCCCACGCTGATTCATAAATGTGAGGTACGGATATCTCTTACATTTTATGGTAGACTGAATAATGATCTCCGTGTTGGATTAGATTGGGCCCTGTCAAGGTTAGGCATGTATGTAACAGCTTCATATCGGTCTCCAGGTAGATGAGGTAGCTACGGAACTGTGGATTACCAATTCACCAACACTTTACACTGTCAAGCATGCCAGTGACGAGACATTTCGTTGGGATTCATGTCTTCCTCGAAAATATCAGTGCAAAGTGAATATAATCAGTTTCAGACAGAATTAGAACTGTGTATAACGATTCCGTTTGCCTTACCTGCATCATGTCCCCTGTGCTATACCCCTGTCTTTCGGTCTGTCTCCCCTTTCTTTCTCTCTCTCTCTCTCTCTCTCTCTCTCTCTCTATATATATATATATATATATATATATATATATGTAGTTCACAAGTTGTTTTTTTTCGATTTGTAAAAATACCAAACAAGAACAGATCCCAATTAATAGCATGAATAGATATTTAATGACAGTAGTCAATACTCATCAAAGTGAAATTATGTGAAATAAGATTTACAGGGATATATACCCGCTAAATGTCAACATTTCGTGCCTGACGAAGTCTTCTTTAACCGGTTGAAGAAGAGTGCGTCAGGCACAAAATGTTGACATTCACTGGGAATATGTTCTTGTGAATTTTATCATATATATATACATATACATATATATGTGTGTGTGCGTATGTGTGTATACATGTGAGGGTATGCATTTAAAATCCTAATTATTCTCCGTCTCGCGGACCTCTCTTTCACACGTATATCTATCTATCTATCTATCTATCTCAATATATATATATATATATATATATATATATATAATATCCCGATGTTTTCTATCTTGTCACTGATCATGATCATTATTATCATCTGATATCGAAAAGGCCAGCTGGTGACACTTAGTTACATGACCGTATAAAACAAACCGTTCCGTTTCGAGGCCCCTATTAAAATCTCACGGGCCACGGCATCTTGAAGCGATTTCTCTGGTTATATCCCAATTATTGCTGGGAGGGGGGCGAACCCCCACGTGAACACCGGTCTACGTTGCAGATATTCGGAACTTACGGACGTGCACCCCCTGGCATAATTCTAATTTCAGCGATAAAAAAAATAACTTGCCTATTAGTAGAACAAAGATTAACGATCTATTCGCCTAGCGAGCCAGTCCGATTCTTATCATTCAACCAATCTAAGTCTGTCTGTCTGTCTCTCTATCTATTTATCCATCTATCTATTTCAATATGTCTAATCTCAGTATGTAGTAAATACTTATTCACATATGAATTTCACTTTATCAGCATCTATTTAACCCGGTCAGCTTTCACCTAAACTGGACACACACAAGCGCAAAGGTGCCTAGTAAGCAACTAATTTTGTATGCTATTGAGTGTTATAATGTATAATTCTGTGCGAAGCAAAAATTCTTTCAAAAATCTTACATTAATTGCATCAACAAATATTTGGAAATAACTGACTGAAGTGACATTGATTAAAAAAAATCTTTTACATCTTCAGTGTTTTCATATATATATATATATATATATATATATATATATGTTCAAAATTTTTCATACCAAATCACAGTTCCTGCTTCATCACAGACTGCTTTAATCTATCAACAGTTTGTTAAAAGTCATGCCGTATATATTACCTGCTTCTATTCATATTTATCCGTCTATATCAATCTGCTCATATCTATCTATTTATCTATCTATTCATATCTATCTATCTATCTATCTATCTATTCATATCTTTCTGTTCATATCTATTTATCTGGTAATACCTATCTATATATCTATGTATAGTGATCATCTTCAGTTGGATCAGAAGTAGGAATGGAGTTTGACCCTACAGCTGCCAGGCTCGTTTTTATCTCTTTCTTTCCCTTTTATCTTTTCGTAGTTGTTCTATCTAGCTTCCACCTATCTAACGTATCATTAGATTGATCCCAAAGTTCTTGGTGTCAATATTTGCACAATGTTAGGGAAAATCCAAGAAGAGTTTCTACTAAATCTTCTTACCTGCGCACGCATACTCTTGTAAGAATGGTTGCAAGAAAGAAATACCTTTTTTTAAAAAGAAAATTCTGATGAAAATCATACGTGAATATAACATGCACTTTTGATAATGTTTATCCTTCATAATTAATCAGGGAAAATTTATTAATTAATCAATGGTCAATGATTCTATTAGAACGGAAAAATAGGACGAATAAATGAGATGGAAATAGCAGCGAATGGAGGGCGAAATTCCAGCCAATCGGTAAAGAAAGCGATCATCAAATCATTAAGTATTGGAACATGATAGATAGATAGATAGATACATATGAATAGATTTAGGTATATATTGATAGAATGATAGAAAGATAGATAGATAGCTATGCAAAGATTGAGATTGATAGATAAATAAAAGCATTGAGATAAATAGATAGATGTGAACAGACTGAGATAGATAGATAGGTTTGAAAGGAACGTAGGGAGTAAAGAAAGGGTAAGAAGGAAGGGAGGAAAGAAGGAAGGAAGGAAAGGAGAAAGGAAGGAAAGAAAGAAGGAAGAAACTGAAATCAAATGAAAAAAAACAAATTAATAGACTGTAAGGTTGATAAGAAAGGGCTGAGCTAGCTATAAAGAGACTAATAGACAGACAGATTGATAGATAGATAGATACATTTGAAAGGGATGAAGGACGGAAAAATATATGGAAGAAGAAAAGAAGGAATGAAAAGTGAAATCAAATGAAAACTATGAACAGAGATAGAGAAACATAGACTGTAAGATAGTAATGTACAGGTCGAGCTAGCTATGAAGAGACCTATAGATGGATAGATAGATATGATACGTATATGATCTGAGACAGACAAAGAGACTGGTATACATGACGCAGACAGATGGACAGACAGATAAGAACAGATTTGAATAGATTAATAGATAAGCAATCTGGCCTGGCTATCAACAGCTTGATACCCGGCCTGCCTAGGGCTATGATGGTTACATGCTTCGGTGTCCTGTCAAGACAAGGTATTGAAGGCAGTCTCTATGAAGAAAACAACCTCTGAACACGTGGAAGCTTAGTGTGATAAATGCATCCATCTCCCATTCAGCCTTGTGTCGTACTTGACTAATTAGTAGACGAGTCGGTATTTTAATAGATAGCTGGATTAAACAGACATGAAACAGATATCATCATCATGTCTGCTGCTCGACAAAAGCCTCTTCCAGCTCCTTCCATATCGACCATGACTGTGCTAAACTCTGCTGTATCTTAACTGTAAACCTTACCGTAGTATCTCTCCGTCTTATGACTGGTATTTTCCTACTACGTTGCTAACTGTGAACCTTTTGCACTATTTATTATCTTTACTTATTGTAAAATGTCCTGCCCATCTCCATTTTTGTTTCTGAGTTATTTCTATGACATATTTTTCTTTATTTGGTGCTCTGAACAATTTTTGTTTTCTTCTATCTTTTAGTATTATTCCTAACATTGATCTTTCCATCACTCTTTGTGTTATTCTGAGTTTGTTTTCAAGTGATGTAGAAAATTACATTATAGATATATCTTAATAATAAAGATAAAAATCAGATTAGATTAAAAACATATATATATATATGTGTGTGTGTGTGTGTAAGAGAGAGAGGTATAGACTGGTATGTGCAGATACAAAAACATATATGCGTGTGTATGTTGAGAGAGAGAGAGAGAGAGAGATAGAGGGAGTGTGAGAGAGAAATATGTGTGTGCATGTCTGTGTTAGGGGAGAGAAAGAGAGAGAGGAGGAAATAAAATGAATGTTTATGTATTTAGGGAGAGAAGATAATTACACTGGAAGGATTATATATGAATAAAAGTTTGGTTGGTCACACAATAGAATCCGCCACGTAACCAACGTTCTTTGACAGCATGCTGTGTTAGGGGCGATCAATTGAAAAATTAGAAAAGGAGCTGATCGATGGACGTTACTTCTTTCAAAAAACAAGCATGAACGCAGCTGCAGAGATAGCTCGCCAGTCAGTCAGGTAGAATCACATGAAAACTTGAGAAATCTATGTTGACATTCAGCTTGACAGCCTCCAATATATATATATATATATATATATATATATATATATATATATGAATAAGGTCGATATTGATGGCTATCTTGAATGTTTTCCCCTATTCTTCTCTTTAGTTTTAAAAATATAGAAGAGTAACTATATATATATATATATATATATATATATATATATATATATATATATAGGGAGAGAGAGAGGGGATGAGAGATAGACAGTAAGAGAAAAAAATTGATAAGGTAAAGACTATTTTCCAAAATGGCGTCAACAAACAAAAATGAAAAAACGAATCAGCATATCAGAAAATGAATGGACAGGAAAAAGAAAGAATGTAAGAAAGGAATAAAAGAGAGAGAAAAAAAGACAGCATTCTGGAATTCCTAAAACCATTAAAAAAAAAAAAAAGAAAGTATCAGGAAGAAGAGAATTTAAAAAACAAAAAACACAATGTGCAAAATAAAATCCATGATAGAAGCAGACAAAGATGGTGGAACTCAAAAGAACGGAAATGAAAGAAAAAAAATGGAACACTGAAGAAAAGAATGTTTCCGGTGGTATGTAGCTGGTCCGGTTTAACGCTCGGCACCGGAGTTGCTTCCATGAATTACGTCGGTGATTTAGTCGAAAGCCGGGCACATTCCGCAGCTTCTTAATGCTCGGCAATCTCCGGTATATCAGACGGAACATATCGAGCATTTAACTGAGGCTTTTTAGGCTGCCTCAATTGTTGCATTGTAAAATCTCGCCAACAGAATTTATCACACTGTAAGAAAAAAAAAAAAGGTTCAACTTAGAATCTGCAATATAATTATTAGCGGTGCGGGTTTGTACTCTGTGGTGTCAAGGGATGCAGCTCATCTATGATGATGTAGAAGAAGAATTTTTTTCTTCTGGCACCGTAGTTGAAACGCTGAATTTGAAGAATGATAAAAAAAATAGAAAAAATGTGATAAAAACAACCTAAAAATTCTGCTTGTATGAAACTGCATCTACAATGGAAGTGGGATTAAGAAAACCTGATAAGGACTTGAGGAAACGAAAAATCGCTCAAGATAAAGCGATGTAAAAACAAAGCGTTGTGCCGGTTTGGAACAAGTTTTCTGAAGATGTAGCCACAACACCAAGTGTGAACATATCAAAGAGAATATGTATGAGCTAAGGATATATAAGGCCGTTTATTGCAACCATGATAATTACCAGCGTCGTAAGCAAAGGATTGACCCATCGAATACATGGATACATATTGCATTTTATATACGGAGATATTTCACATCATATACATAAGATAAGAGATATTTTCATTGCAGAGAATAGCGTTCTGTTGATTTTCATCAGTTAAATTTTTTTTCTCTCTTACTTAGCATATTTTTAATGTTCTTTGAATTCAGCATTTTCAGTATGAAATAGGAATATTAAATAATATTTTATTACGTTAGTTGCGTTGCTTATCAAGACAAAGAACGAAAATACAAAAGTAATTGTGTGTATTTTTCTTGAATAGTCCATATTTCAATACTTATACATACATCAATAAACCAGAGTCCACTGATGAAAAAAGCATTGATTTTACAAACGTTTACTATTCAACAAATTATCTCTCCTTGTCAATGCACTTGATTCAATAATTGATATTAATCGAATATAGACAAAAAATGCAGCCCCCATCCCAAATGTGACCAAGAATGCTCGGAGAAGAGTTATGTTATCGAGAAATGGATATATGACCGACTGATTATGTATATATACCTATTCATATATAAATAGATATAGATAGTTATAGAGATAGATGCTATATATATATATATATATATATATATATATATATATATATATAGAGAGAGAGAGAGAGAGAGAGAGAGAGAGAGAGGAAGAGTCAACCGGCTGGCCAAAATCATTCAAAAACAGAAAAAAACGTATGTTGACAGTTTTATTTTGCAGTTTTTAATAGATTGATCGATAAGAACTGACTAAGATTGATAGATAGATAGATAGATAGATAGATGAATGGATGGATGGATAGACTGGGATAGATTCATCGAAATAGAATGACCGAAATCTATTCAGCATAATGAGGTCTTGATCTTGACAATGGCTGGTCGATTAAACACAGAAATTTTTTGATCTCATTTTATGGGTGATTCCAGCATTTCTGTTTCCCAGTCAAGCAGTGAACTCTTTTGGTATTCAACACTGCATCTTTAGAATAGAAATTCAAAGAACGGCACGTACACGATCATTGCTTCAACATCTACCCCGGATTGCCAATTTAGATGTGATTTTTCGATTTTTCAGAATCTGTAAGTAACTCTCAAAAAAATGAAATAAAAAAGAAACATCTCAATTGGCACGAGACACGAAAATTTTTTAAAAAATCCAAATATTACCAGCGCTGAACTCAAAAATTCAAAAAAACGAAACAAAAATATCTAAATTGAAAACCCTGCATCTATTCATGTGACATAACAATGAAGAATACGTCGGAGAAAATCTTAAGGCATCGTGTCTGATCACACATTAAAACAGTTTGGGTGGAGTTGAGACTTGAAAGAGAAACAGAATCAGGATACTTGAATCATTGAAAATAGATTACCTAATGAAATAGTTTTAGGTTCCTTGGTGTCGAAGTATACACAAGTAGCCCGGTCATTTCCGACGGGTATATTGAAGTCCATTCATATATGTATATATCACTGTCTCTTATGTGCTGGTCTGTTATATGAAACAACTGTTCGTTTGTCACTTTGTTGTCACTTTAAACATTTGCACAACTCAACAAAATTTGACACAATTTAGTTTTAGAGAGAGGTTCTATTTACGATACAACTATTATGCTAAACTGAACCCTTACACATACACATTATGTTATACATCATAGTTGTTGTATCAAATCTCTATAATACATAAAATAACTGAATCTGCTTCTCATTGCGCCTCTCTCCTTAAACATTGATGTGGCTCAACCAATTTTGGCACACATTTGATATGAATACTCAATGAACATCGGGAAATGTTCCATTGTAAAATGTTTTGACAATTAAAAAAAAAAAGTTTTAGGGGGTGTTTTCTCCCACAATGTATGTATAAGGCTACACTTAACCCTTACTTTCTGTTCAACCTTCCATGACATAATAGAACTGATTCTGTTTGCCAACCTTCTTGAACATTGGCATGGCTCAACTGACTTGGGGAATATTCTGAGGGAAAATGTTTTGAGAACATTTCTAAATGGTCTTAGAGGGGGTTCTATGTACAGTGTGCCTATAATGCGAACCTGAACCCTTACTTATCGCCAAATATACATATGTGTATATCAGCTTAGATAAATCGATTCCACAGTAGCTCCACAAATGGCCCAGCCAACCAGCCAAGTTGGCTACAGATTCTTCTTTTTGTGTCAATGTCTATCTATGAGGTTGTCTATGTATGGGTATTTGTGTGTGTGTGTGTGTGTGCGTTTCTGGTCATTCATGGTCAATTTTGGGGGCTAAAACCTTCAACATTTGCTTGAGTACAACACTAGGCATCACCTAAAAACTTTTTTTAATGTTTGTTTTCTCGAAAAAAAAGTACTGTCTTTGTTCTTTCTGATCATTTTGGACCAACCAACGAGGCCCGAATCGTGTGCTGGTATTCCTTAGATAATTTTGTATTAAAATATCCATCTGAAATTATCTAAAAAAAATTATCAATATAAGATTTGGGCATTGCTGGTTGGTCGAAAATTATCAGAGGGACAAGAAAATAAAAACGTAAAAAAATGTTTTTTGATGGTGACTTGTGATGTACTCATGAGAATTTTCAAGGTTATAGTCCCAAAAATGTGACCAGGAGCACCCGGAAACACACACACACTGGAAGAAAGAAGAATCTATAGCCCACTCGGTTGGTTGGTCGGGTTGGCTGTTTGCCGGGCTATGGTGAATCGATATTGACCTGTATTCATCTCATTCAGATTTTAAAAATATATGTGAAGGTATGGGTAGCCTAAAAGTCTGCTGTCAGAAAAATGGAATCGGCAAAGTTCAACCTTTAATTTTTACTGTGCTTTCATCTCGCACTAATGACCTTGGAAAAGGCATGAATCCATGCATCTTTCTTCTAGCTATTGGTATATAGCAGAACAGAGTGAGCTTTTCAGCTTTTTTTTTCTTATTAGTTTAATAGATACTCTAAATTCATATTGTCACGTATGGAGCATGATGAGAATGGCATGGTACATTGCACGTCATCCACTGCGTCTCGGTCTGTCTCCGGTCAACCTTTCTATGTTTTGCTTCTGGACCCAGGCAGACAAGGACAGTAAAGTGAGACTGAACGTGTGCAACTCTCCATCACTTCAGTCAAAGCCAAGCACAAATCATGCTTAAGACCCTGTTTCCTTGGAACTGAAGTCATGGCCGTCTTCGAAGGCGAATGACAAACATCATCATCTATATTTCGTACAAGTCTATCATAACTGTCAAAAACTGACTGTATGAAATATATCAACATACATTGAATTTTGTAAACGTGGATAATGAAGATTTGCCTTGCAGTAAACTTGTCGTATAGCCTTCTATACACATTGCATTTTATGGACGTGGATAATCGAGATTTGCATTGCAGTGAGTTTGGAGAATAGCCTTCTATGAACATTGTATTTCATTTAGGTGAATAACAGGGATTTGCATTGTAGTGAGCTTGGAGAATAGCCTTCTTTACACATTGCATTTTATATAAGTTGATAATAGAGATTTGTATGACAATGAGCTTTGAGGATAGCGTTCTGTTGATTGTACGCGGATTTTTATTACTTTTGTTTTTATGTTTATCATATTTTTTTAAATTGTCCTTTATATTGTACATTATTCTTTCGTCATTAAAACATGAATGGGATTCTATTTTAGCACACAGGTTGCGTCTATTAGCGTGAAAGACGACATCTGCGCACTGCTGGTTATTATATGTATGGATGTACACAATAGAAAGAATTTTGAAATTTTCGTTATTCTGAATAATTATAGATATCACCTGCATTATGCACTACAGACAGTACATTTGTGATTTCGTGTGAAATATTAGTCAGATTCTGAAAACTATCCCTTCTACTGAGGTCGGAATGTATGGGTTCTTCAACTCGGTGAATAATACTGATAGCAAGTAAGAATAAAGGGCCAACACTCATATCTTTATGTCGTCAAATATATGTTAAAAGAGTATATATTGTTTGAGTAACGCATTTGTGCGATTCTGATGTGATTGTCGTATGTATATATGCTACTATTTGCGGGAACTCCTTGAGATTCAGTTACTATTGGTTTGACTTTGCAAATCAAAAATATAATACATTTGCCTGAAACATATCTTAAATACTCTTTGTGTAATGCAATCTACATTTTAAAGTGAATGTGTGGCCCGACAGAAGATGAAAAGTGTCTTATGTGACATGCTAGATCGTAAGGGGTTGCCCATGGCTATACGGTGTTGAGTAGCTAGCCCCACGCCAGACTGCCTTCCTTTAACTGGGCTTGGAACTGGTAAGATGATTCAAAAGGAAGTTACATAATTGTCGTCTAAGAGATACCAATAGGAATGCACTTAGGGTTGGTTATAGCTCGCTCTCTCTCCGTACATAGTTTTCTTCTGTGACGTAGTCAAAGCAATATACTTCCTTCCATCATAAGAACACCAGCACACAATTCATTTACAAAAAGGAACAAGTGAGAGAAAGCAAAAAGGGAAAATATCTTTATGTATGTAAAGTTGAATGTTTGAAGATAGTTTTAGCTATCGACAACAAACCATAATTGGCTATTTTCGGTAGGATAAGAAGGAACATTTCGTATTCTGTGTCAACATTTGAGAACAATACAGTTAGGTTTTTGATGGGTACTTTAAAAAAGGAGAGGGGGAAAAGAAAGATGTGTCTGGAAGACGGACTGACAGCATGACTACATAGGTTGGGTTGGAATTATTTTTTTCTTTTTCTGTGTCAATTCTTGAGGACAATAAAGACAAGTATTACATCTATTTCCCCCCAGGTTTATCTTTTCAAAATGGAATTTTCCACAAGTTTTCTACTGCATGCCGACAGCAAAGATTTATATAAAAGTGCTTGAAGGGAATCTCAGTATTGATTGACAAATCTAAAATTTGACAGCATGAGCGAGAAAATAATAACTGTACGTGGGTGTATGCATGAGCCAGCCTTAGGTATGCTGTAAGTTTTTTGATCAGGGAGAAATGCCAGGAATCCCTGATATATACGCATGACACAATTTCACACCTCTTCCATCATACCCAGATTCCAACTTATATTCCTATCAATATCCAATTATTACACGGAGAATGTGTCACTTGGCCTAGATAGCATGAATAGAATAAACACCTATAGAAAATAAGGCTGCCGTTGGAATTGGATCTGCAACGGATAAGGTTACCGTTCTAGCTCAATGGACGCAGGTTCGATTCCTGCAGCAGCCTTTTAATTGCACATTCTACCCACGCTGTCTAGGCCAAGTGGCACAGTCTCCGTTTAATAACAAGAGTATTTTTCAAATAAAGTTTCAAAAAATATAACGGATTCATAATTACATATATATTGTGTCATCCACAGACAGCTGTTTCGATGTATTACATCTCTTCAGTGTGGCTATAGACTTTTATCCCATCCAGTACCGCGAGGCAGAATTGAAACCCTCACATCGGACCCAGAAGCTGATATCCTACCCCTGGACAACGGAACTGGGTGGACAATAAGGCTGAATTTAAGCTATATATTGATTTTACGCAGAAACTCCTCATCCACCAGAGTGCTCTATTCCTATGGAAGAGCATTACATAAGCTTACAATGGATGAGTTACCTCACTTAAAGAGTGCTCAACTCTGAATAGAGGATATATATATATATATATATATATATATATATATATATATATATATAGAGAGAGAGAGAGAGAGAGAGAGAGAGAGAGAGAGAGAGAGACTGACGAATGCATTTATAAACTAGACAACCTAAATTAATCCACAAAGCTTTTCCCTTCATGTAAATAATCACTGAATCACGACAATTCTGGTTTCTGTGTTTGAATCCCAAGTATCATCTTTACCCAATGACCAAAGGCAAACAATGTCAACGGACACTTGTAACGGTTACAAAAGATACCAGACATGTCAGTGGATAGACATGTGTCAGTTGACCTCAAAACAAAACTAAGGGACGGGTTATGGGCGTGGTAGCCTTTGTTCGCCTATCTCTCGTTATGAGATAACACAGTCACAAAGAAAGGAGAGACATGGTTACAATACACGAAAAAGGAATTCGATTCTCATTTCTCTCAATAGCTTATATGCGATATAGGGACAGTGACTTCTTAATCAATAATCTTTACCTTGGAATGCTTCTTGATTTTATAGGGTCTGTGTTCTGAGACAAATATCTGCAACAAAATAAATAAAATACTGTAATTATATGATCAGGGTGTAGAAAATGGCAGAAGCTGTCGTAATACGTACATCAACAGCATCCAACGATAAAAAACAATACACCAGACGAACAGACGTTTGTAAGAATTCGTAAAATTTGAAGATTTCAAGTTTTTTCAGATTAAAAAAAAATAATAGAATTATGAGAACTATTTCAAGATAAACGTCTAAAACAATTAAAAAAGAATTAATCTCCGTTTTCATAATTACGTATGTGGGCGTAAATTCATACATTTTCTGCTGTGGAAACGCCAAAAATGGACTGACTTGTAGCACAACGCCAAAGATTGACTGCCTTATTGCCACCAAAGTAAGTCATACTGACAATACCATTCGACTCAACGGTGAAACTTGCTATAGAATGGATCGACTGAACCGTTGTGATAGCAGCAATACAAAGACTGAGTTCAATTATCCGAACTAACTTTGGTATTTAATAAATTTTTTTGTAGCATTCGATGTTTATGCTTAAATGACAATCAACTGCTTGAATGTCTTCCTTCTGTAGCAAGACACAGCACATATCGTTGAGATACGGAGTTGCAAACATCAATTGATATGTGGACTGCAACTGGAAACATCGTTTCTCCTTCCTTCCTTCGTTCTTTCGCCTCTTCTTCAAAACTTTTTTAAAATCCTGATTTACTTTTTTAAAATTGTTTCTTTCGTTTTTCTTCATTTTTTCCTTCGACACTTTATATGGTGATTTTATTTTTATTTTCCTTATTCAGTCTTTCCTTTCCTTTATTTTTCACAAATTTTTTTCTCTTTTTTCTTAGGCTTACTTTCTCTCTTTTCTATTTTTCAATCTTTCTTTATTGCTCACTGTTTCAACTTTCTTTTCTTTTCTCATCTTTCATTCCTTTTTTTCTAAAATATCCTTCCTTTGTCTCTATAGGTTCATTGTTTTTAAGTACTGCTAAAAACAAGAATGTCCCATTAATCCTAAAAAGAAGGGTGTACAACCAATGCATCCTCCTGAAAGTCACTTATAGAGATGAAACATTCAACCTAACAAAGAGACAGACTCGCGAATTGAAAACCATGCAACGCGCACATGAAAGAATTATGCTCAACTTCACACTAAGAGACCCCAAGACAGCAGAATACATCTTGGAGAAGACAGGAGCCTGGGACATCATAGAATGCATTGAAAATCTAAAATAGCAATGGGCTGGCCATATCGCACGAATAGCAGACAACAGATGGACATTGTGACCCAGATCACATGCGAAACCGAAGCCGGTAAATATTAGATGGAGAGACGAACTAGATAAATTCAGAAAGTATTGGTTTCTCAACGCCTACGGTAGAGAGGTGTGGCGAATCCTGGGTAAGGTCTATGTCCAACGACGGACTACGACGGAGACTGATGTTGATGATGATGATGATCCACAACAGAACGGTTTAACCACTGTTGTAAGATTTAGGTAATTCATGTGTTCTGACATTTTTATGTGCCTATCTATCTACCTGGATTTCAAGTAGACCTAACCATTCATAATAAAACCAAAAAATTTCTCACGCAAACAGTCTCTACAAGGGAGGGGGATTTTTTTTTGTTTTTTGAAAATACCCCGAATCAGTTTTTACCAGGGAGGTTCAATTCACGATGAAAGTTGTTCACAAATTGATCCCTTAGTTTGTGCCCATGCTTGTTGCTTTTTTTTTTCAATCATAAATATATGGTTAAAACCATACCGATAGTATTTTCATCAATGTAACTTGATTCTACCACCACCACCACTACCAAATTTACGAGGTGAAAAGCTGAATATATGAGCGATGTTGATTCATAATTTCCCTTGGAATGCCAGCTACATCTTTTTTCTTCTTGTCCATCGTTTCTTTTATGCACCTATTCATTTCTTTTCATTTTTCCTGTTTTTGCTTTTGTCTGTCTTTCTTCCTTCGTCCTTTTCTTTCTTTGACACTGAACTGCAACTCCGGCAAAGGCTCGCTTTCGATGATTAATCGCTAATCGATCACAATCAATTCTTGACAATCAATTGAAATGAAGATATCGATTTTCTCTCCTATATCCCTCTTCCAATGCCAGCAATTGAGCGCCCTTAACTGCCATCAACAACAATGAAAAGAAATGTCGGCTGCGAACAATGAAAATTCTATCACATCAATATGGCGATTGACGTTGGAGAACACATGAGTGGCAGTCTTTATATAGAAAAGAAGTTGACATTAAGTGACTCTTTGACCTCATATGTCAGTTTCCGAATGTTTCCCCGTGGGCGATGTAGGTAGGGAGAGCAATGATTGTCCTGGACCGGCTGACCTGATACTTTTACCGATATGACGTCATGCACCGATGCTGATAGCATAGTGATACCTTGGAAGGAAATAACGACGGTTTTTCATTCATTGAAATTTTCAAAAATTAAAAGAAATTTCATCATTGGTCAAAAAGAGTTAAAAATTATTTCGGCCCAAGAAGGGTAATTTGAAGGCTGAACTACACTGGAGAAGCATATTTTTGATGAGTAATTTTTACATTACTGCAAATGGTGCGGGCGAATCGAGTTCAAACTCCGACTGAGACTGACACTAATGAGCGTAGGAAAAGCATGGATCCGACCCTCCACTTAAGATAAAGGTAAAATAGCGTGCGGTAGAGTGAATGCCGCCACTTCGGGTTCTTGTCATCTCTAAGGCTATTTTCCCATGTAGCAAAAACCTCCAAGAACTCTGAGACGAGCACAAACTCGTGATACGTGAAGCCTGGAAAGGGACAGACGATAGACGAGGATTTCTATTCAAGTTTTTAAATGAAGTTGTTGTTGTTGTTGTTGTTGTTGTTGTTGTTGTTGTTGTTGTTGAAGTACGAGAGAATGTAAATCTTGATACAATCCTGTAACATCAATATGGCGACTCACATTGAAAAAAACAACATGAATAACACTCCCTAGATTGAAAAGAAGTTGACATTTAGTGACTCTCTGACCCCATATGTCTGGATCAAATGAATATAAAGATTGCACAAATATCTGTAATCTAAGACTTTCAATGATATCTCTGGCCATTACAAAGATCAGGTGAAATACGAGAATGTTAGTCGTTAGATATGTCTACACATCTACATTAGACGCCTTTTGGTCGGTCTGTCGGTCCTACTTACATTAAACAAAAGAAATAGAAGGGAAAAGATGTGATGTCATTGAAACGTATGATGTCATAAGACGGCATGACGCTATTAAAAGGTTTGAAGAATTAAAACTCATTCCAATCAATTTTCTACCCGATGCTAATGATGTCACAAGAAAATGAACAAAACAAACGGGTATAATTCATAACTACATGAGAATGCTTTCTATATCTGGAGCTAAGAGTCACTCAACGTTCATTGTCGTGCAGAGATTTCAACTTAATGAAAGTTAGGTTCGGAAACTAGACACATACACTGATATAAACGGCAATTCTGATATCAAAGAGCTTAAAAGGCATCAAGTCATCGAAGAAGATGACATATATTACGTTTTCATGAAACCTTACCAATCAAATCTATGGAATTTAACTTTTGTTACGAGAAAGAGTCGATACAAACTACCTGAGAAAAGTCCACTTGACCTGGTGGACAAAAGTCAACGTGACCTACCAGATTAAAGTCCATCTGACTTGCTGGACAAAGATAGATTTGCCTGAAATATAAATTTGGCATTCAATCCGTGGCCGGATGAAAAAGTCTGGAAATTTCTTAATCAATATATATATATATATATATTGAGTATACACACAGGCATATATATATATATATATATATATATATATATATATATATATATATATATATATATATATATATATATATTAGGTACACAAACATACATACATATATAAGCATATGTATATACTGTGTATAAATGACTACTAACTTATATTGAATAACCCTAGCCATCAAAGATGGCGGAGGGTTCAATCCTTTTGTATATGTGTGTGTGTTCCAGCACTCCCTGCCATACCGTTTTATCTGATTTGAAAATTGGCACCAGTACTCCAGTAGACCCTTCTAAAATAACTTTGGGCCTCTCTTTGACGGGTTTATCGATAACATCTGGATTTTCCAGAATCCAAGATAGTACTGAATGTTCTTATTTTCTATTTTAGGTGTTTTTCAGTGGGAAACCCCTGTGATGTCTTGAAGAGAATTTATTCTGACCATATTTTTTCTTCGATGGACAGTGCAGTTTTTCACTCATTGACTGCCAGCACTGACATTTTTTTCTTAACATTCGTTTTTTATTTAGTGATCACTGCCCAACAAAAAATGAGAGTACTCATTCATTGATCTTCCCTTTTTTAATCTTTTCAACTGATCCAGGCCAGGGGACGGTTTCTATTTAGCGAACAACCAGACCTGTTCACGTTGTGCATAAACACCTATTGATTACCAATATATTGAACAATCGTTGTCTCCAAAGGTAGGGAAGGGTTCTTTCCTTTGTGCGTATGGTTGCATGTTTGTTTTTTGCTTGTTCACGTTCTCCTGGTCCTACCGATTTGTCTACTGACTACAGTACTCCACTAGATCTCCCACAGAAAATGCTTTTTTTTTTCTTTTTTGGAGAAAAAAAAAGAAGCTTTTTGATTTTCCAAGCCTTTTTTTTTTGATGGGTCTTTTGATAACATCTAGATTCTCGAGAATGTTTTTTTTTCTATTTATTTTAGATGTTTCCCAGTGGAAAACGTTATGGCGCAGATAGAATTTATTTTGATCATATTTATCCTTTGACGGAATTTTTTTCACGTGACTTCAAATTTTGACGCTACAGTTGTTCGATTACTGACTGCAATGGCGAATATATATATATATATATATATATATATATATATACTGTATTACTATTGCGTAGATATATTGATAGATATTGTGAGATGTGGGTTGGCAGTTCTTAGCTCGGAAATCTGAATAGGCAAAACATGTTCGAATTTCAGCTGAGACTGCTTTTATTCACCCTTTTGAGAAAGGCATGAATCTACATATTTGATAAAGATCATTGCGTCGCTTCCATAGTACGATCAATGATGGAGAAATGAATGTTTGAGCGAACACATGAGTAAAGCACCCTCCCATAACACTTGATATGAAATAGATTAACCTTAGTATAACTAGAAGATACTCGTAAAAAAGACGGAGTTATTTATCTTTGGAATCACCACTATGAATAACCATTCTGAGCCAACGCATTAATAATTTTAGTCTCTTTTCTGAATATCTCAATATGACAAAATATATTTATATATATTAATGCAGTAACGAAATTACATTTGTAAAAAGATTGTCAAATTTTGCCTCTACATTAATATATTTTTGTGTTAAGATATTCTGAAAGTAGGCGAAAAATATCAATAACGATAAGTACCAACGCGTTACTAAGGTTTCTAAAATAAGATTGTTCATTTTTTCCACCGTATTTTCATGTTTTCCTTCAAAAAACTAAGATTGTTTTTTTCGAACAACATCAAAAAAAAATCCACCCTAAAATGTTTTTATTGTAACACGATGCTACAAAAATACGGAGAAAAATTATTCATGAAATAAATTCCTAATTAATTTATGTAATCCATTTTACTGCACGAATGGCGGAAAAAAAGTATCCAATTTAGCAATATTGTAATTATAGCCCCCATCCCAAAACTTCAATAAATCAACTTTTTCTCAACTGATAAATTCTCCTAGGGAAACCAGAAAAGTCTCATATATTGGGGCCAGACAAATTACTTGCGAAATTTTCTAATCTATTTTTAAGAGGCAAGAGCGTTCTTGTTCAGTGATGCTCATTTTTTAAATTACATTAAGCGAATCAATCAGTAAATATGTGAGGCCAGTTTTATGCTTCTCAAAGCTTTTCTCGGCTATAACTATTATTGTTTGAGAAAAAAAAAATTTACACTCCAAGAGGATTCGAACAACAACTCTATCGCTTACAAAACGAACATACTAACCGTCTCAGCCACCAAAGCACAGATACTCAAATGCAGATTAATTTACTGTTATAAACCCAAATGTACCTCAGATTAAACATCTTTTTCATTAACAACAGTAAAAGCCTCCTTATAAATTTAAGGATATTTTTTTCTTTCAAGACAGAAACTTTTGCAGTGTCGAGAAAAATGAATCTGAAAAGTAACGTCTCCTTCAGTTCGGTGGTCTATAAGTGCTTTGCGTTATGAACCAACTTTGAAATTTAAAAGAATCCCTAAAACTCTATCTTAGAACAATTTCCGTGACTCGGTGTAATTTGAAAGTTACTCACAATAAAGGTCTATACAAGATGACAAGCATTTCATTAAAATTGGTTAAATTTAATTAAGAAATGATCTCGAAATGAAAGTCTTTGGTTTGTGTAAAAAGTCGAGTTAATCCCATTGGGGTGGAGCACTGAATGCTGGGATGCCAAATCAGCTATTTTCGATAAGTTCCAGCCTATTTTGTACCCAATTTAGCCGATAAAAATCTAGATTGTCAATAAGGAGTCGAAAGTTGAAAGAAATCATTGAAATATGTCCGGGGAAAGTCAGACCACGTTGGGATAATAAATGCTTACGTCCTGATTTCGGATCTGACTGAACTTATTTGGCTCAGATTCAAAACATGATCGCAGCCAGGAAAATTAACCCATCAACACATCCCATTTGAACCGCAACAAACAAACGGAAAAGAAATTATATACTTTGTTCGAAACCGCCAACCAAAACTGTAAACAAAGTTCGATATAATTTTCATTAGTTTTTAAGTTGTTCTGTCTGGCTATATATATATATATATATATATATATATATATATATATATATATATATATATATATATATATGTTACACGTATAACCTCACCAATGAAGCCAGAGGACTGAAAATTAGAGCATTTACTCTTTATAAAACCCGGAAAAACAGATTTTTCATGTTTCCTGAATCCTCTTTGAGATTTTAGGGGAGTTCAATTTACAATGTAATTTATGCTAAATTGGAACCTTGCATCTTGTCCGGCAACATCCATATATGTTTTTTGAAAAGCCAGAGTTTTTAGTGATTCAACAAATAGTGCAAGAGATGACTTATTCCTCAACCACCTCTTTTCCCATTTTTTAATTGATCACTACCAACACAGCATGCTGCCAAAAGACTGTTCTATTGAGTGACTTATTAGTCCTGGTATCCTTATAAGAATTGAAGTAGTTACGATCGAGGTTTTGGGACGTGGTCTTTAGAAACCAATGAGGAAAGACGAAGAGATCAAGCAAAGAATCACTTTGGGATGGCAAACCTTTGGCAGAGCAAGATCAACCTTCAAAAACCAGACTATCCTAATAATCCTAAAAAGAAGAATACATAACCAATGCATTCTCTCAATAGTCACTTATGGAACTAAAACATGGAACCTAACCAAGAGACAAACCTGAAAACTGAGAAGCATACAATGCGCACATGAGAGAATCTTGCTCAACCTCAAATGGAGAGATCACAAGACAGCACGGTATATAAGGAAGAAAACAGGAATCAGAGACATCGTAGAATATATAAAAAACTTAAATGGCAATGGGCAGGCCATGTTGCAAGTATGACAGACAAGCGATGGACGTCACGTCTCACAACATGAATCCCCAGAGATCACATGCGAAACCGAGGCCGACATAATACTAGATGGAGAGATGAACTAGACAAATTTAGAAAATACTGGCTCTGTGACGCCCATGATAAAGAATTGAGGCGAATCCTGGGGAAGGTCTATGTCCAACGACGGACATTAAAGGACTGATGATGATGATGATGATGATGATGATGATGAGGAGGAGGAGGAGGAGGAGGAGGAGGAGGAGGAAATCATGCAACTATATAACTTTGGTAGCACAGAGCAATAGTTTGATGTGAGAAAAGTGTATATTACAAACCCATAAACGTCTACAACGCAAATGTCATCTATTTGGATACGCCCGGATCTGGACAACCGAGAAAAAACCCCACCGTACAATAGGTGCATTCACCGTCTTTCCATGAGTTATAGGACGATGATTGCCGTCGATATGGGAAATGATGTTAGCCAAGATATGATTTGAAAGTAGGTGTGACCACCATAAAAAATCACTAAAAGCAATTTGAGCTTATGGGACGTGTGGCCTCCAAAAGCATAAAGGCCAGGGAAGCACGCGTCCAATTCATCAAAGAGCGTAAGGATTAAAGCAGTGGCCTGAAGTAAATAGAGTGACGGATTATTTCAAACATTTTTGGGGTCTGATAGTTGGGCTATATTAGAAGTAAAGGAAAAAAAACGGCGTCATGTTGGGGGTTATATGTATAGAAACAGTTTTGTTTTATCGAAAGAAGAGAACTATAGAGAGATCTGGTGACTTACTTGATGGAGACCGTCTCTCAGCGATGATCCATTGAAATTGGAAAAAAAAGCTGATCAAGAAATCAAATACTATGCTGAATCTTTAAAAAAAAGACAAAAGAAAGGAAGAATGCTGCCTGAAACAAACCAAGGGGCTAATTAAGCATAAACTCATATAGCAAATAGAACCCGCCACCAGAAACTGTTTTATAGAGGGGGGATTTCGAGAAAACAACACGTTTTTTTCTTTCAATACATGGGAAAGAGTACATGCTTGTATTTTCAACCCTAAAATATTTAGCCTTCTAGCTCCATTTGTGCAGCTCGCACGATCGACACATATCAAAAAAAAAAAAGAAAAAAAAGCCAAACAACCAGCCAGACCCGTTTAGAAACTAAAGAAACCTATGTTCCCAATAGAGAGTCCAATTCAGAAGTATCGGATATACTTATGCTATGATACACTCCGAATCATATGGCTGGTGGACGTTTCAGCATAATAAGGAAAAAACCCGAAACGCAACACTAGGCTAGTCAGAGTTTAAATTGAAGACAATCACATTGGTATAGTGCCAACCCAATCGCTAGACATTAACCCCGTCGGACATTTATTGCAAAGAGTCGAAAATTAATATCCGACAAAATGAGTCCACAAACGCGAACGTTCTTTACAATATTGAAAGCAGTAAAGGAATCTAATTGCACCAATGCCACATAGATGTGGTTTATTTAGAGAAAAATATTCGGTTACCCTACTTGATATTATTAGTTTCTTTCATTCATTTCTTTTATCTGATTGTGTGGACTTGTCATTTGATAATAACAACGATGTGTCCTCCATCCTTACGTCCATATCTGTAATTCCTTATTTCAAAAAGGATTTTTTAAAAAGTAGTAGCATCAAAACCAGTTGTTGTAGAAGTAACAGGAGGAGGGGTTAGAAGAAGGTGAGAATCATCATCATCATCATCATCATCATCATCATCATCATCATCATCAGTCTTTTAGCGTCCGTCGTTGGACATAGACCTTCCCCAGGATTTGCCACACTTCTCTATTATGGGCGTCACGGAGCCAGTACTTCCTGAACTTGTCTAGTTCATCTCTCCATCTAATATTTTGCCAGCCTCGGTTGCGCATATGGTCTCGGGGAATCCATGTTGTGAGTCGTGATGTCCATCGATTGTCAGCCATTCTTGCAACATGGCCAGCCCACCGCCATTTGAGATTTTTATGGATTCTATGATGTCTCTAACTCTTGTCTTTTCCCGGATGTGTTGTGCTGTTTTGTGATCTCTCCATGTGAGGCCCAGCATTATTCTTTCATGTGCAAGTTGCATGGTTCTCAGCTTACGGGTCTGTTTCTTGGTTAAGTTCCATGTTTCAGCTCCATAAGTGACTATTGGGAGGATGCATTGGTTATACACCCTTCTCTTTAGGATTAATGGGATCTTATTATTTTTGAAGGTTGAGCTAGCTCTGCCAAAGGCTTGCCATTCTAGTGTGATTCTTCGCTTGATTTCTTCTTCTTTTGAGGGTCTCATGGAGATTCGTTGCCCTAGGTAGATGTAGTGGTCCACTTTCTCGAGTTCTGTGTCCTCGATTTCGATCTTAGTGTTCTTATCTCCAATGTGGTTGTTGCACATGATCTTCGTCTTGCTGAAGTTCATGTGTAGGCCGACTTTCTTGCTCTCCTCATTTAGTTCATCTATCATTAGTTGGAGGTCGTGTAGGTTCTCTGCAAAAAGGGCTATGTCGTCTGCGAATCTGAGGTTGCTCAGATACTCGCCGTCTATTTTAATTCCTTTACTCTCCCAGTCTAGCCTTCTGAAGATCATCTCGAGGCAGGCTGTGAAGAGTTTAGGTGAGCTGGTATCACCTTGTCTTACTCCTTTCTGGAGCTGGAAGGGGTCCGAGTCTTTATGTAGCCTGATAAATGAGCTGCCGTGATTGTATATATGTTTCAACACTTCAACATATACTGGATCTACACCTTGCCGACTGATGGCCTCCATGACCTTAGGGATTTCTACTGAGTCGAACGCCTTTTTAAAGTCGATAAATGCTACGGCAAGTGGTAGTCTATACTCTGCTGCTTTTTCTTTCAGTTGATTTATCGAGTGCAGGTGGTCCATGGTCGAGTAGCTTCTTCTAAAGCCAGCCTGTTCACGTGGCTGGTTTTCATCGAGTGTTTTTGTGATTCGGTTGGTGATGATCTTTGTGAAAAGTTTATATACACAGTTGAGTAGGCTTATAGGCCTATAGTTGTTGATGTCTTTCGGGTTTCCTTTTTTATATAAAAGCATTATGATAGCGGTATTCCAATCGTCTGGGACTTTACTGTGTTTTAGACACAGGTTGAAGAGGACGGCCAGTTTCCTATTGATGGCTTTACCTGCTTTTCGGAGTAGGTCGATGGTGATGTTGTCTGGTCCAGGGGCAGTTCCTTTCTTTGTCTGTTTAATGGCTTCCTTCACCTCCCACGGGGTTACTTTTGGTAAGTCCTCTAGTTGTTTGCCCGTGTCTTGCGTATCTTGCTCATTGTTTTGCAGTCCTTGTTTGGACGAATAAAGTTTTTGGTAGAATTCTTTGGCACGTTTGACAATCCTGTCTCTGTTTGTTGTTAGGTTTCCATTTTCCTCGAGTATGCTAGTTATTTGCCTTCGTCCCGAGTTGAGGAGTTTGTTTATAGCTTTGAAGCCCCGACCTTTTTCAAGAGTTGATTCAATGACTGCCGTTGTGTATCTCCTTCTGTCTTCTCTTCGTTTCTTCTTGATTAATTTGTTTAGTTCAGCCTCTTCAATTTTCTCCCTCGTTGTTGTCGGTGGCTTGAGGTTTCTGCGTTTCTCCATGAGATTTTTAGTCTCATCCGAGATTTTGCTAATGGGTTGTTTGCTCATTGGCTTGAATGTAGAGGCTACTTCAATTATTGACGTTGTCATTTTGCTGCTTAGTTCGTTGATGTTGGTGCTGTCTTGTTCAGTAAGAATTCTGAATCTGTTCTTCAATTCGAGCTTGAAAGATTGAACGTGCTCTTTTGGTATGTTTAGAGGCTGCGGTTTTGTATGGAACATTTTCCTGCGTTCTTTATTGGTGTTTATTTGTACTTTACATCGTACCATTCTGTGGTCGCTGCCTACATTGACTTGATTTAGGACTTGGATGTCCTTGACGATATCGTTTTTGTCCGTTAGGATGTAGTCTATTTCGTTTCTTGTTTCGTGATTGGGGCTCCTCCAAGTCCATTTCCTACTGGGTCCCTTCTTGAAGAAGGTGTTCATGATTTTGAATCCATTAGCCGTCGCAAAGTTTACAAGATCTTCTCCTCTCTCGTTGCGTATTTTGTATCCAAATTTGCCGACGCAATTTTCATTTCCTTGTCCTACTTGTGCGTTGAAGTCTCCCATGATAACATTGAAGTGTTTTCTGGTGCCTTGGAGTAGGGAGTTCAAGTCATCATAGAAGTTGTCTATTTCTTGTTGGAGCGTAGACTTGGATTATATTGAGTTTGTATCGTTTTGAAAGTTGTATGGTGACGCTAGCTACCCGGTCAGAGACGGCTTTGAAGCCAGTTACATTGTCTTTCAGGTTCTTATTGATGAGAAAGCCAACTCCACTTTGTTTTACTTTCTCTTTACCGTAGCTGTAAAGAAGATGCTTGCTTCTCAGTTCGATTAGTTCTTCTCCGGGTCTTCTTACCTCACTAATGCCGATGATGTCCCATTTGACATTTCTGATTTCACTTTCTAGATCAGTTTGGTGCATGACAGTTGACAGTGTTCTGACGTTGTATGTGCCTATGTATAAATTTGTCTTCTTGTTGACAGTCTTAGAGTTCTGTTGAAATGGTCGTTGTTTGAGCGGTGACTCAGTAGGGACAAAGGGTCCCTTGGTGAAAGATTTGGGTAGTCGCTTTCGGAGCACATCACCCCTACCCAAAGTAAGTGATGTGGTTGAGTCTTTTGGGGCCGATAACCCAGCAGGAACTGACGTACTCTTGGTGTAGTTTTTGGGTAGTCGCCCTTGGAGCATATCACCCCCACCCAAAGCAAGTGATATGGCTGGGCTTTTTGGTACCGAGGTCCCAGCAGGAACGGCCGATATAATATTTGGTGTGCAAATCATGGGGAGTAATGGGCCATGCCCTGCCACGCTGGCCCAGGACGTGTTGGCAGGGGGTCTAGTGGATTGTCCACTGCGGGTCAGTGGCAAAAGAGCTCCACCGGCTCTTGATACACATCCAAACTGTTCTTGTGAAAACAAGAGTGGATGTTCGGAGCACCAAGGTTGAAAAAAAAACCAAAAAAAAAACCCAAAAAATCTGGCAATTAGAAAAACAATTAGTTTAGATTAAAGTAAGTGTACAATTTAGTATGTATGGTCGTTTTATCTAATCAATGGGCTTTGAATGAGTGTATACATAACATTTCTAACTATACAGCTGGCTGAGAATTGAAACATTTAGCCGATGTTAGCTATTTTTGCAAGCATTTTCAGCTATTGATAACAAACGATATATGGCAACCCTATGAAAATGAACACTTGATACATCATCTATTGATGACATCACACCTCTTATGACATCATGGCAGCTGATAAATAGAACACAAAAACTCTCCCATGGAACCGAACGACAGACACAACGACCAACGAAAAACATATCTTTGAGATGTGTGGACACGAATAAAAATGTCAAATTACTTTCGTGTCCATCATAGTGTATGATATGGTCGGACTATTTTCTTTACGCATTTGTTTATTGATTCACCGAGTGACAACACAATTCTGGCAAGAACCTTCGTGTCCCTACACTATTTACCTATTTTTGAAAGATTAACTTTACATTACAGCGCCTGAGACATTGATGCTTGAAGACATATGGATTGGAAAAAGTAAAAAATTCTGACTTGATTTGTGTATGGTCCAGAAAACTCAGAAACTGACAAAGTTAAAATAAATAAAAATGAAAATCTAAAATCCGATATTGTTGAATTCCTGATTGAAAACGACGTCATATGTAAATATGGATAATTTATTCAACCACAAATATACGCACGCAACATTGAATAAATAATTTCTTTCTTTTTCTTCCTCTCTCTCTCTCTCTCTCTCTCTCTCCGCATAAACGTTTGTGTGTATCAGCTAAAATAGGTGTTGGCGAGTGTGTGTTCAGCCCAAATCTATCATTTCAGCTTACACGCACAATATATATATATATATATATATATATATATATATATATATATATATATATATATATACACACGAACATAAAAAATAAAATTGCTGCATAAGAGTTTTGTTGGATTTGAAGAGAGAAAAATGCAATTGAGACTTCTTTCTCCAATTCAAATGAATCAGATCACATTCATTGATATTCCATCCTCTTGTCTCTGTATCTCTCAATCATTCTGCCTGCTGGCATGACCCTCTCTCTCTTTCTCTCTCTCTCTCTATATATATATATACACATATATATATTATTGTGTCATCCACAGACCGCCGTTTCGATGTATTACATTTCCTCAGTGTGGCTATAGACTTTTCATTATCACATCCAGTACCACGAGGCAGGATTGAAACCTTCGGTTTAGACCCAGAGACCGATAACCAACCTCTAGGCTACGGAACTGGACGCTTAGTAAAGCCGAATTTGAGCGATATATTTATTTACGCAGAAATTCCCCATCCACCAGTGTGGTCTATTCCTGTGGAAGAGCATTGCATAAGCTATCAATGGATGAGTTACCTCACTCAGAGAGTGCTCAACCCTGAATAGAGGAGCATTAACCAGTGTGTCATCCACAGATATCTTGACTTGGTTGCTCCGTCGGTACGAGCGGACCGAACTAAAGAGCTCTCCCATAAAGGGTGTTGGCTCGAATCCCTGCCCGTGTGCTTACGAACCAAAGTAATTTGGTCCGAGTAAAAACTTAGGTCCCAAATTGAAAATTTCTTTATCATGCTGTCGGATACCAATATCCACTTATATATATATATATATATATATATATATATATATATATATATATATATATATATATATATATATATGAGTGTATACGTGTGTGTCTCTTTCTGTCTCCTGCCATCTTTTCCCTATTAATATTTGTTTCTTTGAGGATCTTTCTTCTAGAATGGACGTGAAGCAATTTCCGCTGGACATTGGTTTGGTTGAGTTGATGGCCGTGTGCGCCGGACCGTGTCGAGTGGACGATCCGAATTGATTTGCAGTGTCCCGAACTGACCAGGCGTTAATGAACACAAGTTGTGGCGGTTATCACGAGGCTTTTTTGCTGACCCTATCAATATAGAATGGACGTGATTGGCTGTTATGTTAGTAAAGAGAGCATAATGGCGATGGGGAAGATACCGGTGACGAAAGACATAAACAAGATTTAAAAGGTAGAAAGATGCGCAGATCGGTCTGGTTAGTCACTCAGTAGAAAACGCCACAATGCCAACGTCTTATGGCTGCATGCCGTGTTGGGTCTGATCCATTAAAAGATTGGAAAACCGAAAATTAGAAAAAAATGAATAAGTTGCTACACACCTTTTGTTTGGCAGTGATCACAAAAATCCCTGATATATTAAAAAAATAAAACGTGTTGCCAGATGCAAAACTAAGGGACCAATTAAAGAATAACTTACTTTGTAAATAGAACCTTCCCCCTAAAATCCCATGTAGGGGTTGGAATTTTCCAAAACATTTTTTTGGCATAAAGAGTATATTTTTTTCTTTTGATTTTAGGTCCTCTAGCTCCATCGGTGTGACATATACGCATGATACATATGTGCATAGCTAATTAAGCCAAACCAACTTGGACACTGAATAGATATTTATTGAGATAAAAGGAAAAGAAGAAGGAGAGAAACAAGAAAACAGAGGTGAGAGAGTATGTGTGTGTGTGTGAGATAGAGAGATGGAGAATACTTATTCACCAATATGCTCTTTCATAAATCATGTTGCAAAGGTGGGTCTGGTGTCTATATGGGGGAGTGCTTAAGAATATAGGGTAGCGTAAGCAGGAATGATGTGAGTGTCACCATTCCAGGTGCTTGTCACATGTGATGTGGAAAACCTTGTCGATGACTGCTGATGTAGTAGCCAGCGTAAGGACACTAGCAACCTCACTATTCAATGATATTGAGAAAATGGAAGAACACAAGAAGATGGTCAAAGGAAAAAAGAAAATGGAGATTGAGAGAGGGATATATATATATGTTAACATTGAAGGGAGTGTAAGAAAGGGAGAAGGTGAGAAAAGAAGAAAAGAATTAAAAAAGAATGAAACGAAGGAAGAAAGAAAGAAAGAAAGAAAGAATGAAAGGTGGTAATGAAGAAAAAATGAAAGAAAGAGTGAAATAAATAAATAAATAAAGAATGAAAGAAAGAATGAGCAAATGAAAGAATGAAAGAAAGAATGAACAAGAATGAAAGAAAGAACGAAAGAAAAAAGAAAGAAAGGGTGAAAGAAAGAAGAATGAAAAAACTGAAAGGTATGATAGAAAGAAAAAAAGGAAGGAAACAATGAAAGAGAGAAAAAAAGAAAGAATAAAGGAAGAAAAAAGAAAGTAAGAAAGAAAGAACAAAAAGAAAGAATTGAAATGAATTTAAGGATAAGAAAGGATCGGCGTGAGAAAAAAACAAAAACAAACCCAAAGTCTGTTGTTGTACATGGACCTTCACCAATATTGGTCAAACCTCTCCATCATGGGCATCACGGAGTCAGTATTTCTGAACTTGTCAAGTTCGTTATGCCATCTTACTTCCTGCCAGCCTTAGTTTCGCATATAATCCCTGAGTATCTGTGTCGTGTGTTGCAATGTCCAGCAGTTATTTGATATTTTTGGAACATGACCAGCCCATTGCCATTTGAGTTTTCTAATGATTTCTATGATATCCCTGGCCTCTGCTTGTCTCTGATGTTCTGTGCTGTCGTGATCTCTCCATGTGACACTGAGCATGACCCTCTCTTGGTTCTCAGGTTCAGCTCCATAGATAGCTAACAGAAGATTGAAACGTAACCCTTAACACTAGTCCCAAACCTGGATCCTCAAACCTAAATCTAACAGTGATCTTCAATGCTAACCCCCTATGCTGACTACCAATCACTAACCAAATCACTACAATACCCTTCCTCTCAGTGCCTCTTTGAACATCAACCCCTCTAGGTTTTGACAATCGATCATCCCTTCCTCAAACGCAGTCCAATGAAGAGAAATGTTTTGTTCTACTGACGATGATAAAGATGCTGCACATCTATAAATCAAGCGAAGAATCACTCTCGGATGACAAGCCTTCGGTAGAGCCAGTTCAAATTTCAAAAACATGAAGATCCCATTAATCCTAAAAAGAAAGGTGTACAACCAATGCATCCTCCCAATAGTTACATGGAGCTGAAACATTGAACCAAACCAAGAGACGGACCCGCAAATTGAGAATCATGCAACGAGCACTTAAAAGAATAATGCTCAACCTCACATTGAGAAATCACAAGACAGCACAGTATATTTGGGAGAAAATGAGTATCTGAGACATCACAGAATCGATTAGAAAACTCAAATGGCAATGGGTTAGTCATGTTGCAAGAATGACAGACAACTGATGTACATCAGGTCTTACAACAAGGATCCCAAGAGATCACATGTGAAACCGAAGCCGATAGAATACAAGATGGAGAGATGAACGAAACAAACCCAGAAAGTATTGTCTCCGCCACGCCCACGATAGAAGGGTGTGGCGAATCCTGGGGAGGGTTTATGTCCAACGACGGATGTTAAAAGACTGATGATGATGATGATGATGATGATAAAGAAGAATATTCCGTCTATTATCACACTAGTCATCACTCAGCTCCAAAAGATGGTTTAGCTGTGATTAGCCAATAGCTAACAAGGTGCTTCGGAATGTCTCAGATATGGATTCTCTCTCCTTAATTTTTGGTAATTAAATATCCTCTCGCTAAACCAGTCCACGGGGGTGTTAAAGTGATCTGACTAACCTTTAACCCTAATCTTAACACTAACCCTAAACTAACGCTCAATCTTAACCTTCGATCCTAATACTAATCTTAACCCTAATCCTGATTCTAACCATGGAAGTAACCCTAAAAGAAAACCCTTGTCGCTCAACCCATGTCCTAATTATGAAAATCTAACGACGTATTATTGACGAGATCCTATTCTAAGGGTTGCCCCCCAGGCAGCACTCCCCGATTGCATGTAAGGGGGGCCTTTTTCATTGCCACAGGTGTCCCCCCAAATGAAAGTGCTGAGGGTCGTGGATTAGTTCAGTAAACACTAATACTAAACACGATCATGTGTCACATTTGGCTCTTATAGAATAGTGAATAAGTACGGACCGAACACAGTAGAAATGGCCTGCAAGATTTGTTTTGGATGCATTATTCTGTGACAGGAAACCCCCTCACGCACACACACCTGGATTAAAGGTTGAGAGATTGCTGTATGCCAATATCCTGACAGGTGGTGGTTCTGCTGGCTTTGAAAATCAATATTCGATTCACACCTTTGAACTGCGTTCTTCCATTTGCAGAAAACTATAAAGATTTTTGTTTGCTGAGAAAGTCATTAAATAAATGAAGCAGGGAAAAGAAGTAGAAGAAGAAGAAGAAGAAGATGGAGAAGAAGAAGAAGAAGAAGAAAAAGAAGAAGAAGAAGATGAAGAAGAAGAAGAAGAAGAAGAAGAAGAAAAAGAAGAAGAAGAAGAAGAAATCTGAGAAAAAGAAACTGAAAGAGAAAGCAAATTGACAATGTCCACCTTGTCTTTCGATCTCTCTAGCTCTCTCTTTCTCTCTCTGACTCTCTGTCTCTCTCTCTATATATATATGGTATAATGAGAGGAAGGTATACATTCACACACATGCACATGCATATACATATATATATAGAGAGAGAGGGAGAGAGAAAGAGATTGAGAGGGAAATTGTTTGAGAGAGAGGGAGAGAAAGAGAAGGCGAGAGTGAGAGATTGAAGAGGGGGATTGTTCAACGAGTTAAAAACAGTGTTTGTGTGTGTGTGTGTGTGTGCGCGTGCGTGTGATGTTCCCAGTATTGGCATGTGAATTCTTTGTCAACGCGTTGCGCCGATTCGAAGTTCAATTCGGTTGCCTTCAAGCGGATCAACCGGCCGACATCATTGCCGCTTCACTGCGCATGCGTGCCGGTCGACAATAGAAACGCGAGAATCTGCCACGGACGCAGCAGATTGATGGCTGGAAACGGAAATGCTCTTGTGGATAGCCGACCGGTAAGACGAGGGTCGGTAAGTGGTTGATGGGGTGGACGTTCGATGATTGGTTTGTTGAGTGCTTGGACGAATGATTGGCTGGCTGATTGGTTGTACACTTATCGACCTTTGGTCTGGATCGATTGGTTTGCGCATTCGAATTCAATTAAAACTCAAGATACCATATTGGTTTTTACGACATTTTCTTTCCACATACTTCTTCTCTTACACTGCTCATATGAATAATTTAAAAAAAAACTGAGTCCAGACTGACACAAGGCCATGATAGCAGAGTGCTCTAGAGAGATCGAATTCAAAGCAACATCAATATCTTAAAAATCTACAGGGACACAACAAAAGCAAATCATCATCAGTCTTGTATCGTCTATCGTTGTACATAGACCCTCCACAGGATTCACTAGATCTCTCTATCGTGGGCGAAGCGGAGCCAATACTTTCTGAACTTGTCCAGTTTGTCTTGCCTTTTCATATTCTGCTGACTTCGGGCCTGTGTTTGATCTCTGAGGATCCATGTCTCGAGTCACGATGTCCGTTGTTTATCTGCCATTCTTGCAACATTCCCTACTGATATCTATGATGTCTCCAACTCCTGTTTTTTCCTACCTCCCTGAGATCTGCCAGACTTCTGGATCGTGGCTCCTGGGACTACAACTAGTCTCTCTTCCTGCTGGTCACGTACGGAGCTGAAATCATGGAACAAAACCAAAAGATTGACCCTCAGACTGAGATCTATGCAATGTGCAAGGGAGTTACTCATGCTTAAAATCACATGGACCGAACAAAGGCAAATTCTGATTTCAAACAGAAGTATTTATTCAATGATCAACCAGAAACATGAATAAAACAAATTTGTGCCTCGAATGAAAGCTTTTATTCAACGATCCACAGCAACTTGACCAAATAAGAAGTTATCCTTTGAAAAAAAACCCCAAAAAACAAGAGCATTCATTCAATACTCAACAACATTTCACCCAAATTAAATTTTGTTGGACCTGTTATCAGCAGATATTCAAGTTGTTGTCACTTTATACCGGATATATTATATCTGCAATCCAATCAGGCTGCATTGAAAACCTGAAACAGGTATTCTTTTGATTTTCAGAAGGTTTTCCTGACACTTTGCCTTTTTTCATGATCCAGAATAGCTCAAACATGTTCAACAGGATTCAAATAAAGAGACTGATGATTGTGAGCGACCATTAATAACTTTTTGGATACGCTACTCTCGGGTCTTTTGGTGAGGGAGGGGCTCTAGGAGTGCAGTCCCATCTTCCATAGAACCGGTATCATTATTGCCCAATAACCGTAACTGAATGTTGAGGGATGTTCCTCCGCTAAAATGATATTTTGCACACATTCCAAAAGCTCTTAACGATCACCGATCTAAACAGGTCGAAATACTGTAGTAAAATAAACAAGTTGCACTACAGCCAGTGATTTTCTGATGTCTGATGTAGTGGTGGTCATAGTATAAGAAAAATACTACATGATTGAACGCTTATCTGACTTAGATATTAAATAGATGGTGAGAAACAGAGCAGCCAAACAAAAGAAGTTTCTATCTTAGATCATCCAACCTCTTCCGAGTGCACGAGTATGCGGAGAAAAAGAACATGAGCACGAATGCGGGCAGTATCGATTGGATAAATCCAAATCAGCACCTGGTGAGTGTTCTCAGTTGGTCACGTGATTCGCAAAGTGTCGTGTCCTCACTCAAGCTTGCCTCGTTCCAAATCGCCCCCAAACTCTAGACAGGGTAGGCTTTACCGAGACCCATTCCAAAACCTACGTACGAATACTCTGTGCGAAATACCCACGAAATACTCTACTGATTACATTTATGGATCACTAAAACACGTGATGAGTGACGTATCGTGTGTTCTATTGGTTACGTCATGTTATTGAATATGAGAGAGGCGTCCTTTGATCATGCCATTTATGACTCTTTTTGTTATAGAATTCCTTAGCATGTCTTTGTCGAGCAACAAAAGCCATGCCCTTCCGACACTGACATTCGTTGCTCAGCAGAGACACGCTATTGAATTATTTGGCAAAGAAAAGACTGGAAGAGAAGAATTTAGCTTAACCTCTCGTATGAATGGAGGAATAAGCGACGTTGAACATCATGCTGAAAATTATATTGCTAGCATTGCAGGGTCGTTTTCTCTTTCTATTTGCTGCTCTATTTTGCTTTGCACTACCAGAAAAGAAGACTCTCTCTCTTCCCAGATGGATAGTGCACCTGGAAGAAGCTGCAGAATAGATCAACCGGAACATAATGAGAACAACATAAAGTACACAAAGAATGAATTCAATTGTACTCTCGGAATGATAATGACTCTCGTTAATAACAGGTCTGATAAGTCATCGAATAGAAACTGTCACGTGTCCAACGACTTTTGGCAGCATGCCGTGTTGAGGATGATCGATTGAAAAGAGTTCAAAAAGCAGTAAGCAATTGATGAGTTACTCATCTCACCTTTTGTTAGCCAGTGATCACGAAAAATTTGAATAAAAAATTAATCAAAATTTAATGAAAAAAAACAATCGTAGATGTTACAAAGCGATTAATTACGCATAAAATTACATTTCAAATTGAACCCCCCCCCCCGAATACGAACTGGGGGGATTTAAAAAAAAAAAAAACTTTTTTTCTAGACTAAATAAAGAATAATTTTTTTAATTTTCAGCCAACTAGCTCCATTTGTGTGGCATATACACGTGCTACATATATACATAGCTAACCTGAACAACTTGAAATCTGAAGAAATCTAAGTTGACAGTTTTGGTGACAGTTTAGGTTAATGGTTTCTAACTATAAAGTAAATTCAAATAACTTTATCATTAATAAACTGGCGTATACCTGTAAAAACTATTTGTTGATTGGCACCAATTGGAATGAAGCTAATTTGTCAGGTATTTTTTTGATAACCCAAGCGTTCAAATTTAAAGATTTTCTATGCCTCGACCTTTAAAGGATGATTAAACATAAACTTCTAGGACAAAATGTTATGTGAGGAAAATAAGAAGAACGTCGGTAGTTTAAAGAAAATGATAACATTGAATTGATTTTTTTATATAGAATCTGTCCAAACATCAATGGCTGACAGGGTCGGGGAGTAAAGAGTTGAGAGACAAGGAGAGGGGGTATTGGGTCGAGAAGCAGACGCCCCTTTTTCTAGCTATGCTTTCCTCAAAACTGTCGGACGAATAATCAGTTTTCAAAATTAAGTATTATGTTTTTAAAACCAGGCGTCCGTATGACTTTTCTCTACCCTATCTCCCGTCCTGGCAACAGACTGTCTGATATCCCCACAGCCTTTTTTATTCATTCACTGACGGGACAATTTATGTTTGATTCGACACAAAGGAGCCCAATTGTATCTCATGGGTAATCTATCTTTGATAGTTCAAGTATCCTAATTTTAAGTTTTTTTCAATTCTCAACCCAACTGAAGCTGATTTAATGTTTGATCATTCGACATAGAGTTTTAAGAGTTCCTATGAAGCAAACTTCATTTTTATGTCATAGTAGGAAAGTAATTCAGCCAATAAGATGTGTCAGCACAAACAGAGAAGAAATTAGCATACACGGTTATCATATGGATGGATAGTCTTTACTTCCCGGAGAACTAAACTAAGACGTAGACAGGTGTATTACAAAAACATAAAGATTTACTTTCAGAATCAAAGTTACTATCGCCGCCGGAAGATGAACGAAGCAAAAGACTGACAAAGCCAGAAGAGACTAATAAAAAGAATCGTGAAAGATGGAGTATTGTCTACTGCATGTAAATAATATCAGCTACCTTTCCACTTCTACAATCTTCAGAAAGGGGTCAGATTGAAGGAATGCAACATGAAACATTGCATTTGTGAGACATGTGAGAAAAGAAAAAACTCAACAAGACCGGGGCTTACAAAAATGCAAACTCATGATATATCTCAAGAAAATTGGGACCCAACACGAGACATATCAAAGAGACTTGTATACAGAATCACGAGAGCTTGAAGGGCATTGTATTCTGTCGATGACAAAGCAGGGAAACAATAAGTAATCCCCGTGAAAGATTTCTTGATTTTTGTACAATGAACCACTAAAACATTATTTAACTATTCCCAGGTGAACTATTTCAATTACGCTAAATAGAGCAAGCGATTTGTTGCTAAATTTAATAAACTTACTAAGTATTTTTTCAAATCGGCTAAATCTTTGGCTATCGTAGATTTCTATCGGCTAAATAAGGTGAAAAGCCCAGCCAGATCTCGCCCGAAATGGTTGATTTGGCAACTCTGGTGTAATTCTTTGCAATAAAGTCTAGCTTCATTCCGATTGGTTTCCCCTGACTTGTGCAGAGACTCGTTAATTTGATCTTTGCTAAATTATTTGATGATGTTCAATTATCACATTATTCTTTTCTGGTATGAGCAGTAATATTTTGTAAGGTTTAATAAAGAGCTAAATAAAACGAAAATTTCCAATCTGTGTGGAGCTCTAGAAATTCTCAATGTTCGTGATTCTGATCATATTTCTTAAAGGTGGTGATTTCGTTGGTCAGTAAAGGGAAACATAGCTCTGATAAAAAGAGCCCCTGCAATGGCTTGGCTCTATTATTATTATTATTATTATTATTATTATTTCATTTTCACACCAGTTGCTTGGTGGTCATTGCAGGAGACTGGATGAAAGTAAGCCTTCTCAAATCTCGAGCCCCCTCTTTAAACTTTCACAGTCCGCAGCAGTGCTGTGGTTTACAGTCTCACACCAGTTGCTTGGTAGTTATCGCTGAAGGCTGAGTGACAGTAAGTCTCCTCAGGTCTTCAGTACTCCTAACATCTTGTCCTCACCTATAAAAGCAGAGCTGTAGTTTGTACCATCTTAACCAGAACTCTCCTGGGTATTCGTGCATTCTCAAGCATTCTACTATATCAGGTTCTATTCTGACTTCCATGTTCACACCTTTTTCAGTGCCCTTGCCAGTTCCTAGGATTTTTCTGGCTTTTCACTCACTGTGTTTCCTGATCCACAGTCACATTATTTGGCAGGTTTTTTTTCCTTTGATCTTTTCACTTGGATGGGGTGGTCAGTTTCGATGTCAAAGTCCCAGAGTAATTTGTAGCTTCTATTTTTCAAGGCAGTCTCCGATTCGTCCGGATAATTTTTGTTCGTATTGTCAAATCCCAGTCATTTGCTCAATTCCCAGTGTATCCCTGTTGCAACCTGTCGTGTCTGTTTTTAGTACTTTCTGGGCGCCTTGATTACATTAACAGGTTATGTGGTCTACAGAAGTACGAGACTGTAGATCATAACTTGTGGTCTACGGTCTCGACCTTTTCTCCTCATACGTGGTATTTGTCATTTGCTTGGGTTCTGTCAATTTCCGCATTGTCATAGTTTGTCCTGATATATTTGTTTAAGACTTCCATGATGAGCGATTCCATTTCTCTATTTAGGTTTCTTTTGAATAGCCATGGTAATGATCTCTTGTCTGTGACATTTTGAATCCGAAAAAAACTACACAGGGAATCTGAATTCCCCGTGTAGTTTTTTCTGTTACCATTTTTCTTTCCTTGTTATATGCTGTGCTGCTCCTTCGTTTGTTACTTTTTGTTGTTTTTTGCCTTGCTTCCTTCGGGTACTTTTTCTTATGTTTTCAATGTTTGCTTGCACATACTTTTCTCATCCCGTTTTGACCATTGGGATGGAGTCTATCATGCTGATGAATACTCCACCGCCTCCTTCTCTCTTGGGGTGGAAAGCGTTGTATATTGCCATAAACGTCCTCGTTCGCCAGTCCATTGATTGCAGCTCCTCTTCTGTCAATCCAATGAATAGACCTGTGTATCATACTCCCAATACTGTCTATGTGTTCATTCTTTTCATCTGATTTCTGTTATTTAGTTTGGTCTCTAATTTTTTCCTCCTAAGGAACTCTTTCTTCAATTTTTTCTTATATTTCTCCCAGTTTTATATGCGTTACATTTGAGAACTCCTACATAACTATATCGGTCCTGTGTGGTCAATGCTCTAATCTTTTTGGTGTCCGTTAAATCATGAACATGTGATGGTTGACTTTTCCCTTTGTTTTGGAGAATCGGTAGCCTTTGCTTTTTTCCTAGATTCTGTTGAATGGTTAATACAAATAGTAGTGGGGACAGAGAATGTCTCTGGAAAGAGAAAAAATCTTTTTATACTGAGTTTTCTCCTTTAGCCGTTGTGTCTACTTTCCTGTTTCTCATAGAGTTCACTGGTTCACTAATCTTGAATACCTTGAGGCATTCGAGTATCCAGCTTTGTGGGATCGTATAGTATATTTTTTTATAGTTGATCCACCCCACTGCAATATTTCCTATTTTTTCTTACTCCTTTAAGGATCATCTAGTAATGTCAAGCGAGTCATTTGTCCCTTTGTTTCCTCCCCTGCATATTATCTACTCTTCCAGTAATAGTTTTCTTTCCATGGAAATTTGTATATATTCTCTACGCTGTATGCCCGGTCAGGATTTCCCACACTAGTAGAAGGCACGTAATTGGTCTGTAATTGCCTGCCTGCTTCCATTTCTCTGTGTCATTTTAGATGAGCATCGTTTCACCTTTGGTCATCTATGCTGGGACCTCGCCTTCGTCTAGGCAACTTTAAAGTTGGTGGTAGGGTCGTCGTGTAATATAGCAAATTTCTTCTCCTTCTTCTTCTTCTTCTTCTTCTGTTTCTTCTTCTTCTTCTGTTTCTTCTTCTTCTTCTGTTTCTTCTTCTTCTTCTTATTATCATTATTATCATCATCATCATCATTATTATTATTATTATTATTATTATTATTATCATTATTATTATTATTATCATATAATTCATCGATGAATTGCCTTGGTTTTGCTTCCACGTCGCAAAACCTGTCTCCTTCTCGTCTGTGAGATTCATTCGTTATCATTTTTTTGTCTATCAAAAAAAAAAAAGAAAAGTGTGGCAGGTTTCTGACAGGCTGCCAAATTGTCGGTCAAGAGGAAAAGCTTTTCAACAGGTGGTGGTGGGGGTGGGGAAAGATATTCGCTGAAGGGAACAAAGAATTCTTGACTGGCGTTGACGAATCAACGGGCGTCAGAATTTGTGTAGCTTTGAAAGAATGTAGAAAAAATTTGCTTGGGGTGAATTTTAATTAATCTGCCGACTTATTATTTTGTTAAAAACGTCTTATTTTCAGAGCAATACCTCAACATAACTTGTTAATAGTTTTCCTTATTCATAGGAAAATATGTTTCTCATCGAGAAAAAAAAAGTCTGGTTGATCACTCGTCAGAAACTGTCAAGTGACCAACATCTTTTGGCTTCATGAGTTGAGGGTGATCAATTAAAATTGGAAACGGGTGATCGATGAATTAGTTACTTCTCTCATCTTTTGTTTGGAGATGATCACAAAAAAAGTACGACACAAAACCATCGATCAATCTCGTAATAAATTTACGTTATAAATTGAATCCCTGCTAAAAATCCATTATGGGGGCAATTTAAAAAAAGAAATGATACATTTTTTTCTGAAGACGTAACAAATGTTAGAGTTTTCAGCCATCTATTTTCATTAGTGTTGCATGTACTCACGACACATACATAAACAGATAGCCAGCCAGAGAGCTAGCCAACTTTGAAAACTGAAGAAACTCATGTTGACTGTTTTGTTAACAGTTTTGGTGTATCGGAACGTAGCCTTGGTAAGCAGCTGAGGACCCTTCCCCAAGGAACATTCATTTGGAGTTTTTGTCTAAATACAGAAATTAGTGAATCTCTGTTTACATAGTGAGAACGCTTGGTTGTCCCATCTTATCTGTGGTTCCGCTTGCCGGGGTTTTAGCTATCATCAGTCAATCCCAGAAATAAACGGCCCATAATTTCTACTTAATACTGATCGCAAAGTGGAAGAGTAATGGCGCAATTCGCATACGCCAAAGAGAAGTCTTTCGTTCAAGTGAAAAGCTGAAAGTTCACGACTTGATAAGGAACAGAAAAAAATCTAACACTGAGTCCACTAAGAGCTTCAATAAGAATAAATCTAGTCACATAATTTCAATGTTATAATTATTCTATTTTATCATTAATTATTGTAATCAATCTCTTCTGGAGTGAGTTATAAATTGAACTTTATCAATTGAGGTGAGTTAATCAATATCCACACTTTTGGTACAATAGTTTATCAAAACAACGATGCAGAACTTACAAATATATTTTTTTCAATAAAGTCCTCATGCAATGCACTTAGCCCAGCATTTCAAAATTTTGGATATGACCCCAGAAAAAGATATATTCATATTTTGGTCCCTGGCAAATTGATAATCTATTAAGGCATCTTTGGGTAGACCAAACAATTAATAATCTGATGAAGTGAGGCCAGGATTACAAGAAGGATGCTCGTATGTTGGCATGTATTATTATGCAAAATCAAAACACCTTTTGACGCTAAACGTTGATGTTTGCTTCGAATCGAAGGCACATTTTTAGACTTCACAGTACATATACACACACTCCGATATGGAAAAATACTGTCCCCATATAGTGCTGAAAGCCTTCGATGTATTCCAGACCCCGGTATACCTTCAGCCCATAGAAACAGTCTACTGCTCGTTGTTTTTCCTCTGTGCAAACTTAGAGCAGAGATCCCATGTTTACGCTATGATAGCACAAAAGCAACTGACTGTTCAACAATGAATTTTCACTGTAATTACGACAGACACACAACAGTCCCAAATACTCGCGCAGAAGCAAGTATGTTCATCTAAATGTATGATGAAAGTACGGATAATTACTGATTGATATAGGAATCAAAAAATATATACGCAGTTTCAGGTATCCACTAGGCTATAGACCAATCAGATTTGTTGTTTTGTTTTGTTTTGACCATTACAAGGTATACCATATAACATCTTCGAAATTTTTTTAGCAAGAATAAGTCTTTAAAATTTCTGAATGAACATAGATTAGATTGGAGTATTCCACTAAACCCCTAAATAGATAGATCTGGAAACAAAGAAAAACATAATTGGATAAATAAATGAATAAATAAATAGATAAATAATAAGGACAGGAAAGAAGGACATATTCTCCCCTCCCCTCCCCTCAACCCAGCTAGGGGTAGACCGGCCATGAACTTAGATAACAGACAGAACATCTTCAACTATCCCATATAGGAATTGTTGCTGCTTGTAATTGGGGTGACCGATGAATTCCTTAACAACATAAGGTAGAACAAAAGTTACAACATAATTCTCTCTATTTCACTTATTCAAAATTTATTAATTTATTTAATTTAAGTTTTATTTATTTATTTCTATTTCTATTTTTATTTTCATTTTTATTTTTATTTTTCATTTAAAGATCTTTTTTTTAATCCACTCTCTGTTGACTTTAAGTAAGCTAAAAACTTAATAATTAAGGGAGAGGTATGCCTGAGTGCGTATCACCCTAATGGATGAAGAAAAACTTACAATATATATATATATATATATATATATATATATATATATATATATATATATATATCAGATTAGGACTCTGGTGTCAGATTTGGTTTCGGGACCAAAACATCATTACCATTAGCACCTTGCAATACCACCAGGCTTTGCTGTTCTCTATCACGTTACAGGAATATCAAATCCCTTAAAATGCTGCTTCTACTCAATCTGTCTCCTTTACGGATTATTGGATGTTAGTCAAATACGAGGCTGAGGTGTCAACGAAACCTCTGCATCTGACAACAACGAATGAGTTTTAGTTGTCATAATGAGTCATAACAACGGGGAATGCAGAAACGTTGATTGTTTGAAACTAAAACAAGACTGCATGAGTGACTGAGAGAAATGTTTTAATGTTTAAAGTGTGTCTAATGTTATCCTCAAGACTTGAGATTTTGAATTATTGAAAATGAATAAGCTAATGAATTACTTTTGTGCTCTTCGGTGCAGATCCATACATAAATAACCCTGTCATACATGCTAATCTATAAAATGACCTCCAGTAACTGTCATGTATCCCCACCAGAACATGATGACGTTACATGATTCATATGACAACGATAAAAACGATACTAATTTGAAAATATCAGTCAATCTCAATCTGATGAAGTTGCTACAACACAACGCATAAATAGAATATATATATATATATATATATATATATATATATATATATATATATATATATATATATATATATATATATATGGTACAAATCAGGCTAGCAGTATAATGTAATACAATAATATATCAATTATATAAAACCACTTCTGGAATGTAATGGAATTATTTCATTGAGTGCTCGATCGCCTGATGAGGCCCGAACATGGCAAAAAAATGAGCTAGTTTGTGTAGTGAATCCACATTCTACTATATATATATGTATATATATATATACATATATATTTATATATATATATATATATATATATATATATGTGTGTGTGTGTGTGTGTGTGTGTGTATATATATATATATATATATATATATATATATATATATAAATAATGATAATTAAATAATTGAGTCATCCACAATCAGCTGTTTCGTTGTATTGCAACTCTTCAGTGTGGCTATAGACTATCCATTATCCAATCCGGTACCACGAGGTAGGATCGAAACCCTCGCTTATATGTATATATATATATATATATATATATATATATATATATATATATATATATATATATATATATGATTACAAGTTTTCCAGTTTGTCGATTCAAATAATATATCTATAGCATGAAATATCAATGAATGGATAATTTATATTTCACAGAAAATCATATTTATGATCACATTCATGTAGGAACTTATTTTTGCTCGGCACTGATTCTAGTCGGTAGCAAATCGAGCGGCCTTTGTATGCTTGCCCTTGTCTAGGTTGACAAACGGCGTATCAACTTGGTACAGTTATTTACTAGATCTGTTTACAATACATATAATACCCTATGAAAAATAAATAGCCAATTAATTCCTGTCTCTCTTTGTCTTTCCTTGTATATATCCGTCTGCGTATCTCTGTATACGTGAGTGTGTGCGCGCGCAATTTGCCTCTTATACTGATACATTTTGGATCTTCAAACAGAGCCAATATTGATGATGATTCTTAATGATTTCAATTCCCCAACTTGAAAATTGGCGCAACATAATCTTCCTTCATTTGGCTTGGTGCCATACCAAACTAAGTTTCTTGTTTGTATGTATATAAATAAGTAAATAAATTGAATTACTCTGAAATAAGTGCTTTTCAAACTTAGTTGTGTGAGAGGAAAAATTTATGGGTGGGGTCGTCTCGTCTGTGTTGATGGCAGGGGAGAAAGTTAGCGATAGAGAAGAGGGTGGCTACTGGGTGGGGAGTATTCTGTCTTTCTTTCTGGTCCCCTCTCTCACCCCTTCTTTCTTTTTTTTCTCTTTGTTTCTTAAAGAAGGAAAGGAAAGAAAGTCTCTCTGCCTCTGTCTCTCTCTTTCTCTGTCTGTTGCTTTTTATCCGCCCGCTTGGTGTTCCCGTGTGTTTTCAATTAAGATGTAGTTTCCTAACTATGTCCGACGAAATACCAACCACCTGCCGCCTCCGCCCTCACCAGTTCAACATTAAACCATTACGCCCCCCCCCTTCAACGTATCACCAACCCTCCCCCTTGAAAAAAAAGGGAGAAGAAAAATTTGCCGTATTATCAATGTGACTGACATCCATCCCCATATATAAATATACACGCACTCTTATCCTTCACTAATATATATATATATGTTTGTATTGACTTTTGTCAGTACGATTTGAAAGCAGTACTCTTCCTGGGCCCGAGGGCTTATAGCAGACTAAGAAATACTTCGATTGAGACGGGGGAAACTTGGTGTTAGGGTCAGTAACGTAACTTTCCATGGTCGTTCCCTTGGATGCTTCCGGGGTACCGAGTATATAGATCCGTTTGTATGCATGTATATATATGTGAGTGTTTATAGGCGTAAGTATATATATATATATATATATATATATATATATATATGTGTGTGTCTGTGTGTGTCTGTGTGAATATGCGTGTATATATATGAATGTGTGTGTGTGCGTATTATGAACTAATGTACGAGTATGCGTATAAATATGCACGTGCGCGTAAAGAACGTCGAGCAAAAGTTCCTTGTGTTTTTTCATAAAATCTTTTATTCATATAAGTTCATAATATCTCCAATACAACGACATCGAATCACCGTAGACCCGCAAACGGCCCACCCAACTAACCAGTAATATAAGCTACAGATTCTTCTCTCTTTGCTCGTCTTTGTGTCTGCCTCCGAGTGACTCCGGGTGCTCCCAGTCACGTTTTTAGCGGTAAAACCTTCAAGATTTGCATTATTATATTAATAGACGCCATCTAAAAAAGTTCTTTTTGTTTCTTCCCAAAAATTGCTTGTGAGGGGTTTCTATGGTCATTTTGGACAAACAATACCCAAATCTCGCGCTGATATTTCTTTAAAATAATTCCTAAAATTTTAAGATTTCTCTTAGATGAATAGTTCTAATACAGGCCTAGACTGCGGTTAATAATTTTTACGAGGTATGAGTGTTTAATTTATTTTTAATTGTTAATCGTTACCGTAGAATTACGGTCTGAGCCAAAATTGTGATAAAAAAATAACTTTGAAGTGAAAAGTATTTAAAGTATTAATAGTGAAAGATTATCATTCAATTATGAAAATATTCCCCTTGACTTTCAACGACCTTACAACGCCTTCCAGCTAAATTGTATGTTCCATCGTAAAAGAAAGATTCCACGTTTGATTCGACGAATTCTTCAAGAAATTCTTTGGTAACATCTGGAACTACTGGCCAGAAAACGAGTGTTTCAGGGTGTGATAGTCTGAAGGTGACTGGTCTTGAGAATACGCCGTATTTGGAAGAGCTTATCATCCCTGCTTCATAATTGTTTAATGCGTCGAATTTGCAACATAATGGACGTTATCATACTGCAAAATCACCGGCTGGCATCCTTGCCCAGAAAAAAAATGTTGTCTCGTTTCCAGTGCGTCATTTAAACGAATAGATTGGTTCAAACTTTTTTTTTTTTTTCCATTAGAAACCGTCAACGAAAACTGTCGACATAAGTTCTTCCGTCTTCTTTTAGTTAGTCTGCCTGTCTATCTGTCTGGCTATGTATGGAGCTGAAAATTAAAATATTCACTCATTATGTCTTTTTTTTTTCGATCCCCCAAAATAGGTTTTCGGTTGGGGTTAAGTTAACTATGTAAATTTGTGCTTAATCGATCCCTCATTTCGAATCTAGCAATACTTGGGACGGGGTTGTTTGTTATTATCACTATTATTGCTCAGACTATCCTCATCTTGGTTGTTTTCCATACAACGTTTCAGCTGTTGTACTCTACGGCCTTCGTCAGGTATCATCTGGTAGGTGAGGGGGAAGTAACGAACCGAACCTATTATTGAACCGACGGGGGTATAAAGACTGCACACCCCTCTTAGCAGTAGTAGTATTTTCGAATTATTACTGTCTCACACTGTGATTGAACCTAGAACCATTAGGTTACTTGCAGTAAATCTGTCTGATTCTCTAACCACTGAGACTGTTGTTGTTGGGGAATTGCGAAAGAAGAAACTTAATCATTGACTAATTCTTTCCATTTTTTAACTGATCACCCTCAACACAGCATGCTGTCAGATGATGTTGGTCACTTGATGGTTTCTATTGAGTGACTAACCAGACCTGTTCCATATGCTGTTTGTGCTACATCTTGCTTAAGACAAAATTCCTTTAGTTCAACAATTTTCAAATGTTGAGAACTTCCGGAGGATTTTGTCTGTAAGCTAAAAGTTTTCATTCTAAAACTTCGTTGATCCTCTCTGACACATGCTTGCACCTACTGCATCATTATTATAATCTGCAGTTATCCATAGCTTAGTTTCTGTTACAGTTGTTCTCAGAATAAACTTGCAGAGTAATTAGCGTGGAATGTGAAAATTATTCTCAGAGATCTTCACCAAAATAAATAGATTAAAAAAAAATAGTATCACATTTCTGCAAACAATTCCCAAACAGCGCCAAGTGACAAAAAGGTAAGGGGTAAAGGGTCGAGTAAACGTGAAAGAGCCTTTTAAGATTTCTCTAACATTGGGAGAAAGCAGTCGCTGGAAACGTTCGGATTCGATAAATAACATATATATCATGTATTTATTTGTTCGTTTACATTTATTGTTTATACTTCTTATCCGAAACTCTGAAAACCGAAAGGTTCCCACCTACGAAACGTTTCATAAGCCAACATGACGTCACAGGTGGGAAAAATCTACACCTGACTTCACTGAAGTATGATTCAAAGAAGAGAGATGAGGCCTATCCCCAAGGTATTTCAGTTATTTTGTCGACAGTAAAAGCTTGGATATCATTGTGTAACTCTTTATAAACCAATTTTTACATCACAAACGATGAAAAATGACATATCCTGATCAAAACGTATTACTGTCACCACCAGACCAACCTACAGTAACCATTATATCTTTAGCTTCTTCTCTCATCTGTACAAAGATATTGTTGACAACGGTGAAAAAAGTCTGCAAATACCCTTATGAGTAACAGTGAAAAGAAAAGGGAGATCATTGATGTTCATCTACCGCAAGGAGGTCATTATTACCCCCTTACATTATGGGCCTCATCCTCAATATATCTCATTATGTGTATGCAGATATTTCGAAATCTGAAACAATCTGAAACACTTCTATCCGATTTCTTTGTTACTTTTTCAGAGATTACATGCGGAACTGAGGATACAAAATGGAGAGATGAACTAGACGAATTCAGAAAATACTGGCTCAACGACGCCCATGATAGAGAAATGTGACAGAAATTGGGGAAGGTCTATGTCCAACGATAAAAGAGTGATGATAATGAATATATCAATAATAGAGAAATATGGTGGATCCAGAGGAAGGTCTATGTCCAACGACAAACGATAAAGGACTGATGATGATGAATATAACAATATCTATACTACTAATGCTTACTAAGTACTAGTTCGTTGTGCTACTACAGCTTCTCCACTAGACAAACATTCTTCTGTACCTTCAATGTCCATCGTTCCTGAAGCCTTCTGATTCTCTTTCATCGTATCTTCCCTTTGATCTTTTCGTAATCATACCTGTATATCTATTCCAATTACTGACGCTTTCTTCTTTGTATAATTTTTGTTTTTTCTTCTTTGACGGAACTTGTTCCTCCCGGTGCTTGGTGTAGAAATACCTTAATGCTTATTTCTGGGATAAACTATTATTTAACTGTGTTCATTTGATATATCATTTCCAACTGTTGATTTCCCTCTATTTATTTAAGCTAAGCGTTTTCTTTTCACTATTCATTTTTATTTAATTAATGCTGTCAGATCAAAGGTGGAAAAGAAGCAAATTTGATCAATGTTACTGTGTGAGTTAAAAATGGAACCTGGAGCCGCGGAATCCGCTTGCAATATCAACCAATTATTTGGTGAAGGGACTGTCAATGAACGTTCAGCTCAACATTGGTTCCAAACTATTCGAAACGTATACAAAAGCCTTGACAAAATGGACATCCTTTTGTAATTGATGCCATTCAATTAGAGCCATTATCGAAATGGACCCACACAAAACAATACGCTGAACGTTCCAATGTATCCTCCTGATAGTCACTTATTGAGCTGAAGCATGGAACCTAACTTAGAGACAGACCCTCACACTGAGAAGCATGCAACGCGCGCGTGAGAGAATCATGCTCAACCTCACATGGAGAAATCACAAGACAGCAGAGTATATCAGGAAGAAAACAGGAGCCTGAGACATCAGACAATCTTGAATGGCAATGGGCAGGTCATCTTGCAAGAATGGCAAACAACCGATTGACATTACGACTTAAAACATGACTCCCCAGAGATCACATGAGAAACTGAGGCCGGCAGAATACAAGATAGAGAGACGAACTAGACAAATTCAGAAAATGCTGGTTCTGCGACGCCCTTGATAGAGAAATGAGGCAGATACTGGAGGAGTTCTATGTCAAACAACAGACGTTAAAATACTGATGATGATGACACTCTTGCACCAAATCAGAAAACTAGGCTATGAAACTCTACGTCACACAGACCTCTCTCCGACTGACTACCACTTCTTCGGGCATTTTGACCATTGCAAGGGGAGATCGTTAACAACAAGGCAACAGCTCAAAACGCTTCGAAATAATTCATTTGTTCTCGAACCCGGAATTCTATACTTACGGAATGAATTCCAGTTGACTGAAATGTTTATATTCTGAAGTTTCGTATCAAAATTAAAAATATCTATTCTAAGCAGAGATATGCCGTTTTAAGTTGATGGTGAAAAACTGCAATAATTTTTGAACCAACCAATATTTGGGCATTTTCTGTGAGGCCCAGACACGGAACCCCATTTACCGAACCCTAATCTGCAACTGATATTTACATCACAAACAGTGAAGCACGAAACAAACCCCAATAAATACCAATGATTGTTACCGCCAGAATTACATTTATTACTCAATGTATTTTTTGTTCATTTACTCTTCTATAAAAATATATTGATGAAAATGTCAGAAAGAAGGCTGCAGATACCCTTATAAGTGATTAGAAGGCAAGAAATGTTTATCTATAGCACATAACCCAATATAATTTCGCTTCAATAGCGGGTTCAGCAAATATTTCAAAAATCCAAACCACCTCTAGTCTCAGTCATTTCAGATAAGTTGTACCCAACCGGTATTTATATCAACACCTATTTATATTCATCATTATTAATGATTTATATATATATATATATATATATATATATATATATATATATATATATATATTGTGTCATTCACAGTCAGCTGTTTCGTTGTATTACAACCATTCAGTGTGGCTATAGACTATCCATCATCCTATCCAGAGCCACGAGGCAGGATCAGATAGCTTCAGATCCGGGGGCTGGTATCCTCCCTATACTCCACGGAACTGGACGGTCAGTGAGGTTGAATTTAAGTGATATATATTTATTTATCGTATATATTCCTCATCCACTAGAGTGCTCAATTCTATGTTGGAAGAGCATTGCATAAGCTTACAATGAACGACTCACCTCACTTAGAGAGTGCTCAACCCTGAATAAGGGAGCGTTAATTATTGTGTCATCCACAGATCGTTGTTTCGTTGTATTACAACTCTTCAGTGTGGCAATAGAGTATCAATCAAACAAGGTTTCGTCTTAATTCATTCACTAGAATGTATCATTGTATAGGTCAGCACTTAGGGGCCTAAAGATATTCCATTAAGTAATTTATTTTTCAATAGGTCAAGTATTCTAAATTTATGTTTTTTTCAAACACTCAACTAGCATAAGAAGACAGAAACAAACTTAGATAGATAGATAGATAGATAGAAAGACAGAAACAGGTAGAGATAGTTAGATAGATGGATATAAACAGGCAGAGATAGATAGATAGATAGATAGATAGATAGATAAACAGACGAAGATAGATAGATAGATCATCATTTATATACGAGAGAATCATGCTTAACCTTACATAGAGATACCACAAGACAGTACAGTATATAAGGAAGAAAACGGGTGTCTGTGATATCATAGAAACTATGATGTTCTGATGTCTGATCAGACATCAAGTCTTTATTTAGATTTTTTATGACGTAATATTTATTGTTATGTAATAATAAGAAAATAAATCAACCAATGAGATCATCCCATTTAAGCGCAAACAAACAAATAAAAACAAACAGAAAATTAGCGTATCAGCTCATTACGGGGTTAGATATCTATTCTACTAATGCTTACTGCTTACTATTTCGATGTACTGCTACTGCTTTTTCCACTAGACAAGCATTCTTCTGTACTTTTCACATGCACCGTCTCCCAAACATTCTGTTTTCTTTCTGAGAATCTTCCCTTTGATCTTTTTTGTAATCCTACCTGTATATTTTTTTCAATTACCGTCGCTTTCTTCTTTTTTCTAATTTTCATCTTTTTTCCTTGAAACATGTTCTCGACGGTCGGCATCTTCAAAACCTGGAGAAATGCAGAAAATGTCTGGTGCATACGGTGTTCAAATGACACCTGTCATCATCATGATCGGCTGCAGTATCATCACCATGATCAACAGCAGCCTTCGAAGATCCGTCCTTGAACATAGAATTTCCCTGAGATCAGCCTGACCTCTCGATCGTGGGCGTTGCGGCGCCAATAGCCCCTGGACCTGTCTAGTTCGCCACGCCATTTTTTTTCTTGCAGCAGCCAAAATTTCTCTTGGAACTCACCTTTCAAGTCATGATATCCAGCATTCTTCCAATATGGCCTACCCATTGCCGTTTTTCTTATTCGTTGATATATAACGGAGAGGCTTCCATGTTTTGACAAAAATTAAAAATTTACTAGCTATATTTCGGGGTGTTTCATAATTATTTCTATCTATGTCAATAAGCTAGCTATATTGCAAGGACGTCAAACAATCGCTGGACATCACGACTTATAAGGCGGATCCCTAAAGATCATATGCGAAATTGCGGTCGGAACATGATTAGGATGGTGTTAGGAAATTTAGGGGATATTGGCGCCGCGATACCCATGATCGAGAGGTCTGCTGGATCTGGTGGAAGATGTATATCCAACGGCGGACGTAAAAAGGCTGATGATGGTGATAATGATTTATCCATCTATCTTAGTTTGTTCATTTTCCATCTGTTCGTCTATGTTTATCTATTTTAGAAGGTTCATATTTGCCTATCTATCTTCACCTGTTTATATCTATCTAACTATCCATCTTCACCTGTTTTAGTCTATCTATCTATCCATCTGTCTATCGATCTTCGCCTGTTTATATCTATCTATCTTCATCTGTTTATAATTATATATCTACTATCTTTGCCTGTTCATATCTATCTATCTATCTATCTATCTATCTCCGCCTGTTTATCTATCTACCTATTTATCTATCTTTACCTGTTACTATCTATCTATCTATCTATCTATCTATCTATCTATCTATCTATCTATCTCCGCCTGTTTATATCTATATATGTATCTATCAATCTATCCATCTATATTTGCCTGTTTATATCTATCTATCTATCCATCTCTGCCTGTTTATATCTATCTATCTATCTATCTATCTATCTATCTATCTATATATCTATCTCTACCTGTTTATATCTATCTATCTATCTATCTATCTATCTATCTATCTATCTATCTATCTATCTATCTATCTATCCCTGCCTGTTTATATCTATCTATCTATCTTAGTTTGTTCCTGTCTACTTATGAAAGAAACACTCATCAGTGCTTTATGAAATGATCACGGAAAGACGTATCATTTCGAAACTATTTTGAAGTATCAACGATAAAAGCAATTTTGCAATCCAGTCTTATAGAAAATCAGTAGCCGATAAACGAATAGCCCAATGTAACTTTATAATGAACAGTCTGATTCTTGTATGTTCCTCTGATTGTTACAATGGACCCTCAAAGGTAATTTTTTTGTAAAAAGAAGTAATTCCTTCCAACTGTTCGAAACAATGCCCTTTTCTTTTCTTGATTCATTTTTTCGACTCTCCCAGTAAAGGTAACAATTCTGCTTATAAAATCATCTCCAACCAACTGTTCGAAACAATTTCCCTCTCCACTGAAACAAGTTCAGTTTCTTTCCTAAAAATATGGTCATTTAGAAATTCAAACATCCTTGAATATTTTCGTGGATATTGACTATTTTCATCTATTCAAATGAGATTTTAAGTTTATTTATTTTTCATCTTTAGATCTAATATGAGAATTAATTTTTCAAATTTGGTTAAAAAATGTTCGTATTCACTTTGGAAGATTTTGAATTTTTTTTAACTCCGGGAAACAGACCCCCGGAGTGAAAAGATCATGTGGGAAAATTTGTAAGTACGCACGAAACGGGAAATTTAATCCTGCATACATCATGTACACACACAGACGAATGCAGACACGCCCCTTACACACTAATAGTAATATCGGTACAGACACATTTAACCCCTTCAGCACAAACTTTTTTCGTGACATATGCAGACCAAATGTAGAACAATGTTGAATTCTAAGAGACTAAATGGCTTGCTGAAAGGAAGATCTTAGTCACAGCAGTATGCAGAGGACAGAATGAAGACAAGGCACGGTTTTGAAGAGAGGGGACGTTACGTGACTAACATAGCTAAGCACTCATCCGACGCAGCACATCTATTCAAAAATTCATATATAAGTGTTATCAAAATGATTTGGAAATTATCTGCACATTCACTTGGGAATCTCAATAATACACATAATAAAAACTTTAAAGCAACTAAGTCTTTCGACTTTGTGGCTTAAAGAAGCGCAAATCAAAGCAAATCATCAAACAATTTTGTAGATTATTAGGCTAACATGTTAGATTCTTCACAACATACCCCAGGGTGATGGGGATAAATTTGTGGGACTGATTTTTTTTTCTATGCGACAGAGTGTAGTCGATTACACGGCACCAGTAGCAGAGACTAATTCCTGACCTTATTTGTTCCGATTTTTCATGCTGTTAATCGTTAAGTCAACTCTAAATCTCACGGGAAGCTAAGCTTAGTAAATCTCTAAATAGGATGCTTATCACAGAGCAAGCCATTATTTATGAGTTAGATTCTCAGTGATTCAATATTCTGACCCTGCGCCAGACTAAGCTAATTCTGTAATTTTTAGTTGGGTATTTTTCGCTAGGCTCCTAAACAGAACCCCCCAGATCTAACCTGAACCTATAACCCTTAGATTTAACCCTAGGTTATTATCTCGATACAATAAACTAAACATAGAAACAATCCCTCAAGAGAAACTGTCACATAACCAACATCTTTTAAGTGTTAAATATATCTAATTTTCGAAAAACAAAAACAAATAAGCATAACATATATGTAGCCAGCCAGATCAATTTAAAAATTGTAGAAACAAGTGTTAACAGTTTTTATGAGTTTGGGCTTACCGTTTCTGAATACGACAAGTTATTGAAATTTTGCTCCTAAGAAGGATTCACGAAAAAACCCAAGCTAGTTCTTCGAAAAAGTAGCCTTTTCATCTGAAACGAGTTCAGAAGTATCTATTATTAAAAAAAATAAGGATCATTCTATGAACGTTAGAATAAAACAATGAATATTTTCGTTGGGATTATCTACTTTCATATATTTTTTGTTTTTCAAAGTGTAAATTGTACACTTACTGTTTAAGAACGCCGATTTGGGGTTGAAAAAGACCAGGTGAACAATTTTGTATCCACGCAAGAAACTCGAAACTTCAATGTGTACACTCAAAATCACATACATAACCAAATAATGCTGCTGATCAAGTACTTTTCACGTTTCTTGTTTTGGCAGCGCGATATTCTAACATTCAGCGCTATTTCCAGTCAATTTTTAGCGCTATCTTGAAGCAAATTTAGCCAAAATCTTAGCTATACATCTAGCCATATTTAGTTCTTACAAACAGCGTTTTGGTGTTGTTTTTTTTTACTCTTTAACGAGGTCGATTAAGCATGATTTTTTTAGTTGAGAGCAGTCAACACAAATATATATATCTCTGAATTTTTGAGACAATATAACAATACTATTAATGCTAAGAGGGGGGTGCAGTCAATATACCCCTGTCAGATAAATAAAGCATTCGGCTCGTTACTTCCCCACACCTACCAGATGATACCTGATGAAGGCCGTAGAGTACAACGGCCGAAACGTTGAATGTAAAACAACCAAGATGAGGATGGTCCGAATATCAATAGAAATAACATATATATATATATATATATATATATATATATATATATATATATATATATATATATATATATATATCAGACGGTATGTGACAATTATAAAGACATTTTAGTTGGAGCTATTATTGATTGGCACCGATTTTACACAGTAGCAAATCGACCAGCCTTAGATCATGAAGTTCCTACCAAAATGTCTTTATAATTATCACATATATATATATATATATATATATATATATATATATATATATATCTATGGCAGTGAGTTTGTATAAGCACTCAAATGATGTAGCCTTGTTCCAGACTAAGCTAAGCCTTGTCACTATCAGCATCTATATACAAACATATGGCACATAGTTATACATATATACAAGAAAAATCATACCGAGTCGAATAAAATGAGTGTCACATTTACATAAATACGTACTCTTAATCGCACTTCCGGGAGTACAACGGTCCATTTTGAAGGATAAGATTACCTTTTTTTAATTCCCATTTTAGATATACTTAACAAAGCAACCCAAGCAATGTTTGGGGCTCACTTCTGGCTCATATCCGGGGTAGGATGACAAATTGCTCCAAGGACGCAATCAAAGGTAAGGGCTTCCCGTCGGGAGAAGGGGAGACTGAATTTGACGCATAAACAAGCCAGTTGGGATTTAAACTTAACCCCAGTCTCTCCGGAAGCGATTAAGTCTTCGAAAAGACCAAACACAACAAACAGAGATTTCATTAAATGGTCTCTTCTTACTTGGCTTGCCAGTGCTCTTACACTGGCTACGGCATCAGCCGTCCTTAACCAGGCTTCCCATACTGAAAAATTCCTTTAGCTCGTCCTGCGAGTGGCGTTACTCTAACATTCCCTAACGGGTCCCCTATCTATGTACTGACCAGCTTGACGTTGCTTTAGTTGGGTGATCGTACAGGAACCAGTATATCCAATGTGATTTGGCCATCAGACTATCATCATCATCATCATCATCATCATCATCATCATCAGTCTTTTAACGTCCGTCGTTGGACATAGACCTTTCCCACGATTCACCACACTTCTCTATCTTGGGCGTCGCGTCGTTTCTGAATTTGTCAAGCTCGTCTCTCCATCCATCTTGGCGATAGCCTTGGAATCAGCCTGGTCACATCTCTCCCCTGGAGATCCCAGATTCCTTCGATTCCCCCCACCCCATTTTGAACAGTCATCTAGCAATCTTTTCTTCATTTTTATATTATACTTTTCGTTATACCTTGCTAAACTGGCTGAAATGTATCCCCGAATTCGTAGGTATTTTTGCTAGTGGAGCAACTCTAGCATTCTTCCTCTCAAGGAAGTTCTCCGCTGGGAGTCAGGTGGCTCCCGTTTGGGGATCACTGAGCTAACCGTTGTTGAAACTGGAGATTACGATTGTGAATTTACTTTTTGGTTGAGGAAAGAAAAAAATTGGAAAAATAACTGGCACACTCCACGAAGAAGGATTGGCCCAATGAAATCTATCTACCCCTACTGTCCCAACCCCGAAATTAAACCCAAAATCCCAATACATACATTATAAATTAGGAGACACTTTGTCAGTGCACCTGGCTAAGACCAAATGAAATGTTCGCTCATAAAATCAAAAATAAATGAATATCAACTTATGAAAAAAGAATGAACACTGATATATATATATATATATATATATATATATATATATATATATACACACACACACACACATATATATATATATGTATATATATATATATATGTGTTCAATCATTTATTTATTTTTTATTACGAATGATACCACAACAGGTTTGTTTTTAATATTCCCGATGTTTTTCAGGTGGATTTTGGTTTTTTGTAATTAGGAACCCTCAGCTAAAGCAGTCAAACATATGTTTCTTTCAGTGTTCAAGTTGGTCTGACAAGCTGGCCTACCATGTGATACGCGTGCAAACCGCACCAGTAAAATTGTGGGGCAGGAAACTTAAAAATCTATTCCGTTATAAAAGAAGTCTTGTTTTTTTCTTTTAATTCTTCTAAATGATATCTTGGAGGTTCAGTTTGCAGTGAAAGTTTATGCTAAATTAGTCCTTAGCTTGTGTCCACTTGTTTCTTGAATTTCAGACTTTTTAGTGATTAATGCCCGATGAAAGTCCATAGAGGTGACTTATCAATAGAGGACCCCTTCTTGCATTGTTTTAATTTATCACCCTCAACACGGCAGACTGTCAAAAGACGTTAGTCACGTATATTTCTGCAATTTGGGATTTGTATTGTAGCGATTATTTATACATTTTGGATTTTACATTTCTGAATGTTCCGTCGTTGTTTTTATTTATTTATTTCATTTTCCCCGGTTTTTTTCGCTTCTTTTGGTTTGTTTGTTTGTTTGTTTGTTTGTTTGTCATTAACGTTGTTGTTCTGATTTTTTAATGATTTTTAGCAAATATCTATAGATGCCCCATTGTCGTAATGACGTGACAAAAAGCAACAAAGACAGTCGAAGGTGTCCTAAATGTTAAGCCCGATTCAAACCTGATTTTTACATATTTTGACATTGTTGTGTACAAATTATGACACACGGAGGTGTTTCCGTAACATACATCATAGGTCAGTCAAATAATGGTGATGTAACTATTGAAACAATCATTCCATTTCAGAACATGGCTACTGATTATATGACAACCGAACAATGGATGACTGCAGACCTAGTGTTATTTTTGGGACACCCGGTGCACACACACACACACACACACACACTTATATATATATATATGTATATATATATATATATATATATATATATATATATATATATATATATGTATATATATATATATGTATATATATATATATATATATATAAAGTGAGAGAGAGAGAGAGAGAGAGATACATTATTAAAATAACAAGAACAAAACATATTGCAAGTTACTGATGTATGCGTTAGGTACGAAGTGTTGACATTCTCTGGGTACATAATTTTTATTCATACATGTTTATCTTCCGCTTTACATGAGGTTTCTCGAGGCTACTTTGAAACTTCAAAGCCATCATAAATTTGAACTGTATCTGTAAGTATCTGTGCTCTCGATTCATGGATTCTTTTTTGGGCAGGTGAGGTGGAGATATCTCGAAAGTTTTGCAAAACATTCGGCAAGATAGAGGAAACACTGTGTATCTTTACAGATGAATAGTAAGCTCAACCATTTCAATTTTCACAAACCTCGTTTACATATAGTTATATGAAAGAAAGAGAGAAGGGGAAAGGTAAATGCCCATGATTAACTTATAATTCGAATGAATATTATGGACACCATGCCTAAAACCATATTCAATTTGTTCAAATGAATCTCCCCCACAAGTCATCTTGAATTCTTTTGATAGACACTTCACGAGAAAGCTGGTTATTTGTATCTATAATGTATTTTGGACGCTCGAGTAATCAGATTTCCGGCTCTGTCAATCAAAAACATAAGTTGCTTATAGAGATAAAATCATCCTTGACGACGGACAAGTACACACAGCGTCGGTGGCATTTTCTTACCGAGCAAGTTATTGAAAAAAGCAAAAAAATGAAAAAATAAAAACAAAACAAAAAACGAAAAACAGCTGACCCGCTAAATTATTATAGTGTAGATTTCAAAAGAGGAAGACCTGCCCTCCTGCTTTTGAAATCTGCATTCGAAATGAGAAAATATTGTCGGGCACGAGCACTTGCCTTAGTTAACGGTGAAAGTACTTGAACTACTTAACTACGAGGCAGACCCGTTCTTGAGTAGACGTTCAATAAGCAGATTGATGATTTACAAAGTTTATTTTATTCCGACGTCGACGCATTGTATTAGGGCACCCGGTGAGGAGTAAATACATTCCTTTATTTTCAATGAAAACAGTAAAACAACAAGCCTGGCTGCTTCAGTGTCAAACTTCACTCCTACTTCTGTTTCGACGGAAGATGATTACTGCGACTTTTGAATTATATATATATAATGAATAATTTAAAAAAATATCAAATATTCATTTTTCTAGCACCATCATCAGTCCTTTATTGTCTGTCTTTGGACATCGACCTTCCCTTGGATTTGCGACACCTCTCTATTATGGGCATCGCAGAGCCAATACTTATTGAACTTGTCTAGTTTGTCTTTGTATCTTGTACTTTGCCGGCCTCAATTTTGCATATGATTCACTGGGGATCCATGTTGTGAGTTGCAATGTCCATCAGTTGTCTGCCATTCTTGCAACATGGCCAGCCCATTGATTTTTTAAATGGATTCTATGATGACTCGGTCAACTGTTTTTCCCTGGATATATTGTGTTGTCTTGCAATCTCTTTATGTGAGGCTGAGCATGAATTTTTCATGTACGTTGCATGTTTCTCAGTCAGTAGGTCAGTCTTTTGGTTGGGTTCCATGTTTCGGCTCCGTAGGTGACTATCGGTAGGATACATTGGGTGTACATTCTTCTTTTTAGAACTAATGGGATTTTCTTGTTCTTGGAGATTGAGCTTGCTCTGTCAATGGCTTGCCATTCTAGAGTGATTCTTCGCTCGATTTCCTCTTCTTTTGAGGTTTTCGTGGAAATTCGTTGTCTTAAGATTTAGATGCTGTGGTCTAGACATTTGCATTTTCGATTTTGATCGCTATGTTCTTATTTCTGACGTGATCGTTGCACATGACCTTTGTTTCACCGAAGTTAATGCAAAGCCCAACTTTCCTGCTTTCTTCATTTAGTTCATTTAGAATTTGTGGGAGGTCATGGAGGTTCTCTGCAAAAAAGACGATGTCATCTGCGAATCTGAGGTTGCTTAGATATACGACGTCAGTTCTGATTCCTTTATTTTTCCCTGTTTGGCTTTCTGAAGATCATCTCGAAGCAGGCTGTGAAGAGTTTGGGTGAGCTGGTATCACATTGCCTTACTCTTTTTTGGAGTTGAAAGTGTTCAGTCTAAAACGAAGCTTCATGAAGGAGCTGCCATGACTGTATATGTGGCAGTACTCAGAACGTATTTACCTATGTAAATAAGACGCTGTATATTTGAAATATAGATTTTCTTAATATGTAAGACTTGTCAATTTGTCTCAGTCGGTAAGAGAGCCGCCTACTGATCGCTTGGTCTTTATTTCAATCCCTGGTAAAGAAAGGTTAATTTTATAATTGTATTTACTTATTAGAATGAAATAAGCCCTAAAGCATTTGAAAAATACATTTTCATGAATATATATCACTTGCCAGTTTGGCTCAGTTGATAGGAGCACCACCTACCGATCACTTAGTCGTTATTTCAGATCATCATAGCGAAGTGTTGATTTTAAGTGCATTTAGTTATAAGTGACGGGAAAGACAAACAGTGGAGAGTTTACTCCCCTAAATTAGGTGAGGATTGTTCTTGTTGTTATTATGGTAGAAGAAATATGGTCAAACCATGACTTGAACTGGAGTTTTACAATTATATTTTTGTTCACCTTCCATAATTGTACCGGCAACAACACGACTCTCTGATGTTGGGAGCCTGTTGAGGAGCGAGGATTTACAAATTAGTCGGGACGTTTTTGTTATTCCCCCACCAAAAGCTGACGTCCATTATTTCAAGGTACGGAAGCCTGAAAAGAAAGTTGCATTTTCTTATTCATTAATTGGATATTGAATGCTTCTATGCATGCTTTTCAGGGTAACTTTCCGGGTTCACATTTAAAATTTGATTGATTCGATGTTATTTAACTATTTATTAAGTCCAGTTTAGTCCAGTACAATGCCATTGCAGTGAAGTATCAGTGTGAGTCGTCATCACTAAACAATCGACCAATAGTAGGCCCCCTAGAGAAGTTCTTTCGTGGTACCAAACCAGGTATAACACGTACAAAACTAGAATGCATACAGACAGGGCACATCTCTGCCAGCGCTATCATCGGAGGAAGTAATTGTTCATGGATCCGGCCCCAAATTCAATCCTGTATTTCGTAGCCTATTGCCTGACTTTCAGCAAAATTCTATTGAGATCCATATCGGATGGATTGATGTGGACAGTCATGAACGTGTACATAAATGTATGAATTTTAAAAAATGAGGAAAAATATCCCAATCTACAAATATTCGTGAATCCACCATAATACTCTCCTCTTCTTTACACTATTGCTCAAACTTCCACAAAATTTCATCGAAGTCTATTGAATACGTTTGGAGATATCGGATGCACAGGCAGGAAGATAGGAAGTCGGACAGACAGACGCGATCGAATACTTATATCTCTTTAACTTCGTTGGGAGAACAGTTTCGTAACAAAAGACACTGAACTGATGAATAACCTTAAGAATAGGTAAATCTTGAACACTTCTTCACATGACTAAGACTTAGAGCTTAGTTCTTATATGATGACTAAAATAATATCCGTAAAAAATGACGGGATTATTTACGTATGGATCAGTGCTCAGCCTAGGATAAAAGTGTCGCTCCCAAGTCCCCAGCTCTCTATCTAGAGTCAGAGTGAAGTATATATGTGGTCTGTCTAGATTTGAAGGATCGCTTCCCAGCCCTTCTGCCTAAAATGACAGTGTAGTATCTGTTATCTCTCTTGAAAAGTGTTACACTCAATATGTACAGAGACGGATAGACATTGCTTTTTATAAATCCGGATTCCCTGCAACGGGGATGGGGCGGCATATGAGGGGGAGATGAGACATGACGGCATCACAGGAAACCAAAACTCTTGAATCTCTCTTCCCACATACTTCAGAAACGCTTCCCGCCCCCCGGTCATCACTTTTTCTATGAATTCGTTCAAGGGAAATCGTGCTAACAAAGGGTCAAGTAATTTTCAAGTGAACCTTTGTGGTCTGTAGTGTGCTACTTTTTCGACGACCTTATCTGTCATCGTGCGAGCACATCAGGTAATTCCTTTCTGGTTTTCAATGCATTTCTATCGTATATTTACTAATAGCGTATTTCTTTATCGACGTTATTCGCCGTGTATTTCTATAGTAAATCGTTAGGAACGTATTTACATCATACATACAATAATCCTATTTTGTTGGTAACACTTGCATCGAATTCTGACCACTTCTGGTTTTCAATATAGATTATTGACAATACATCTTGTTTAATAATAAATCAGAAGTAATGATTTACATTATACATATAATAGCTCCGTTTTATATGCAACACTTCCCTTGAATCCTGACCATTGACAATCCCTTTTTTAATGTTCAACGCACAATAGACAATTGTAGAAGTAAATTTGAAAGACAGAATGATTGAATCATTGCATTTCATTTTTAAAAGATTAATTTCACTATAGTGATAGGTCCTGCGTATCTCGGGGAAGGTCCAACTATGGACGCTGAAAGGCAGCTGCTGCTGATGATGATGATGATGGTGATTTTTTCATTTATTTATACCAAGATCAGCAACTTTTTTGCATCTGCAGGTCTGATATTTATGAGTTAGATAAATGCCATAAAAAATTGGAAACTTGGGAATTATTAATTTAAATACATCTAATGATATTTTGCGACCCCCAATCAATGAATAACGCATTGCTAAAAAACCATATGTGTGCAACGAAGAATGTTAATGAATATCAAAAAAAAAAAAAAACTCAATGTAGGCGCAATTTATTTACATTTATATTGAAGGACACAAAGAATCTTCAAAATATAACAAGAAAAAAACAGACCTTGTTCAAATTTTAGACGTTGTATATATATTATCATACCACCAGGAAAAATATGTTTCCGTAAAAAAAGTATTTGTTCCTATAATGAAACTATGTTCCAGATTGATTAGAGAAGAAAAATGCAAATCTGTTGAGAGATCAAAAAAAGAAAAAAATTAAATGGAATTAAAATCGTGACTTGGTTTCTCGAGTCTTCGTTCGTATCCTACAAATGTGAATCTATCTGTGGTTCCCACAAGTTATTGGTCATAACTCTACGCTTACAATATTAGAAGTTGAAAAACGCTTTAGCTTCTTAAATTACGAACGTTTTTTCTTACGTCACATTTTTGATTTCGAGACATTTGTTCAGAAAGAAAAAGTTTTTGATATTCATAAAACTGTCGGCTTTCGTCACAGTTGGAAAAGTCGGCACAGTTTGCCAATATTTGCTCTTAGGTCAGTCAAAATCCCTGCGCGGCCTACCCAGGAAATATTCTCAGTGATCGACTTCCACAAAATGGTCTGATTGTATCACGTAATAATTATACTATATAGACATTTTTTTTTATATCCTTCAAGCTGAACCTAATCAGGAGACATCGAAGAATTAATTGAATAATCAGTCGAATCAAAACTGGAATCGTTCTTTTATGATTAAATACAGAATTGAAACATAACTGAAAAGCGTCATCGCCATCACCCTCATTGGCAGCTGCAGCAGACATCTCTGCATTTGGCGTCGCGATTCCAATACTTTCCGAAAAAGTCTAGTTCGTCACGCAAACTTACTTTTTGCTGACCACAATATCGCTGATGATCTCTTGGGATCTACTTTGATTTTGTTACGTTAAACAGTTTCCTGCCATCCTTGCCATTCTCTTGTCGTTATTTGTTCTCTGATGCAATGTGTCGTCTCGCGAAAGATACAGGTCAAATGCACGAGCATGCATCTAAGTTTGAGAGCCAATTCGATTGGATGAGTTCCGTGTTTCAGTTCTGTCAGGTGACTATCGGGAGGAGAAATAGGTTAGTAGTATAAGGTCATTGAATTATATGTAAATATTAATAGAGATCATGCTTATTCCCACTTTCTCCATTGTTTCGTATGCGTAAATATTGCGACATTTTTTATTCTTTTCCCTTGCATTATTTTCGTATTTTTCAAGATATAGCGACGACAGCTCTGTGAATGGCCGCTTTTCGAACTTTCATCATCATCATCATCATCATCATCATCATCATCATCATCATCATCATCATCAGTCTTTTTAGCGTCCGTCGTTGGACATAGACCTTCCCCAGGATTTGCCACACTTCCCTATCATGGGCGTCACGGAGCCAGTACTTCCTGAACTTGTCTAGTTCGTCTTTCCATCTAACACTTTGCCGGCCTCGGTTGCGTATGTGGTCTCGGGGGATCAATGTTGTGAGTCGCGATGTCCATCGATTGTCAGCCATTCTTGCAACATGGCCAGCCCACCGCCATTTGAGGTTTTTAATGGATTCTATAATGTCCTTAAGTCTTGTCTTTTCTCGGATGTACTGTGCTGTCTTGTTGTCTCTCCATGTGAGGC
>OY735229.1:9661782-9681782 GCA_963457665.1 Thysanoteuthis rhombus | reverse complement strand
TGTGTGTCGAATGTAAATCAATTTCATTTGTTGATCTAACTATCTATGTATACCTTCATTATCATGCTAATTCTCTTTGAAAAGCTTTACGTTGAAGCTACGATGTATTAAAATTTCTGTTTTCTGAGTTTGTTTTGAAGAGCAAAAACATCTGACTAAAACCTAATCCACATCATATGACTTAGTGGTAATCTTCGCTTCCGCTAAATTTTTAGCTATTCATCAGTTTAGCGTTTTTGTTAGCCGTGCCCACCACAGCCCAAATTCTGTTGTTGTATTTTTCTACATCGGTCTTTCCTTCTTTTTCCTCTTTTTTTTCCTTTCCTCCTTTCTTCTTTTTCTTGTCTTTCTTTTTTCCTTTTTTGTTCCTTTGTTTCTACCTTTCCTTCCTTTTTTCTTCCTTTCTTTCTTTCTTTCTTTCTTTCGTATTTTTCTTTCTATCTTTCTGTCTTTCCTTCCCTATTTCTTTCTATGTCCCCTTCCTTATTTCATCCTTTCTTTCTTCCTTTCTTTCCATCTTCACATTCCTTATTTCAATCCTCCTCTCTCTATTCGAACACTCACATTTTCCTTCCTCTTCATCCTTTCTCTCTTTCTTCCAACTCTCACTTTCAACTAATACTTTGTTTGTTCCTCTTTTTCTTCCCTCCACGACGTCATCCTAGTTTTACCCCGCACTTAATTCAAAGAAAAAAACCCCAAAAAACTTCATCTAACCATTTAAAAAAAAAGAAAGAAAGAATATTTCCAACAGTTTTTTGGTTGGTTTAAAAAGCAGAATGTTGCTCTTTATGTTGCTCCCTTTTCTTCCGTGTTGGCATCCCCCGACTGACAAAGGAACGTCACAGAAAAAATCGAAAGATAGCGATGACGAAGAGAAAAAAAAAGACAACGCAATCTTAGCTTCTAAAAATTCCCTCTCACGGAACTTGCTGTCCCAACCGTTCCCTCCAAGAAAAAACCAGCTTCAGTCTTCTTAGTTACAATCAGATTTGTGTCGGTGGCCCGTGGGGGGAGAAGCTCCGAATATTTCGGCTTATGTCTATCAAAGCCGACTTGCAACTTGTGTATGATCAAAAATTTATCACAGCTCAGTTTTTTTTTCTATCTTTCTTTTTACAACACTCCTTTTTTTGCATTTTTTCTAAATCCCGATCGCTTTCATATTTTTCGTTTTCCAAGATTTGTTTTTGTTTGTCAATTTGTTTGTTACACAACACAAGACGCTCAAGGTTAACGCACACAGATGAACAAAGATATATATATATATATATATATATATATATATATATATATATATATATATATATATATATATATATATATATATAACAAGGAATACCTTTTAGGATTTTTTCAAATTCAATCTTTTTTGTTTATGCACAAGAGAAACGAGAGAACGCATGCCTGGGTCTAAACTGTGCAAAGATTGTCATAACGTTATAGTAGACCGAGAGCTTTCAACTGCATGCTCAGTCATTTTCGAGACCGTGAATGTTTGCATACATTGGAATAAAACATCTGCCCTCTTGTGCGTAAACAAGATATTCTAAATGAAATAAATGAATAGTTGTTCCTTGTTCGACGTATTTAACTAAACATGCATAAATGAATACTTGATGCCGAAATACACTATACCTATATATGTATATAAAGAGAGAGAGAGAGAGAGAGAGAGAGAGAGAGAGAGAGATGTATATATATATATGTACACACACACATATATATATATATATATATATATAAATATATATATATATATAGAGAGAGAGAGAGAGAGAGAGGAATACATAGATGGACAGAGACAGACAGAGAGACAGAGAGAGAATTAAAATGGCATATGGCTGAAATAAATGATTATTTCAACTGTTCCAAGAGGTCTGTTTTTGACCCAAATAAAAAAACCAAGATTTTGAATGTTGAAAGTCCAGGCAACCAAACCCTCCCCATTTTGTAAAATTACTGTAACACAATCTCCCTACACCTTTTAAGCCAACTATCTGGCCTAATGCAAATCTGAAATGAGTCCAGTAAATCAAAGTAATTCAGTGATCAAAGTTTTGTAAATCAAAAATACTTTAATAATCAAAGGTTGTACGTTGCTCTTGGCAGCGTGTATCCTTTGATTTTGCCGAATTTCTTTCCAGAATCCTTTTCTGTTCATAAATAGGCATCGAACAGTGAAACCATAAATCCCTTTAAACCAAAGGTTTCAAACCTTTTCAAAGGACATTGCCCACTTTTTTCAATAAGATTACTACCCCCACACTTTTTTCAAGTAAGTTGCATCAAAAAATGAATTAAAATTCTCATTCTATTCTATAATTAGACAAACCTACACGACCTCCAACCAATGATAGATGAACTAAAAAAAGAGAGCCAGAAAGTTGGCCTATACATGAACTTCAACAAGATGAAGATCATGTGCAACGACCATATCGGAGATAAAAATACTAAGATCAAAATCGAGGACACAAAATTTGAGAAAGGAGATCATTACATCTACCTAGGACAACCAATCTCCATGAGATCCTCAAAAAAAAAAAGGAAATCAAGCAAAGAATCACACTAGGATGGCAAGCCTTTGGCAAAGCAAGCTCAACCTTCAAAAATAAGAAGATCTAATTAATCCTAAAAATAAGGGTGTATAACCAATGCATCCTCCCAGTAGTCATGTATAGAGCTGAAACATGGAACAAAACCAAGAGACAGATCTGCTAATTGAAAACCATGCAATGAAATCTTGACTAAATATTTTACTTCATAGAATTCAATCATACTTGTATTCTTTTAGATCATATACAGTTTTATTACCCACGAGAGATAAGCTGTGCCGAAATTATCTTGAAACGTTTATATTTGCACAAGCATTCAGTTCACACCAACCATACCAGATACCGTACCAGATGTTGGTTGGGACAAGGAACTTACTGGCCTGTGTTCAGCCTCAATAAACTTCTTCAAACATTGGCTGAATTTTGAATCCAAATCGGCCAATGGACGTGGTGGTTACTGCTTCTTCAGTCAATCCATTTCAGGAGTCCACAAAACGTTGGCTGAAAAAAATTAACTCAAGTTCAATTTAGAATGTTTTTTATTCCTGTACTTTATACTCGTGACTTCCAGTCCTCTCATTATTAAATTGAAAAGAGCTTTTCAAGTTCAACATCCGTGCAGTCCCTTATAAACTATTATTTTCTTTATGTCTTTTACATGGTATGGACTTGTCGGCAGTATTCCAAAATTGGTCGAACTAATGTTTTGTAAAGATTTAACTTATTAAATAAACTTTTGTCTACGGAAGTTTGCTTAATGCCACCAAGTGTACTCTCTTAGACCCTCCGATTTTGGTAATTTATTGATCGTAAGTCCCTAATCTTTTTTCCCCATTTACATAGTTTCTATTCTATGGTCTCCAATAAAATAGTCCTAATGAGCATTTCTTGTCTCTGCATGTAGATATTTGCATTTATCTTGGTTGAATAGTTGTTGCCAGTCTCTACAAACATCATGAAGCTTTAGTGGACCACCCTGTTGTGTGAAAGCTCTTTCCATGTACTTTAGTCTGAGGAAAAAATCTACACAACGTACGAGTTTTGTACACATTCACCACTGAACATTAAAGGTAGCACTGCCAGTATTCTCTCTGAAGTTTAATTATTTTTATTAAATTATTAATGCCCAATGTATTCATAATGTAATATAGAGCGATATTTACTTGAAATTAGAGAGGGAGAGAGAGAAATCGATTTTACATACTGCACCCTGACAGAAATTGAAAGTAATTAGATTAAATCTAAAAGAAATCCACCACCCCTGATGAATGGATCAACCCAAAAATACGTGTCTGGTGTTTTCTCTCCCCAATCTTGAGTGTGTATATATATATATATATATATATATATATATATATATATATATATTTATATATATATATATATATAATTGTCCGAACTACAGACAGCTGATTCGATGTATCTTCAGTGTGGCTATAGACATTATTGGCAGAATTGAAACCCTCACATCGGACCCAGAGGCCGTTATCCTAACCCTGGACTACAGAACTGGGTGGTCAGTAGGGCTGAATTTAAGCGATATATTCATTTACGCAGAAAATCCTCGTATGTATATGTATATGTATATATATATATACATATATATATATATATATATATATATGTATATATATATATATATATATATATATATATGTACATATATATATATATATATATATGTGTGTGTGTGTATATGTGTATATATATATATGTATATATATATATATACGAGGAGTTTCTGCGTAAATGAATATGTCGCTTAAATTTAGCCTAACGATATATATATATATATATATATATATATATATATATATATATATATGTATTAGAAGAGGCCAAAATAGGGCAGAAACTTGAACATGTTTGCGTAACGAATCTACTTTCTACTATATTTCCAGCTCTATCCTAAATCAATTTAAGACTTGGAGTGTAAAGTGGAATGTATCGAGCACTCTAAGAAATGAATTCATCACATATCAGACATCGCTTTGTATAATACTGTATTGCAAACTTGATTTGTATTATATATATATATATATATATATATATATATATATATATATATATATATATATATATATGATTTATATATATATATATATATATGATTTTCCTAAAATATCAAAAGACAATTCAAAATTTACACGTCATAGGAGAATAAAAACGCAGCATAATATTTTTGCGAACATTTTCAACTAAAAGTTAGAGGGGGAAAAAGTGTCATCAATGAATTCATAACTTCTCTCGCCTTTTGTAAAGCAGTGATCACTTACTACGGGACCAATTTCGTATAAACGTACATCGCAAATTGTTCCATAAAAACATATATAGGGGAAAATTTTGAGAAACAACAAAAATCTATACGTTAGTACACGCATACCTACAACATATATACAACATATATATATATTATATTTAACGCTCTCTTATTTAGAATTGAGCATTGTTAAGTGGGGCACCTGTCTATTACTGTGCTATAAACAATGCTCTTCCAACTCTGGAATAAAGCACTATAGTAGATGGGGAATTATACGTAAGTAAATATACATTGCTTAGTTTGGTCCTACTGACCGTCTAGTTCCACGTAGGGCAGGGGTAAAATGTCTGCCTCTGAAGCGAAGGTTTCGTTCCGACCTCATGGTACTGGATGTTGAATAGTCTGAAGTCACTCTGAAGAGTTGTAATATAACGAAACAACTGTCTGTGAATGACACAATTATGAATATATATATATATATATATATATATATATATATATATATATATATATATATATATATATATATATATATATATATATAGCCAGCCGGTCTTTCCAATTTAAATGAGATTTTTCATTTTTTCGATTCTGGAATCACTCTCTAATCAAAATTTAAGATACAACATGTCAATTGGCAACACTGAACTTAAGAACACAAAAAAGATTCTTGAAAAAATCTAAATATCCTAATTCCGAAAAAAAAAAAAAAAAAACGAAACCGTGGAAACATTTGAATTGGCAACCCTAAGCCAGACGAGTTCAAAAACTAAAGAAACCAATGTTGGCAGTCCCCGAGACAATTTTGGTTGACGGTTCCTGACAATTACTACATCGTCTGTGTCTAATTTACTGAGTTTCCTCACAGAACCCTTTCTTTTTCTTTTTTTTTTTTGCTCACTGACAGGACACAGTACAATGTGACCCGAAATGTATCCAGCAAAGAATTTAAAAAGGAACGAAGAAAATCCAAGATATATTTCTTGCAGGGGGACTGTGGGGTAGTCCCGTTTAATTGGCTTATCTACAATGGATAAAGCGAAGAGAAAAAGAGAGCGAGAGGGGGGGAGGGAGAAAGGGAAAAGGGGCCACTGAAGTGGGAGGATGATTATGTAGCTTTCCGTCTCGATAAGATCACGGCGGGTCTCCCATCCGGGAAAAGGGTTGCCTTACCGGAAAAGCTGACATAGTGGGGTTAAGATAGCGTTCGGGGTCAATGGGAAAGCACATCAACATCCAACGCTCAGGAACCTGTGACAAGAGTTTGCGACGTAACGACCAGGATTACTCATGCGCTCGGCTGATGAATGAGTATTCAACACAAAAGGAACATATATATATATATATATATATATATATATATATATATATATATATATATATATATATATATATATATATATATATATATATATATATATATATAAGTGAGAGAGAGAGAACAAGAGCTATGGAGTGATTGGTAAAGCAATCCGCCAGATGAAAACACCACTTGGTTCACGATACCAAGGAGAAGGGTGAGGCCAAGACAGGAGGAATTTTAAAGAGAGCACGCACACACACACACACACACACACACACACATATACAGACATATATATATATATATATATATATATATATATATATATATATATATATATATATATATATACGCATCGCTGTTGTTTCGATAGTTTCAATTCTCAGATTTCCAGTGTTCTTTTGAACCGCACTGAGTGCTCCAATAATCATGGGTACAACTGTCACCTTCATAGTACACGACGTCTCCATTTCTCTGCTTTGGGTCCTGATATTTTTCAACTTTCTGCAAGGGTGTCATCTATTATCTGATAGAGTGTCTTCTCTTTGTTTAAAAGACTTTATTTGTGACCCGACCTTTTCTCTGTAGCTCATTCATTGCTATAAAAGGAATGAGTCATCATCATCATCAGTCTTTTAGCGTCCGTCGTTGGACATAGACCTTCCCCAGGATTTACCACACTTCTCTATCATGGGCGTCACGGAGCCAGTACTTCCTGAACTTGTCTAGCTCGTCTCTCTATCTAACATTTTGCCGGCCTCGGTTGCGTATGTGGTCTCGGGGAATCCATGTTGTGAGTCGTGATGTCCATCGATTGTCTGCCATTCTTGCAAAATGGCCAGCCCACCGCCATTTGAGATTTTTTATGGATTCTATTATGTCTTTAACTCTTGTCTTTTCCCGCATGTACTCTGCTGTCTTGTGGTCTCTCCATTTGAGGCCCAGCATTATTCTTTCATGTGCACGTTGCATGGTTCTCAGCTTACGGGTCTGTCTTTTGGTTAAATTCCATGTTTCAGCTCCATATGTGACTATTGGGAGGATGCATTGGTTATACACCCTTCTCTTTAGGATTAATGGGATCTTATTATTTTTGAAGGTTGAGCTAGCTCTTGTCTTTATTCATAACCTAACAGTAACTAAACATAGAGGTAAATGAAGAAAACAAAACTGTAGTGTATTTATAGTCTATTATACGGTTTAGGGTGTTCAAAATAAAAATGTTTTTTTATAATGAATTACAAAAACGTAAGAAAAATTATTTTCATTTTAAAATAAATTAATGAATGGCATCGAGCCACATCATCATTAATTAAGGTCGAAAAGAAATTTAGAACTTTCCCAGATCCAAGGCTGAGTCATGAGGGTGGAGTGGTGGAAGGTAGAGGAGACCGGAGTGTAGGAGGCAGAAGGAGAGGGTACGCGCTGCCACTACGTTGGCTTGCTGTAATACAAAATCCAAATTCTATTTTAACTTTTTTGTTTTTTTTTCGTAAAAGCAAAAACGTGGCGTAAAACGAATAGATGAAGATACCTAAATACCTAAATTTGAATGACATTTGCAGTTTAGCTTCTATAGAAATGGAGAATAAGTCTTTAATTTTGCCTGCTGGTGGATTTCCGTGGTCAAATCGGTAAAGCGCTGTCCATGTCAGATGGGTTTTAGTGGATATGGAATGCAAGTTCGAATCTCGTCGCAGGCTGCTTTTAAACATTTTTTATATCTGATACACGTTGTTTACTTTATGATCGAGGATTCTAAAACGATTGGTCTGGCATCTCTGATCATACTTTGCCCGAGACAATGTCTGGTTTCAGAGACTAATCTCCGACGCAGCCCCGAAAGGGATAAAGCGGATAGTCACCACCTGGCTTCTGCGGCAACAGAAGATAGTACGGGTAACTTTTGTCTCTGAATGGTTCTCCGTTCTGTCTCTACGGACAATGGGGCGACCCTGTAGTGTTCCTCCAAGGACTTATGCCCGGGCGAGGCGGACAGAGATCTTGAGATGCCGATTCGTCAGAATCCTCTCCTCGGCGAGGAAAAGCAGAGAGCGATCCTCCAGGCACCGGCCTGGTTGCAGGAAAGGGGGCTTCACTCTTTTGTTTGGAATCAGAGTTGTCCTTCTCCTAGACTGGTTGCTCTCCAAAGGCTACAATGCTCTCTTCACCCATCTATTTCACCCATAGCTGTGAGTGATGGTTTCATGCCTTTCCAAAACTTTTGTGGCGACCCAGATATAAATATGTATGGATGTCTACAATAGACATCGTCCACATGTCACACTTCTTACTTTTTGGGAATTAAATTGATTGCATGAATGTTAAACGACCCGAATGCCGTAATAAAAGATTCGGGAATAAATACTTAAAAGAAAACTGATAAAAAAAATTAACAATAACATCAATGAACTGTTTTGCTTTTCCTAGAGATGCATATAACAGCACTGGCGGAATCTGGGAGGTGGGTCATGAGTGCAGCCCCACAGAGAGATGTTCTATTTGTTGGGCTGGAAAGAGTGAAATTATATCAATTCACAGCATAGGGTGTTTCCTTGGTTTTTGTAACTTCATGAATAAAACATAAACAGAAAACAAAAACAAAAATTCCCCATACGCGCCAATATCATAAAACCCTGTTATGACAGGTGCCTGCCGTAGAGCAATAATTCAAATTCCAGATCAAATTCCTGATCAAGGCATGACCTAGAGGATCGACGGGTATCATGACCCAGAAGGCATTGCTCGTATCCTCTAAAAGTAACATGTTACAGATTGTACAGGGTTACATGGTACCAGCAGAAAAGAGTAACGTACGTCCTAGCCTGGATCCAGTTTACCTTAGGTGATTCATCCGTAGTCTGGAACCAGGGTTGTCCGTCCACCCGTCCGTCTCCTGGGCTGGAGAGCCCAGTCTATGATACAATCTACCCATTGTTGGAAGTAGACAGGGGCTAGAAAGTCTAATCTGCTATGTTATTTACGCATGGGAGTAGATTCACGCCTTCCACAAAGAGGAAGGAATATAACGTAGACGATGTCTAATGTATGCATACGGGCTTATTCTTATGTTAATAGTGACAAAAATTACCTGTATTATCAAGACTCACAGCATGGATCCCTAGAGATCACATGAGAAACCGAGGTCAACAGAACACAAGATGGAGAGATAAACTAGACAAATTCAGGAAATACTGGCTCCACGACGCCCATACTAGAGAATTGTGGCGAATCCTAGGGAAGGTCTATGACCAACAACAGACGTTAAAAGACTGATGATGATGATGATCTGCAATTGCTGCAGACGTCAGGATATGACTACCAGTCTCATCCTTTGTTGGTACTGTTTGGGAGATTGTCTCTGACCACGAATGACTTGAGATGCCAGAGGAATTGTTTTACAATCTCCGATCGGTAAGTAAGTAGCTTGTATCGAAAAAAAAAAGATAGCCTCTGATATGATTTTGAATTCACATTTTGTATCCATAGGAGCCCATCTGACATGGACAGCGCCTTATCGATTTGGTCACAGGAACCCATAAGCAGGCAAAATCAAAGACCTTTTGCTATTTCAATGGAAGCCAGACAGCAGATCTCATTCGAATATTGGTATTCAGATACTCCCGCTTTACGTCACCTTTTCAACTTTGCGGAAGAAGGTAAAAAGTAAAAAAGTTTAGATTTCATGATGCAGCAAGCCAGTGTATTGGCAGCGCGTACCCTCCTCTTTCCCCCTACATCTCAGTCTCTTGTATCTTCCACCATCCCAACCTCTTGTGATTCAGCCTTGGATCTGGAAACGTTCAAAATTTCCCCGATAAATTAATGGCTGTGTGGTTTAATATTATTCATTTATTTATCTTTGAATGAAGGTTATTTTTCTTACGTTTTAGTGATTTATTATTAAAAAGTTTTTTTCCTTTTGATAATAAACATCGTAAGATCAATAATATGGTATAAATACAGAGAAAAAGATGAACAGATTTATATACCAAACCATTGCAAGTGAGTTCGATTGTTGTTAACTAAAATAATAAGTTGACTAAAAAAGTGAAAAAATAACATCTCTTGGCTAATGACCTCCTGTTATTACACAGAAAATTTGTCGCTCGGCCTAGACAGCGTAAATAGAATAAACAATCAATGTACATATTATATAGGTCATAAAGCTCACGAGGGCAGTTCATTGGGAGAGATTACTTCGTTGAATAGCGCTCCCAACTAGATGTTGTTTTAGAGCTTAGCCATCTCTTAGCCTTGCAAATACAATAGCCGTACGTCTACAGTTGACCTCACTGGCAATGGTTTGAGATATAAATCTTTTGATCTTTTCTTGATATCTATAGATGATTAAAGGTTTTATTGGAAATCATTAACCAGAACTCTCATCAACACAGTTGACATAGATTTCTCTCAGTTTTTAAGCTGGTCTAACTGGCTGGCTGACTATGTATGTATCACGCATACAAGCCGTAGTAATGGAATAGTGGTCTTCTTATTGTGTCTAGAAAAAAAAAAACAACCTTCTCCAAACTCCCGCAGAATTTGTTTCCTTTAGTGAGTGTTCAATTTACGATGTAGGTTTACGCTAAATTGGTCCCTTTATTTGTGTCCGCCTGTTTTCTGAAAGTCAAAACTTTCTTATCAGTGATCACTGCCCCCGAAAGAGAGAGAAGCAGCTAATTCATTGATCACTCTTTTTTCCATTTTTTAATTGATCACCCCCAACATAGCATGCTGTAAAAAAGACATTGGAACGCAGGAAGGTTTCCATTGAGTGAGTAACCAGGCCTGTCTTCACTTTTTAAAGAATATATTAATCTTTCATATTTTGTTTTCGTCGAAGAGAAACATGTGTTGATTCGTTGGAAGAGGATATTGTCCAAACCTTTGTGATTGAGCGCTTTGGTCAAAGTCCTAGGGCTGACTTTATCATCATGAATTCGCTGAACACTCGAATTTGGGACTTATTAATTTAAGACATGAATGATAGAGTGAAGTGAAAAGGAAGAGTGATACCATTATATCCTGTCTTATCGACTCGTGTTTGCAAGTTCTCGGTATTTTTTGTAAACATTGAATTTCTGTCATTAAAAATATTGTCGAACTCCTACTATTGAGCTGAGAGTTATGTACGCAAAAACCAACAACGAATCCACTCTCTCAACTCAGTTCGACTTCTCCTATAACATTATCAACCAGCAAAGGAGTTTAAATGGGACTCATAGATTATTGATAATATTGTACGGAGAGTTGAATTCTATTTTGTTAACCTTTTAGATTTTAATGAAGCAAAGGAGTTTTACTCTAACGTAGCCAACCTTGACAACCATTGCTTTTGGGAATTCTCAAGATCGAGATCGAGCAATGGGTGTTATTTATTTTTGAGAATTGGAACTCGGCGTTCATCGTTTGATTGCTACGAATTTAAATTCAGCGTTTGTCATTTACTCGTTATGGTGGCCTCGTGCAGGAGACGCCTTGCTGGCGAAAACTCAGATTGAGCCGTTTATATCTGTCAGCCGTTGAATACGTTTATGTATAACCTCTCCATGTAAAATCATATTCTTAAATACGTATGTCTATTCTAAAATCATTTTTTCTCTGTCTCTCTTTATACACATATAAAGAGTATGGTTCCAAAACACCACTTACAAATCTGTTTGATCAAATGAAAAATCAAATTATGGTGTTGACTTCATATCTTATTAAAATCTTATAGATTGCACACACACACACATGCGCATATGTATAATGTAATAAGATAAAAACATTAAAATGCAGAATTTGATTTTAAAATTGATTAAATGCATTTTTAAACGACGTACATTCATCGATTCATGTTCATATATTCATATAAACATTTATATATTTATATTTTTTTATACCTGATTGTAAACATCTCTGTAAGAGTGTTTGTCAGTCCCCACTAACGTCATCAAAGATCAATCATTTATTCATTTTTTGATCAATCGTCGTGATAGATATAAAAGTACGTCATCAGCGTTCCAAAAGCCTGGGATTATTGATTAAAGCTGTTTTCTTTAGATGTATATTCAGAGTTTTCCCATCTATAGATCCCTGTATCCGCGATTTCCTTTTCAGTGTTTTTTTTTTTATCGGTGATTTACCTTCCAGTGTTTCCCCCCTTCACAGTTTTCTCTTCAGCGCTTCCCCCTCTATCCACAGTTACCCTCTATCCGCGGTTTCTGTTTCAGTGATACGTGGACACGTCATTAGAATTCCGTTCTTGTTCGTATACAAATGAGCATAATTATATATATATATATATATATATGTGTATATATATATATATATATATATATATATATATATAAATAAATATATATATATATATATATATATATATATATATATATATATATATATATATATAGTGTTACCTTTGATTACAGTCTGTTGAATAGAATAACAGACATAAATAATATATAGGTGTGCATATACAGGTAAGTAAAAAGCCCCATTATCGAATATATTTGCTGAGAGGAGGAAATGACGTCCATTTTCAAAGTTCCAAGCGAAGGATATGATGTGTGAGGAATTTGAAGTAGTGAATTGCGTCTGTCGAATGGGAAAATGGTTTCCTGTTGCAAGAAGTCAAAACACTCACTCGACTCGCTTTGTTCAGTTGCCAATATATATATATATATATATATATATATATATATTTGTTCATTTGCCAAAATGGAGAACATCTGTCTACACATATTATTGTTTGATGTTGACGCCCTCTGTTGTGGTTGACAATCAGTGTAACAACTTGTTTCAGTTATTACTGCTTGGGTGGCACAGCAACAGATCATTTATCCGGCAAGCCCAGGACCGGAGGTGACCCGAATTTCTGGATCCCAGGATTTCTGGATTTTCCGGATTTTCGAACTAAGGCTCAGTATATATTTAAAATACAAATTTGAAAAAAAAAAAAGTTAAAGAACGAAATCGTACTTGACGAGCGATTTTCTACTCTTCCAGAACAGGATCTGTTGGAGCTTCATTTATACACTTGAATTTCTCTGAATTTAGAATCTAGTTATATTTTGAACAGTGTGGCTTTTTTCTCTTTCTCTGTCTGTAACAATAGACTCCTCCACTAAAAGGTAATAATTTTGCTAATCTCCCATCAGCCATTCGGAACAATGGACACTTTCAGCTGTTTCTTCTCTAAAAAAAAAAAGAATATTCTCACAGAAATTCGAATATATTATCAGCGAAGCTGCTGACCAAACAGCCAAGTGGGCTACGGATTCTTTCTTGAGCGAGCGTATGTGCATATCTCCGGGTGCCCCTAGTTATATTTTTGAGGGCTACAACCTTGAAAATCGGCATGGGTACACAATTAGGAAACCATCTAATTATGTTTAAAATATCCTGATAAAACGTTGAAAACCAGTGGCACCAGTTTGGTTATATTCGTCGCTTTGATGAGTGTCTCTAACGTCAACTAGATATCCCACTGGACCCTATTCTGTATGCGACTCATTACATAAACGTAACAGAAATGTTCCCTTTTTAAAACTAATTTAGTCGGGCGACGAATATTCAACACCAACGATGAACACAAGCAATCGAGTTTCAAGCGAAATGAACCCTTTCTAAGCTTACCAAAGGTCACACTTCATCCAAAGAAGGTGGTGCCGTTTATATGATATATATATATATATATATATATATATATATATATATATCATAAGAACTTTCTGCTATGAGCTCACAACGGAGAACCAAACGATTTGTTCAAACAAATACTGCTCCCGATTAAACAAACAGACTAAAGCAATAGACAGTAATTCATTCCAGTCTTTACAGAATACTCTTTATTAGAAAAGTATAATGAAAATTTCCATCCTTTTTCCTACAGAAGGAACCCTGAGTTGTTGTTTGCTGAGGAAGATATAAGTTCTGGGAAGATGGAATCATAAAGCTACTTGAAACATGGCAGAATGTAATGGAACAAAACAGTCTATATGTCCATACGTATAGTACTTGGAAAGGTGAAGATGTCTTCTGTCACGTTGAGAGAAGTGATTGACGCAGTAAAATGAAATTTCATTCATGCAACTGACATAGTAGAATAGAATTCCATCTATGTTCTGATGACGTAATGAAAAGGCTCCATTTAAAGAACAATAAATGAGAATTTATAGTAATGAAAAAATGAACAAACAAGAACGGAATTCTAAAAATGTGTTCAGGTATCACCGAGAGGGGAACCGTGGATAGGGGTGGCCACTGAAAGAGAAACCGCAGATAAGGGGGCTGCTAGAAAGGAAATTAAACATTTTATAAATTAGATCTACAAAAAAAAAAAAAATTATCCTAAGCTTGTGAATGCTGATGACGTAATTTTATATCTATAATGAGAAATGATTGAAAAAAGAATAAATGATTGTTCTTTGATGACAAAAGAGAAAGTAACACTGGAACGTAAACTGCAGATTTTTTTTCATTCCGAGAAAAAGAATAAATGACATCAGTTAACAGGGTACAGACAAAGTGAGTTATAAAGATGTTGGACACATCTAATAAGAAGTAGATAATATGAAATTAAAAAAAAAGCTCTATTCTCCAAATTCATCGATAGACGTGGACCTTCCTCAAGATTCCCCAGGCTTCTCTATCATTGGCGTCGCGGAGCCAGTGCTTTCTGAACTTGTGTAGTTTGTCACATCATCTTATACTTTGCTGGTCACACTCTCGCATATGGTCTCTAGGGAACCACGTCTTTCGTGATATCCTGCGGTTGTCTGATATTCTTCCTACAAGACCAGCACATTGCGATTTGTGTTTTCGAATGGATTCTATGATATCCCTGGCTCCTGCTTTCTTCCTTTAATATACTGTTCTGTCTTGTTATCTCTCCACGGGATGTTGAGTATGATTCTCTCCTGTGCGCATTACAAGGTTCTGAGTTTGAGAGTCGATCTGTTGGTTAGGTTCCATGTTCCAGCTCCATAGGTGACAATCGGGAAGATGTATTGGTTGTAAACTGTTCTTTATAGAACTAATGGGATTTGGGGGGGGGGGTTTGAGCTTTTTCTCCCGAGAGTTTTCCAACCTAAAGTGACACGTCTTCCGATTACTTCTCCTTTAGGGGATTTTATGGAGATTTCACTGCAATGCGAAACTCTATAATCCACGGACATGAATTACAATGTCTATTCACATATTTCATCAAAAAATGGAAAGACAAGTTCTTTTATTTGTACTTGATAAACTGAAGAAACTTTTTGGTTCTTCTTGCCAGAGTTGTAAGGAGTTGGATGTCTCGCCGGAACAGAAGTTTAGAAGTATTGGTTAATCTGGTCAAAGGTTAGGATGGTATCTCAAGCGTCCACTTAGAACAGAGTCAACCTTCTTGGCTAATGCGGATGCCACTCGACACAAGAATCCTGAACGCCTTGACAAAATGGCGTTGTTTCATAATAAGCCGCGGCTGGTTGGTTAAGAAACATGTAACACAAGAGCAGATGACATCAGTTCCACACTTCTGGTCGCAAGGAAGTTCGCCTGACATTGACTTAGTTTCCTGAACACTTGATGCATCTACACATCTCTATAAGACGCTTTTCGATCGGTCGGTCCCAGTAATGTTAAAGAAAAGAAATAGTAAAGAAAGAAAAAGGTTTGATATCAATAAAAGACCACGATTCCAATCATTTTTTATAACCAGCTGCTGATGATGACGTAATAGGATATCCGAGGTCTGCATTTTAGTATTTAGAAAAAAAGTAAAAAATAGAAGAAAAAAAACGAACCGAAAAAAAAAACAAAAAACAACGCCCAAAATAAAAAGTCATGATTTTTATTGAAAATAATGCATGCTGAGTATTTTTATATCACAATATTTTACAAGTATGAGAATCAGTTTACTCGGATGAAGACGACTTGATCTTTCTCCAAACTCTTTTCTTCCTTCTTCTCCACTGATGGTGGACACATCCCTGAACTTATGGTTCTTGTGTCTTCTATTTATCTGTTTCTTCATTTATCGTGATTAACTTGTTAAATCATCTTTGTTTTCACCAATCATATACATACACATACATACACACATTGCCTGCAACACTTTTAGTATCTGTAGCAGCCACCAGCAAGTACTCCTCTATACTGTCTTCTCAAATTGCATAATTTCCCCCTCTGCCTTTCGACCCTCTTATTGAATTATCTAATTTTATTTTCTCCACTGTATCTTTCAGCTCCAGCTGTAGTCATTTTCTGCACAAAAAACAAAACAATTTTACTAATTTTGTTCAAAGTTCAGTGTAAGAATGAAAAAAAAAACGTTAATTTTAACAAATTGAAGAAAAATGCACGATGTTATGACAGCTGTCAGAATACAATAAAAAGCGATCTGTTTTTAATGATGTTTATTAAATATAAGCGCTCCCAATGCCATATAATGGCGAAAACAGAAGAGACGTTTTTTCATCAACCTGATATATATATATATATATATATATATATATATATATATCGATACACACGTACACATATATATAATTATATATATATATATATACATATATATATATATATATACATTTATATATACATGTATACTTATATGAATATTTATCTATATATGCATATATTCATGTATATACATACATCTATATAAATATATTTGCATTTATATAAATATATATGTATTTATATATTTGTTTATATATACATATACACATATATATATATATATATATATATATATATATATATATATATATATGTATATATATATATATATATATATATATATATATAAAGCAGGGAAATCTGTATATCTGTGAATCTTTCCATGGAGATTATTACACAAAGAAATCAGAATAGACGGTGAATGCTCAAGTAACCTCATATTTGCTGACGACATCGTCCTCTTTGCTAAAAGCCTTCATGATCTCCAAATAATGCTAGACGAACGAAATGAAGGAAGCAAGAAAGTTTGCCTGCACTTGAACTTAAGCAAAACGAATATCAAAATTGAAAATGCAGAGCTGAAAAGAGTAGACCACTACATTAGCGTATTTCAGCATTCAATTGGTATGTTGTACATCGAAAAACAGGGAGCAAGGGATGGCCAATATTCTCAAAAGTGTACAGGTCTTATTAACAGGAAAACACTGCTAATACCTGTATATTTTGAATAGATTGCTGGTAATCTTTACGATAGAAATGCATCTCAAAAAGTTTGCTATAGGAATGCATTGAATTTCAACAAGAAAATGATATTAGCGTTACAGACAGAATAAGGCTGTTACATATCTAACATAAATGCATTATTAATGATTTTCGATGGAAATGAATTTTGATTACAATATGAATTACTAGGTAATATAACTGTACTATTACACACACACACACACACACACACACACCTCCTCCATTCTTGGGTTGAGCACTCTTAGGTAGGGCACCTGTCTGCTTGGACAAATAGGCAACATTTTTCCAACTATTGAATTAAGCACGCTCGTAGATAACAAATTATGAGTAAAATAGATATCGCTAAATTCGGCCCCAGACAAGGGTGGAACACTAGATTCCAGGTGCAGAGCAAAGGTTTTAATCCCGCCTGGCGGTACTGGGGGGATATCGAGTCTCTACCCACACAGAAGAGTCGTAAACGACAGAACAGTAGCCTGTGGATGACATTTTATATATATATATATATATATATATATATATATATATATATATATATATATATATATATATATATATATATATATATATATATATATATATATATATATATATATATATATATATATATATATATATATATATATATATATATATATATTGAGTTGACCATAGAGGAGATAGTATAGTTTGGTTTCACCTTCTATCATTTCTTGATAATCACACCATCACATTAATTGACCATTTATCAGCACAAAAGCTTAACTCTGCGAATCTTTTACATTCTTTGTTCATATCCCTCCTGTTCTTCGAATATATGGAACAATTTCTCGTTTTACGGTCTCTTTATAATTCATAACACATAGCGTTTGTATTCTAGCAGAATAATATTAAGTAACATCGCTTGCTTGGAAAAACGAACCTTTCAGAATTGTTTCATTTAAATTTATTCCTTTGACAAACCCTGGACACGAAATATACAAGTATGACAAACTTGATTTGAATACTACTATTTCCGTATTGCTCACATACATGTACTAGCATGGGACCAGTAACAAACGGGGAACATTATGTCTGTTACAAACCAACAAATATGCAGAATGTGGATGATTGGGCAAGTTCGAAAGTTACAGAGGTAAACCAGTCACCTAGCTGACGTGTTCGTGTTTTATGTGTTTTTCAATTAGCAGTGATCAGATGATAACATATATTCACGATTTTTAAATACAAAATTTTGGGGTCGTATTATATTCGGAGTCACATTGTACTCAAATGAATAATATATATCAAACTGATTAAATTGGATATTGAATCTAAAAAAAGATGGCGTTGACAATTTTATACTTTTTCTTATCTATCCATGGTTTGTTTGTCAAAGTGGTCTACGATTTCTGATGGCGTATCTTCGTTCTTGTTGTTTTGAAAATTAGACCGTCCGTCTGGCGACTTTGGCTGCTTTAATATCCACTTCCCACAACCTAATCTGATCGGCTGACAATACATCTTAAAATCGTGATTTTAAGAATCTATGTATTTGTAGCTCAATTGTATGAGCATCTGTCTACTAATTTCGATATCTGATGGTCAAATGGTGGTAGTGTGGCTTATGATTTTATTTAGAAGTTTGGAATAGAGTGACTGTATGGCAGACATATGTACAACGACGAACAATGGTATTTATATCGCCAGAAAAATGATATTAGAGACAATGTGGACACCAAGTTAAATTCAGTATGAGTTTTATTCTCATTTTTGTGGAAGGTTTTGCTTGACGGCACAGGATTCATCATAGAAGGAAAATAAGATCATAACAAAATCATTTAATTTTATTTTCTTTGTCCGAGAAATCTTGCTCAATCAAACAAAATATGTCTCAAAAAAACTTATTTTAAATTATACTTGGTTACCACATTGTCTCTGTTATCATAACGTACGATATATGCTATCCGATTGTACACCATAGTTAAAATATATATATATCCTTGACAAAGTCTTGAATACGTCCCTGGCGAAGTTTTGATAAACATATCAAATGATTCATTGGTCACCCATCAAGGTTGTGACAAAACTGTTCCAACATTCTACATGTATGTGTGTGTGTGTGTATGCGTACGATTGGATGTAGGTTTTCGTGGGCGTAGCATCCAGCATATGACGACATAATTAAGAATATTAAATTTATGCTTACATTGTACATATGGTCATTAGTAAAAAAAGTACCCAGCAAATACGAAATATTTTTCTTAATTTTATCTAGATCACTGCAAACTCCTATGCAAATATGATCCTTTATTGAAAACATTTGAGCTCTCAAATCTCTCCAGACTTAACCGCATTCTTGTTTACTTACATATATACATTTACACATGCAAATATGTTTATATAGATATATGTGTGTGTGTGTGTGTGTGTGAGTGTGCACGCGCGTGTATACATATGTAAATGAATATATGCGTATATATAAATACATATGTGTGTGTATATATATATATATATATATATATATATATATATATATATATATATATATATATATATATACCACAGTGGCAGCAATCCTTTATTCAAATGTACATTATTAAAAATAACTGACAGAATTTGTGAGTTATTTTTTACAATGTATATTTGAAATATAACTATACAACTATATATATATGTGTGTATTTGTAAAATATGTGTGTGTAAGTGTATGTGTTAGTGTGATGATTATATATATATATATATA
>OY735229.1:9624282-9654282 GCA_963457665.1 Thysanoteuthis rhombus | reverse complement strand
AAGTGAACGCAAGTAGCCTGGAACGAAATTCTAGCTTGGAATGTGAATAAATATCAACATCTTGCTTAGAGTGTCGAATATTTCTGTTGGTGTTGAGAACAGAGACGCTGCTGAGATAGCAAGTGAGTTGGCAATTTAGAAATGCACCCGAGTCCCGAACAGAAGGAGCCCCCGATAGCTTTAGAAACAGTAGTTTATCTACTTTATTTCCACTGACATTATACAGTAACGAGGATATATGTTTTACATACATGAATTGCATAAATAATTATTCAACCCTTCCGTCGTTTTAACCAATTGTTTGATAATGCATGACTTTTTATTCCAAATTTTCCCTTTTCATCGAATCGCATTAAATGTTGGAGGCGCCCCTAACGAAACCAAGCCCCCGGTTGAGAGAGGATAGATGACAGAGATGACAAAGAATCTGTTTCAGTCTGTGACGCAGACACAATCCAAAAGCTGCATAACGACGAACAATAAATAAAACCAGTTGCGCAACCGACAGCGCTATAAAAAGATCAACCAATCTTATTTTAAACTCAAGCTCAATTATTGATTATTCACTAATATCGACCGCCTATTAATACGCATCAGTCTACGTTAGTAAACCATTTTTTCTAATAGGTTTTACTTTTGAGAGAGAAATGATAATTCAGATTCAGGATCAAAGCCGCACCTCACTAAAAAATATTTATCCAGTATAGATTATTTCATTTTATGAAGGGAATAGGGAATCTCATTCTGGGTCTTTATTATTATCATCATCCATTATAAGCTCACTGTTGGACAAAGGTCTTTCCCGTCTCCTTCCTTGTTGACTGCGATTCTTACTATTTGACCTTTCTATCTCATCCCTCAATCCAATGTCTGGTCTTTTCATACTGTATTTACTGTCCCATAAGCACCAATCGGCTAGTCTTTTGTTCCATCTGTTGTCACCTCTTCTTGTTAGGTGCCCACCCCACCCTCATTTTGTTGCTTAATTGCTTGTATGATATATTTCTTGCTAGCCCTCTCACTGATGTTGAATCTTTTCTATCTCTGAGAGCTATTCATACCATTGCTCTTTCCATGGCTCTCTGTGCGATTCTGAGCTGGTTTTTACTTCGTTTTATTGTTTTCCATGTTTTGTATCCACTGTACGCATATGTGTGTACGAGCGTACCTGTATTTATGTACGTGTGTGTATGTGAGCGTATGTGTGTAACTAAGCCCAAAACTATCAGCGTGTAACAAAGCTGTCATCATCATCATCATCATCATTATCAGTCTTTTAACGTTCGTCGTTGGACATAGACCATCCTCAGGATCCGCCACGATTTTCCATTATGGGCGTCGCAGAGCCAGTATTTTTCTGATTTGTCTAGCTCATCTCTCCATCTTGTATTCTGTCGGCCTCGGTTGCGCATGTTATCTCTGGGGATCTCTGCTGTGGGTCGTGATGTCCATCGGTTGTCTGTCATTCTTGCAATATGGTACGAAGCAGTGACGTTGCATAAAGGTTAAATATGGCTGCGTTTTATTAAAGGAGTGTATGATTGGCTACAAGGAATTTCAAACTGATGGTCGGTTTAGGAAACGTGTGTGAAAGAACGGAACAAGTCAGAAACAGATCCCTACCTTTGTTGATGATGATGATGATGATGATGATGATGATGATCATCATCATCATCATCATCATCATCATCATCATCATCATCATCATCATCATCATCATCATCATCATCATCATCTACTCTGGGCCCACTGCTGTACAAAGGCTTTTCCCAACTCCTGCTATGATCACTGGGCGTTCATGTTGGGTTTTCTGGGAGATTTTGGCTAATTGGGCTCACTGTCCTGTCATAGCTGGGGAGAGAATAGATGGATTGATGACTTCCATGGGAGATATTTTGAATATATATATATATATATATATATATATATATATATATATATATGCAAATAAGGAATATATATGTGAATAAGGAATATATAGTTAGAGATATAGATATGCATGTTTTAATGAATGTGTATGAATAAGGGAAGACAGAGAAGTTGGATGGATGATTTCTAAAGGGGCTATTTTAATATGAAACTATGCATGTGTGTGAAAAAGTAATATATATATATATATATATGTATATATATATATATATATATTATGATAATAATAATTAATTGTTTCAATGATAATAATCAATAATTTTGTCATCTACATACCTTATTCGTATATATATATATACATATATTCCTTATTCACACACACACACACACACACACACAAATTCTTATTTGCATACACATGTATGTATGTGTGAATAAGGAATACATATATATAAACGCAAAAAAGGAATATATGGACGTGTGTGTGAGTAAAAAGGATATATATATATGTATGTATATGCAAATAAGGAATATATATAAGTATATGTATATATGTATGTGAATAAGGAATTTATCTGTGTGTGTGTGTGTGTGTGTGTGTGTGTATGTGTGCCTGTGCCTGTGCATGTGTGTATGTGCGTGTGTGTGTAAAGAATGAAAGAAAAGAAACTGAATTTCGCTCGGACCGAATTATTTATGGTCGTAAGCGAAACAACAGCAATGATCAATCAGTAGCGTGAATAATTCGGTTTGAACTGAATTTCATTTCTAAACCGTCTTTCCTTTTTCACATTGTCCGATACTAATATCAATTACTTATTATATATATATATATATATATATATATATATATATATATATATATATATATATATATATATATATATATATATATATCATCAGTCTTTTAACGTCCATCGTTGGACATAGATCTTCCCCATTCGCAATGATTCTCATGGGCGTTGCAGAGCCAGCATTTCCTGAATTTGCCGCATATATATATATATATATATATATATATATATATATATATATATATATATATATGTGTGTGTGTGTGTGTGTGTGTGTGTGTGAGTATTCATATAAATATGTTTTTAAAGTAAGCTCTCCCCTCTCACTCTCTCTCACATCCCTCTCTTTCTCTCTCTCTTTCTGTATATATATATATATATATATATATATATATATATATATATATATATATATATATATAGCAAGAGTGAGAGAGAGAGAGAGAGAGAGAGATAAGGAGAGGAGTGATATCGATACGTTGATATATACAGAAGTACAGTTACTGGTGCTAAAAGCCTAACCAAGTTGAAGCTTGTGTGTTTTCGGTTCATTTTGCTGGAATTCTCTTGGCAAAGGCATGAATCAGCATCTTTCTATGCTCTCCCTTACAGACCGATATCTTGATGGAAATTTCGTGGCTCTATTGTCACGATTCTTGGTGGTGGAGAAAAATGTACGATTAAGTGACCCCAACCCCCTCGCCTAATTGCATTATTTATGATGGGTAGGTAAATTGATTGATCGATAGACTGGTCTGGTTGGTCACTCAAAAGAAACCATCATATGACCAATGTCTTTTGGCATCAAGCTGTGTTGAGCTTGATCAATAAAAAAATTGAAAATGGGGTGATCAATGAATAAGCTATTTTCTCTCGCTTGTTGCTGGGCAGCGCTTACTGGATTTTCGATAAGATAAGCGTGAATGCGGCCAGACAAAAACTACCAAATCGATTTAGCATAAATTTACATTATAAATTGAACGCCTCCTCTAGTGCCTGTTTGGAGTGGAATTTGAAAAGAGAAATTCTTTCATATAGCCGTAATGAGGAGAAAATATTGAAAATTTCCAGCCTTCTAGCTCCATTGAAGCAGCCTATACACAAATATAGAAATAGCTAACTAGCTAACCAACCAGACATTTAAAAACTGAAGAAACTTATGTTGACAGTTTTACCCGACTGTTTCTAATACATACATAAATGCATAGATACACAGAGTATATATATACATATATATATATATATATATATATATATATATATATATATATATATATATATAGACTCAACAATTATAGACATAGGATCAAGTCAAAAAATAATCGTAGCCCACTTCCCGTAGAACTACACTTTCGAACACCTGACCACAATTTTGCCATTGATGCTAGCTTCACCATCATAGAAAAAATAGAAAACACTATTCCAAGTGACATAACTAAAGTTCTAGAGAAACACGAAGACATGTGGATTAACAAACTTAAAACCCTACATCCGAATGGATTAAACACTAAACTGAACAACCCTCACCACACAGAACTCTAATACACAAAACTCCTACAATTGATATCCTCACACCCACATCTAAGACACATTCAATAATAGAAGCTTCAAAGTCACCCAGACCCATAGGAAAAACTTCACCTTAGCCTGTTATAACCCCTGTCCAAATCATAGCCAAAACATTTTCAATAACTTCTAAAGTTGATACCAATGTAGCTCCTTGACCTCACCACCCCTCCTTCTATACTACCCCAAACATACCAAAAAATCTAACTCCACATCACTCCCCCCTACCTTCACACACTCTGCCCTCCCCAAGACCAACTGCTGCTGCTTTACCAAAGACCTGATACCTACCGGACATTCTTCCATTCAGCAGGAGGCCTCCAGCAGCCCTGACAACAAAACTCACCCACAATGCATAGCTCCTGGCAGTGGACTCTGGTTCCACATGGTACATTTTAATACACACTCACACAGCACACACCACTGATGATGGGAACAATCCCGAAACATGTATGGACTATTTACTCATAAGGATTAATAAATCTTACCTCCAAACACCTCACTCCCGAGTCTGTCTCACTCTCTACAGTACACATTATATATATATATATATATATATATATATACATAATGTGTATGTGTGTATGTGTTTATATGTATATGTGGGGTTGCGCGCACACACACACATACACACACACACATACACACAAAAACACACACACACATATATACATATAGGTACATCAAAAATCCCTTATCCTAACTTTTCAAGAAGCATTCATGTTGTACATCAAATATTTTTCTCTGCATAATTTCCTTCCTTGTCAAACTACATTCAGTGGTGGATATCAATTTCATAGATCAAATATTATTGAGTAGAAATTTCTTCAAATAACTATGCATCAGGTTTTGGACTAATTGATCCACCGTTACGTACGCCCGTGCACACAAGTGCGCGCACACACGTGCATATATATATATATATATATATATATATATATATATATATATATATATATATGATCGTATTATGGATGTTGAGTGATAATTAGATAAAAATGACAATTAGAAGGTGAAGCGAAAAAACTCAAGAGATATGTGTTACATTTCAATTAAGATATCAATTGATTGCTAGACAATCTCTCCCCATCATAAAATACAAATAAAAAAATCAATTTATTTCCCTAAAATTGACCATTTTCACTGTCTCTCTTATCTAAAACAAGCCAAACACCCACAGAGAAAAGATACTTGAATCCTCTGACCAATCTCATTTCAAACCAAAGATCACCCTCAATTGCTAAGAAACAAACATCTGTCCTCCTGCTCTTACTAAACAACCAAAAACAGAAAAAAATTGCACATTCTCCTCTTCAGCATCAAAATGTAAACAGCATATTTTTCTCTGTGAAACTGCTGCAAACATTTCCTCTGAAAAAGATAGCAGGCCCTCATCGAAATGCATCAAACTACGCCCCCGGAACAATAATAATTTTTTTAAATGCAACACCTATCTCTTTTTCACATTACCTATCAATTATCATTTTCATATATATATATATATATATATATATATATATATATATATATATATATATATATATATATATATATATACGTGCATTACAGAGAAAAGTAAAAGTTATCCACTTAATAAAATGTAAAAAAGACATTGTGTTAGTAACGTCAACCAGTTTCATGCTGTTGTTATCAGAGGGATATTATAATATATACATACAGACAGAGAGACAGACAAACAGACTGACGGACAGATGGGTAGATATAGATAGAGATTCATATATACATATGTATATATACATATGGTTATATAAAGATATACTGAATTATTTATGAATAAATGTACACAGATATAAATTCGTGTATATATATATATATATATATATATATATATATATATATATATATATATATATAATTATGGAAACTATCTATACATAGGAATAGATAGACAGACAGAAAAACAAGCATAAATAACTCAAAACAAAAACGAAATCATCCCGTTGATCAAAAGAAAATATTAACAGTTAGAGATTCAACGATTCCACGTCAGCCTCCATGTTTTTTAGAACTTCAAAAAAGATGGCTCCGCTGGAAACCTCAGCGATTCACTAAACGTCAACTCACTCTTCTGGCCGACATCAATTAATTGTGTTCCCTTCTCTTACCTCCCACAAACGCAGAGTACATTATTAGTTTTTCTTTGTGACTGAGAATCTTCAGCCAGTATCCTAATAAAAAGAATATATATATGCATCTTCCATTAGAAATGACAAACAAGGAGCGTCTTTTTCAATTCTCCTAGTATTTACTTGTTTACTTACAAGTGAACGAATCTTTGGTTTCGATGAAAATAGATAATCCAAAGATACAGAGTTTTCGGCTGCACTATCTGCCATTTTCAATATCAAACGTACTGTTCAGAATATATATATATATATATATATATATATATATATATATATATATATATATATATATATATATATATATATATATATATACTAGCTGGCGTACTCTGTTTTTGCCCAGGATAAATAATCCCAAATATAACATGAGAGGAAAGCAAATTATATTTTATAGAGATTTCATAAAATAGAAAAAAGTAATATGCCTATATAGTACCTGAGAATTCTCATATGGATATACCATATGCAAGCATGCATATATATATATATATATATATATATATATATATATATATATATATATATATTAAATCACAACATTAATTATAATTGTACATGTACACTCACACACACACTCACACACACACAGAGTCGTGTATATTTTTATTAGTGTGCACATATGTGAATAAAATATATATTTGGATGGACAAACATGTAGCGTAATTATCTTATAGATATCGTAATTGATGAAACATGTAGACATGAACAATCCATTATTGGAACACAGACATAAATGCGTGTATGTATCCTGACTGTACAGACAAAATTATATATTTTTCATATTTATATCATTATGTCTCTTAAAATGAAAATATATACACACAAAGACGATAAACACGTATATTTCTTTGAAAACAATCGTTATGCAAATATACATTCATTATCAAATATAATGTACAAATGCCAGAAAACTTATTGCATAAACAAATACATAGATATATACATATTTGTATACACGTATAAACATATATATATATATATATATATATTTGTGTAGATGTATAGACATATATATATATATATATGTATATATATACATACATACGTACATACATACACATATATAGTTAGATATTAACAATCCTATGAAAATAGATAATCACATACATATGATGAAAACATTACAATTACAGATCTTTTCCGATATATATATATACTTATACATGTGCATACACGTCCAAGCCCTTAATTTATTCTCATACACACTCAGATAAATGAAAACTCCTACTGCTTACCCTAAATCAGACTAATGATACGTTCTCCCATCGTTTATCTTGACGCAAGTTTCGAGTTCCTGTGAAGCGGATACTTGCACTCTTATATATTAAAACGTTTCCATACAATTACACCCCCACAGGATGCCAACTAATACTCTGCCAAAGAAGCACACCACTGTTTGAAGACATAATACACAATTACTTACTCATAATTCGAATATCCCAACTACAAACACTTGCCTATTTATTTCCTTGCATGATTTGCTTTTTGAGGAAGCCCAGAAAAATGAACAAAACTTCCAATACTGTCATTCAGTTCTCATATATATATATATATATATATATATATATATATATATATATATATATATATATATATGTATATATAAATATATATATATATATATATATATATATATGTATATATATATATTCCAGACAGCTTTACAACTTCAAACACTAAATACAATGAATGAAATGAATTTTTCCAACATCTGTTATTTCAGTCAATTATTTCCCAATATCCGATAATGTGATTTATGTATTTGCTAAGTGCTTCTCGTTCAACACAGAATAGGATATTATTATTCTATGAGTGAATTTTTTTTTTTGGGGGGGGGAAGTGGGGACACCGTTTTGGGGATTTTAAAACAAAACAGTAATTAAGACATGGCACCTCTGCAGTTTTGATCAAACACCACCTCCCCTTACGTAGCAATTTTTATACATAGCTTTATTTCATGTCCCAATACATGCAGTTTGCTAATACACACACACACACACACACACACACATACACACCTATATATATATATATATATATATATATATATATATATATATATATATATATATATATATCATAAGCCATTATAAGTCCACTGCTGGACAAAGGCCTTTTGCATCTCCTTCCATGACGACTGCAACTTTGTATGACATACTGCAGAACTGATCTATTTCATCACCCCGACTTTTTTTTCTGGTCTTTACTTACTGTCTTTACTGTTTTATGGAGACCAATTGGTTAACCCTTTGCCATATTTTTGTCATTTCTTTATATATATATATATATATATATATATATATATATATATATATATATATATATATATATATACCTAATTCTCACCTACCATATATATATATATATATATATATATATATATATATATATATGTATGTATGTATGTATGTGTTTATAGTAGGCGAGAAACAACTGCCAGTTAAAATGATTTGTATGTGTGAATTATGCGTTTACTCGTATATACCTGTCAAAAAATAACAGCTTTATCTATGTACAGATTGGCCTTAAGAAGCATAGAGCTATCTTATTAGATATTTTTTTTAATAATCCAAGTATCCTAATTTTAAGTATATCTTGAAGTCAAATCAGATTGTTTTGAAGGGTGGTTAGCCATACAATATTGAAACAAAATTTCTTGTTAGTAATGTCGCCACTGATATTGTGTGGTATGATAAAAAAAGTAATGGAAAGAAACATTTTATCAAAAATATGAAATTGAATATTATTTTTATTGAAAAAAGTTGGGGAATAATAAGACCAAAAAGCTAACTTTTCAAAAATAAGCATTCGGCCATAATTTTTCTTTTTAGCCATTCAGCAATATCATTATTTATAAATCCTCTGTTTTTTTTTTAATGTCTGCTGTGATCATTGCGATGCTTCTGGCCATTTGTGGCAATTTCTGCAAGTTTTGGGCCAGAAATGTATCAAAGTATCTCACAATTTCCCCGTTGTCTGTGACGTCATCACAAAGTTGACGACGTCTAAAAATAGTTATTACCGTCCTTAACAAATGAAAATGTCTTGCTCTTCCTTCTGAAATGTTACAGCAACTCGTTTGAGAACCTATACCTTCTGACTCGAGTGTAACGGTTTGTACTGAATTTAAACAGCATTAGATAAAATTAATCTCCTAAATTAAAAAGAATCTGAGGTAAAGATTCCAAGCAGGTGAGTCTCTAGATGAAATATATAAAGAAAAATGTTGAAAGGGGCCTGTTTACCAAGAAAATCAGCATTGGAATACTTTGTTCTACCCATGCTTGAACACACATTGAATAAAATTAGGCAAGTATCCCAAGTTGGGGACTATTTCTCTCTGCCAACTGTCTGTCTGTCTCTGTCTGTCTGTTTCTTTCTGTTTCTCTTTCTTTCTCTCTCTCTCTCTCTCTCTCTCTCTATATATATATATATATATATATATATATATATATATATATATATATATATGTATACATGCTATGTTTATTGAATTTTGGCTGCAAAACTTTCATATTTCACATCTTCTTCGTGCCAATTTATTAAAATCGATGACATTTGACGTATACTTAAAAAACAGAAACACGTTTATCTATAGACATAAGGCGTAAACATCAAAAGTTCCTGTCCTCTAGCTCTATTGGTGAGACTTGTACGTATGATACTCAGTTAGCCAGACCAAATTAAAAACTGAAAAAAACTATGTTGATGTAGAATAAGTTGAAGTGAACAGTTTTTGTTGACTGTTTCCAACTTTTGATACGGCCATAGTATTGATACAAATCGCTAAAAGTCCACTCTCTATTTAACGAAAGCTTTCGGACCGATACATTCTTCCGGCTTCCTCTTAATGTTCGATGTCTCAGACATAAAGTGGTTTTATTATCCAAAACACTTTTTTCTCCATCTTTGCTCTTTCAATAGAACGTATGTCTCGATATGTTTTCGGTCATATTTCGCGCTGATGCCCTGAGAAAAGGCAACATACGTGCTGGCAGACCCATCTCCAGTCAACTTGACCATTTTGTACTCTCTCTCTCTCTCTCTCTCTCTCTCTCTCTCTGCATAACTTGGCTGCAGCAGCACCATAATGGCTGTTTTGTTTCATGTTAATTACAGAAAATTGCACTTAACCATATCCAGCAACAATCGGTTTAAATAGACCTATGTGAGGCGCCTATAACATAAGGAATAGCGAAAGCTGACGTGTGGCAAATTTGCAGGCATTCCTGGCTTATCTCCAGAGATCCGGAAATATGGTGGCCTTACTCTGCATGATAAGCTCCATGAACACGTTGTGAACTGCTGGGAACAAGGCAAAATACCCAAAGACTTCAAAGACACTGTTTTCAGAACCTTTCATATAAACAAAGAAGACAAGTCGGCCCACTCATTCTACAAGAGTATCATTTTGCTCTCAATCACAGAATACTACTTCATTGACTTGAAGCTCAAGTTGCCAAGGATAACCTAAGAGTTAATGCGAGGCACGACCGACATGGTTTCGCACTGAGCAAAGCAAGGAACAAACCAAAGGGCTGTTTGTTACCTTTGCAGTCGTGACCCAAGTCGCTCAATGCAGTGAGTAGGTTAGACATCTGGAAATCTTGGTAAAACTAGGATGTCATCCGTAGATTCACGCTATGATTTTTCAACTTCACGAAGCACGGTTCAGATTAGTTAAATGCAACAGTGACTGCCCCAAACCAATCGCAAATGGTGCAAGCAAGACTGTGTACTGACCCTAAATCGTCGACCAAAACTGCCAATATCAACATAGTCAACATCAGCATATTTTTTTCTTCAGTTTTTAAATTGATCTGGCTAGCAATCCATGTATATGTCACACGTAAATGCTACGCTAATCGAGCTAGGCGCTGGATTTTTTTATATATCTGCTCCTTATTGTCAAGACAAAAGTCTTTTTCTACAAATTTCCCCTCAAAATACCTTTCTTGTTGGATAGCGAGAGTTTAATCTATAATGTGAGTTCTTGCATAATCGTTTGCTTTAGCGTTTCATTTCCTAGTGATCAGTGCCCAACTAAAGGCAAACAAAGTATCTTATTCATTGATCACCTTTTTTCCGTTTTTTAATTGGTCACTCCTAACACGGCATCTTGCTAAAAAGAGTGACTAAACCAACCTGTTTTCAATATTGGTAAGCATGGTATCAATAGGGGTTACGGAGAAAGAGATGGATTACTGGAACATCGTGTACACCAGCAAATGGAGTAACGGCAACCTGTTCAACCTGAAGCGATTCTGGGCACGCACGACCATGATGCAGTAGGTCATAGGGTGTGTTTGCAAGCAACACTGTTCATATAGCTTGCTCGGAAGCTGCCCTTCATCAGGTACCATTCTGTTTTCGAAAAGCCCCCAAAAGACGGTTATCCCCCTCCAACCTACTCTGAAACCAAAGTACCATCCGGTTTCCGTCACCATCGGCTCGAAGGAGTTGAAAGTAGTCTAGAACTTACCCAACCTAGGCTGTCACAACCTCAGACATCAGAGAGATTAACAACAGGCTAATGTTACCCAAACCTTTGGTAGATTACACAAATATGTCTCAAGTAACAAAAACATCAGAAAAGACAACAAAAAAAAGAAAGACATATATACGGTTTCGAATCTCGTGTCATACACCAACGGTAGCTACGCGCAACCGAGCGCTTCTACCAGTGCTGTTTCTCCACCAATCTCAATATACGCTAGAGCGTTTCAATTACAAACACCGATATCCCGAGGTCAACTGGGGCCACATGCATTGAGGCATTGCAGCAAAAGACTAATCTGTGTTAAGGCAAACCACGTGGCAAAGGTGGAGGGTCATCGGCTACCAGAGGGCTTCCTATTCAGAGAATTAGCTTATGGCTAGTGGAGTAGTGAAGCCCCATAGAAGAGTGTGGATTCAACCTTTGCCAGTAGATAACAGAGGCCGCCGACACAAGTCTAACGAGAAATAACCTCCTTTGCCAAAACAAACCATGGAGCAGAAGCAGAATGAAGAATACAACACTACAAAGCGGAAGCTTTCCTCAGCTGCCAGAACTTCATCTGCTACCGTTGTGAATAGGTATGCTTATCTTCCATAGACATCACTGGCCATCCGAAGCCTGCAATAGCAACAGACGTGGAAAATCCCCCATAATCTTCGTTTGCTAAGCCAAGCTATGAATTTTGACAGATCGAGGCCAGAGATCAGACTAACCGAATTAATCGTCATCAAATTTCTATGGGATGCATATTTTAGTCAACACCCACTCACCAAGATATACCTCAAGATTTCTTCCTTTCTCTCTTAATAAATATCTGAGCCAACCTGTTTTATTCCTTCCAATAGTATTTATAACATTTGTTCACTATTTTGCAGGTGGAAAGATATTAAAAAAATGTAAAAATGGTAACACAAGTGTATCAGTGCACTGACACCCGATCTCTGTGGAGGCGGTTTCAATATCGCTTAGAGCAGCATTACTGAAACGATCTGATCCCGTGGACTGGCAACGTTTTAATCTTCCAATGTGTCATGGACCGGTAGTATGCCTGTGCCAAATTATTATTCGATACTAATTATTAGATATTTAAAAGAACTTTCTCTAAGCCTACGGAATACGCGTAAGAAAACCACGTTATATATAAAGCTTTATTTAGTTTCACTATTGTAAAAGAATGCCAACTCATTGCCAAGAACATCTTCTTGTAATAAATACTGTAAACGTCATTAAAGATTTGAAACCGAGCCGCGTAGAGGCAGCCAATGGTTCATGTACCGACACCCGTACGTGTATCACGCTTAGAGTGGCTTTGGCTTAGAGTTAAAGCTTTCTTCTGGGAGTGAGTTTTGAGAAAGCATCCGATCAAATTACAGTCAATGCAACATTTTTTTTTTTTTACAATCCGCCTCCCCCGCACCATAGGTTCGGCTCAGCCCACTAACACCACTACGACTATGTTTTCTGTTACTATGACTATCAATTTGAACGCATTGGATTTTCACCCAAGTCTAAGTAGCTTTCTCTGGAGACCAAGTACCAGTAAGTCCATTCTGAACTCCAGCACCCTCCTCAGTATCTTTTTCAATCAGTTGTAAGTTGCTCAAATTAGACGTATCTTGCAGTTTTCTCTGGAGTCCAAGTGGCAGTAAGTTTCCTCTCTACAGCAGCACTCTCCTCAGTATTTTACTATTATTCTACTTTCTTTGTAAGTCCGACCGGCGCACATTCTTTTTGTTATCCAATCTCTTCGTACCTTTTATCCATCCACCTCCTCCGCAGCCACTTTCACGATGTAATGAAAGAGTAAGAATTGAAAAATTGCTTATGCTTGGATGGGAGCAATAGTTATTCACATTTCACATTGATTGATTACTCTCCTCTCACAAGTCCGGAGATCAAAACCTAACCCATAGTAGTAGCAGACCACAAGGAATTAGATGGATTGCAAAGTAATAAAGAATGATAACTTATCAGTTTTGTTTCTGTGTATTTACGACTTTGTGTAATTACGATTTAAAAGGAGGTATTTCATAGGTAATAAATAACGTTGGCAAAGTTATATACTTTATTTGCAGAAGTGTAGATGCAAGAATAATGATATCTCAGCTATCAACACCTGTGAAATTTCCATGTGTTTAGATGGCTGCTCATTGTAACCGTAGAGTTTTCATACAAGTCGTATGAAGTGGTTTTCTCTTAAGATCAAGTGACAACAAGTTTCCCCCCTACTCAAGCACTCACCTGAGAACTCATTGTTGTGATTAGTGAGCTTTTGTATCAGTCTTTTGCTAAGGATCAAGTGCCAGTATGACGTCTGTCTGTAAAGTATACTGAGTATATGTCATCCTGACGGAGATCGTCTGTCTATGCATGCGCAGTAAGACTTTCTTGGATTTGCTGACAAATATCATGGCTGTGCAACTGGTTCTCGATATATCCAAAATGGCTGGAGACAGTTCTCCAGTTATCTCCATAGTATTCTCGCTGATTCTACTAATGCTATCTTGGGATTTCTTATCTTTAAATCTTTCGAAAAAGTTCTTCTGGACTGTTCTAAAGACACCGATAACACTGTTCATGGGTAGTGAGTGTTATTTTCTGATTGCTTATGATTGAAAAGAATAGGAAATAGCTATCCTTCTCTTCAAATTCTGCTTTTAGTACCAGGACAGTGATATTCATATGAAACTGTTTTTCTTACTTTATGTAATTTGAAACGTTCAAATTTTACGTTTTACAATTGAAAAATAGTAGATTCTAAATTATCACTGCCCTTGTAGCAAAAACAAAGTTCGGAGTGAACAATTGACATCTATTTTTTAAAACATCATCAATCAGAAAATAGCACTTAATACCAAGGAACAGGGAAATCAAAAATAAAGTTGAGTTGTGTAATAGTGGTCACAATCGTCATCTCAATATTCAACCACGATTTTCATGTTATGAACCCTTCTAGAATGGAAGGTTTCCGTCTCCCACAATGACTCTTTTTTTTTAATGGGCTCATTTGAATGACTCCAGAGATAGACAAGAAAATCATTTTTGAAACAAATCTCATTTTCCAACCTTGGTGGGATATGGCATTCGTAGGTATTGGTTTAAATTGCTGGGTCATTCACACACATCTCATCCAAAACTTCAAGGTGCAGGCTTAAGGGCTATTTCAAGTACAGGCTTCGCTAACACCTGCACGCCTACAAGACATGGAATAAAGAACATTCCGTCTCTTAAATAGAGTATGGAGGTCGTTGACGGCGAACAGATTTCTGTTGCCTGCGTCAGCTTAGAGATACTTTCAAGTCTCAAGTGTGGTCGAGACCAGGACTTAGATCCTAGAAGATTTTTTCATGAGCACCCTTCGATAGGATGTAAGTCTACCGAAGAGCTACCCCAATCATAATCACAGAGCTGAGAGTGTACTTAATTTGCTTTTTAGTGCAGAGTGAAATTAGTCCTAATGAAATGTTTTCCATATTTCGCTAGTACCGGGAATCGAATCCAGAACCATTTTGCATGTGAACCAGACATAATAATCATCAAACTATCTGAATGGACACAGAATGTACAATATCCACCTCCAATTTTCATATATATCTACTCACACACTCTCACACACATACTTATATATATATGCCAGATGGTGTAATGATTAGCATCTTCTCTTTCTAATTGTCATTTTCATCAACATTTTATTGGATCACTCAACACACACACACACACACACACACACACATATATATATATATATATATATATTGTGAAGGAAAGGGTGTGACAATGCGGAAACATGAAAGTTTGGAAACTGGATTGTATTTATTCCTATTACATGTTTCGAGAGACGGTTTGCTTTCGTTGTCAAACTTCAAATGCGAAAAAATGATAAAGATTTGCGTATAACAAGGTTTAGACAGGAGGGAGGAAATGATGTGAGGTTATTGTTTTCCTACATTTGATATCTTCATTGGCGAAAAAGGAAATGTCTTCATGTCAAAGTTGAAAATCATTTGTGTGTTAATAGAATTGAGAAGGGTTTCGTATGTGTATACATAGTTTAGTCGAGTGATTGTTACTGAGAAAATTGTATGTGTGTATGCAGTGTGTGTAAGTGTGCATTGTTAGGGTGTTGTCAAGGGGGTGTCTACATTGTTGTATTCTTAGTGTGGGTAATCCAAGATTTTATTAAAGTGTCGATAGTATATCTTTTATCTATTTGCATTTTTAAAAATTGAATTGTTGGTTTTATATTCAACTTTTGTACTAACACACACACACACACACACACACATACACACACACACACACACACATATATATATATATATATATATATATATATATATATTCAGTTGAGAGAATGAAACATTCCACATGTTTGATTAATAAAACCTATTCATACACAGCGAGGATTTTCAAATGTCAAGGACAATTATCTTGAGTTCTATTGGGTTTTGCTTCAAAGTCAATATTTAATTAATCATATTATTTGCAGTTGCGTAAATTAATTGGCTAAATAAGAATTGTTTTCACAGATGTGTGGTCTACGGGTTAATTTCTCTGATTTCTGGTGTATAAATCCAAATGGATGGAAGTAATTTAGGATCAGAAAGTTTCCGATATACAATCCCATATGATCTTGATTACATTTTTTTTAGATGAAGCATTGTCCACCATTATTAATTTTTGACGGGTACTTTCTTTCATCTTTTAAAGCTGTCAACCAAATCTGTCACCCAAACTGTCAACATACGTTTCTCCAGTTGCTTAGGTTGGTGCAGCTGACTGGCCTTGTTTGGAGGCATCGTGCGTATAGGTCGAGCTAAAGTTTTGGAAATTTCAACATTGACTCTTTGATATTTCCAGAAAACCCTTTTTCGTTTTTTTGTTTATTTGATAATTTCCTCCAGAGTGTTTTTTTTCTTTGTATATGTGCGTGAGTGGTTGGAGGGGTCAATTTGCAATGCAAGTTATGCTAAATTGGTCCCTACCTTAATGCCCGGTTGCATTCAGTCGTTTTCTTTTTGAAAATTTGAAAATTTGGAGTTTCTCTCAGTAATCAATGCTTAACCAAAGGTGAGAGAAGTAACTTATGTCATTGATTACCCCCTTTGCAAATTATTTTGATTGGTCACCCCAACATTGAATGTTGCTTAAAGACGTTGGTCGCATGACTGTTTCAATTGAATGACTAACCAGACCCGTCTTAATTTGTTTCTTTTCATTGCATCTTTTCAGAAGCCACACGACTGTGGTCATGAATAGACAGCGTGGATTGGACATAAATGATAAGCACTATATGAGGCTTGAACTCATATCCCTTTTGCCTTGAAAAACTGCTCTTGTCACCAGAGTTTTGAGTACCTTACGGTGTACAGAAAATCAAATATGACCTTAAAATCTACTCTTTATTTTTCCCCAATGTCTCAGCGCCAATATTAAGTATTGTTTCAAACTAGTAGTGTTAGTAGCAACTGTATCAATTTGAGTTATTTCGTATCAGATTAAGCATTGTCGAACAATACTATTGATTTTTTATAAGTATTTTCCTCCATTTAAATCTTTTAGTTACTCTCATCGCTGGTTAAGACGAAAGAAAATATTAGTCAAATATTGATCACAATGATCGACAATGTTTCATCTGATTGAAAAATGGATCAAGTCTTCCTTTCTGTTGTATGTCTTAGAATAATACACAATATAAAACAAAACATATATATCAACTCTAATTCATACCAAACAATGAATTTTTGAGCGTTGTTCCCTTGGTCGTAGGTTTTCTGTTGGAGAGCCCTTCTAAGGAGATACCTAAGCAAGTTGCAGAGGTAGATTGAGGCTCAAATATTAGATACTCTTCAGTAGGTAGTGTGATGCAAAAGATACTACTAGCATTAGGCACAGAGAATTACCTTAGACTAGATTTCTTCGCCAACAAAGAAGGAAAACACATGCCTAATGAATTCAGGCTGCTACTTGTTGCGTACATGAAGAGTAAACTGTCACTACCAAATATCTCTGATTGTGTTATGGAACCTTCTAGAACGAAAGACTTTCTGACACTTTGCTATAATCGGACTATTCCAAAGTATATTATTTCTCTGCTCATTCCATTCCCAGACAAGCATTGCTTCGAGGCGAACGTAAACTGAATTCGCTAGAGTCTGAGCGCGGTTTGCCGACTCTGTTTTTCATTCTGTCACCCAACCTTCTGTCTCATTCTGTGAATCACATTAAAAGACAAAACACTTTGTTGAATTTCTGTGATCTGATGTAATTGTTTTTTTCTTCTTCTAATTTAGTGGGTGATTCATTGAGCTGTTTGTAAAATAATGTTTTTATTGGGTGACCCTGTATCTTTTGCTTTAACTTCATCATTTTCGGTTTGTTTGTTGTCGTCCTTTTATAAGTAGTAAGTATTTTTCTACTTGTAATAATTTTGGCGGGAATCAGGCAAAAGGGTTCATTTAGAATCACACTCCCTTTATGGTACATGTGTTTTGGATGTGTATTATTCTCTGGCATAAACTTCTTTTTCTTCTTCTTCTTCTTCTTCTTCTTCTTCTTCTTCTTCATATCAATTTCTTCTTCTTCTTTTTCTCAACTGCTTCTTTTTCATCTTTCTAATGTTTTCCTACTTTCTTATATTTCCTTTCTAGCTAATCTTTTTTGGACTTGGGGCTAGGTTTAGAGGTAAGTGTTAGAGTCCACGGCTAGGTATTAGGGTCAAAAGTCACAGAGGAAAGTAACGATTCGGACAAGGAAAACGTCATAATCAATTCATCGCAATAAAATAAGGAATGACAAAAGAATACATTTAAGATCACACTCCTATTACGGCACTTGTTTTTCGAATAGACGTTATTCTCTTGAATAAGGTTTTCATTTTCTCTTTCAGTCTTCGCAGAAAAGGTACAGGTCATTATGCGGTTCGAGTTTACGATCTATGGAGAATAGAGTGCTGATCTCTTTTTTTTTCTGAGTAGTTTTCTGCATTATTCTTCGACTTCGAGGGGATGCCACAGGGAGATGGGGATAGTGGTCACATTTTTCTGTCCTTCGAGCTTTATTTTGCTTCAGCAATTTATTGTGAACACTCCCTGTTTTCTAGACCCGTCGAAGCTTTGATAGCATCGTGTAGTGTAAATTTTCAGAACCTTCACCTCCGCAAAAAATGTTCGTTTTTCATCGTAATCTACTTAATTGTTGATGCAAAATGGCGAGAAGTGATTACATAGATAAAAGAACCTAAGTTTCGAATCGGATCACAATTCAGCTGATAACTATATGTCTGGCTAAAGATTTATTGAATCAGCCTTATATATATATATATAAATATATATATATATATATATATATATATATATATATATATATATATATATATATATATATATAAATGTGTGAGTGGGATGTGTGTTTGTGTGTGTGTGTGTGTGTGTGTGTGTGTTTGTGTATATGTGTGAGTGTAAAGGCCCAAATGACTGCTTTCAATCCAAATCTTCATCTCGTTTATTCCCTGTCTATTTGCGTCTTTCAACGTGACAACGAACAGACCGAAAATAAACGAGATGGAAATTTCGATCGGAAGCAGTTATTTGGGCTTTTGCAATACCGATGGCCGTTGAGCTCAATGGTAAGAACATTGCTACATTGAAGTAGCTACCATACATATATTACATAGGGAAAAGAATAAGCAAACAGGAAATTATTTTCTTTGATATATTTCTTCTCACACAACACAAAAAGTGAACAAAAAAAACCCATAACTTACACTGAATACACAAGTAGAATTACCTACAAATGATGAACTATTTTAATGCACAAAAAAGAAAAAATACCATCATTTACTTTGAAAGGCTTTTTTATTTGACCGACGTGATTGTTTTTCCCTTTAGGTGCCATAATACAATCCTAGAAAAACCGATGAAGAGCTGCTTACAGTAAAGCGTGGAGAAAGCCAGCAATCTTGAGGGATTATCCTTGTGCCTTGTTACGATTTTCAGAAATGACCTAAGGTAATCTCCAGTGACCTTCAGCATCAACCACACTTTGCCTATAAATTTGCCGTGTGGAGATGCACCCCTATAGCGAATGTTTACATCCAAAGTGCAATAATGAGGCCAACAACTCAGAAACGTTGCTAAAAATGACCAGAAATGAATATAGAGATTTTGAATGGTCCTGTGGCCAGAATCTCCTTTATGAATATTTTGGCCTTGAAAGAATCTATACCTTAAGTCTAGCTTTATAGGAGCAAAGTTGTAGCAAACAACTTGGAAAATTGGCTAGAATTGACCAGAAATGACCTCGTGTGACCTCAAATAAATTCTTAGGTTATTATCGAATTACTTTTGACCTTCACCAAAAAATGGATTTCACATATGCGCAATTTCAGTTACTAAAGTGCAAAATTATTGCCAAAAACTTGATATTGAATGATCTCCAAGGTCACCGTATCTGTGATCTTCCATGTGAAACCATACGCTCAATTTCAGCATCTTTGGTGTCAAATTTTGATCTGCAACTCTGAAAATCGGCTAAAAATGACCAGAAATGACCTGTAGTGACCTCAAAATACTTTGCATTGCATATGAGCTTCGCTATGGTAAGGTATACATCCATGTCCGATTTCAGTTTCAGAGGTGCTAAATTGTGGCCGACGTCTCTAAAAGTTGGTGAGAAATTACCAGGAAATGACCTCCGAGATCAATTTCACCTCCTCAGTCTACATGCAGAATGATAGATCGATAGACCTTGTCACTTGGGGAGAAGAAGCACAAATAAACAAACAAAAGACATATATATATATATATATGTGTGTGTGTGTGTGTGTGTGTGTGTGTGTGTGTGTGTGTGTGTGTATGTATATATATAAGGCAGAGGTAAAATGCCAGCCTCTGAGTCTGAAGCGAAGGTTTCGATCCTACCTAGTGGTACTGGATGGGATGATGGATAGTCTATAGCCACACTGAAGAGTTGTAATATAACGAAACAGCTGTCTTTGTATGACACAATTATTTAATAATATATAAATATGATGATCATAGAGACATTAGAAGGGAAACTGTGTTCCATTTGGCTCAGTAGGATATCGAACAATCGTCGATTGCATAAACGAATCAAGAAAAAATGAGTGTTGTGTAATTTGTGCATACAACTGCAGAATGTCGGAGAGTGAGCTATATAAGGCACGTTCGTGGATTCAATTGTGCTGTTAGCCCAGGTGGTAAGAGCAGAGTCACGTTTAGGCTGCTTTCTATCGCCCCCCTGCCCTCTAATGTCTTTATAATTATCACATTCTGACAGACATTCTACTGTTATATATATATATATATATATATATATATATATATATATATATATATATATATATATATACATATATATATATATATATATATATATATATATATATATATATATATATATATATATATATATATATATATCCTTTCTCATGGATGTATCAGCCGCATATTTCCCATTGTTGTAAATTTTGTTGTTGTTGTTGTTGTTGTTGTTGTTCTTCTTCTTCTTCTTCTTCTTCTTCTTCTTCGTATTATTATTATTATTATTATTATTATTATTATTATTATTAGTTGTAGAAGTAGTAGGAGTAGTATCACTTTCACATCCGTTGCGTGGTGGTTACCGCTGGAGGTTGAGTGATAGCAAGTCTCTTCAAGTCTCCAGCCCTCCTCTCCACACTCTCATAGTCCACAGCAGCACTGTTGTTTACAGTTTCACACCAGTTGTCCGGTGGTTATCACTGAAGGCTGAGTGACAGTAAGTCCCCTCAAGTCTACAGCCCTCCTCTCATCTCTTTCTCACCTATCACAGTAGTGCTGTGGTTCACACCTCCAATACCATTTGGGTGTTTTTCCCCCTTCCTCCCCTGTTAGGCCACTGCTAACAGCTGGGGTTGTAGATCTTATATTCCCAGCACTTTCCTCAGTATTCGTGCATTTCCTAGTAGTGCTGTGGTCTGTGCAGTTTCAGTCTTTCCTTTTTCCCCAACTTCCTCCAATGTCACTTTCAGTGTCTTTGGTACAGTTCTGAGTGCGCCTATTATTACTGGTACAACCCTGACTTTAATATTTCATACCTTCTTCAGTTCTTTTTCCAGGTCCTAGTATTTATTCCAGTTTATCACTATTATTATTATTATTATTATTATCATTATTATTATTATTATTATCATCACCCTTCTCCTCCTCCTCCCCCCTCCTTTTTCTCGTCCCTTTACTCTACCAATGAATTTTCGTGCACCCAGAATAAACTTATCGTTGCTGTTTTTCTTTCTTTCTTTCTCCGTGGTTGGTTAGGGTTAACGAGCTCAGCTCAAACAAAAGAGATAAATGAGGTCCCAAAGAGAATGATCCAAGAAGCACTTTTCTCATTTTATCTTCACAATCTCTTGACGGGCGTTTCATTTGCTGAAAGAAGCAAATATTTTTGATGACATTTTTTTGTCTTTCTCTTCGCCTGGTCTGCCACATGTCGATAACGAAACCATTCCGGAAACACAGAAACACACACACACACACACAAACACACACACAAAGGCGAATACATATATACACACACGCACGCACACACTGACACGCACACACACTGACATACACATACACACACACATCGACGTAGCACAGATAGGCACAAACACACACGCACGAACAAACACACAGGGGTAGACACAGACACATACACACACATACACACATACAGATAGACTCACACACACGAACCCAGACACAGATAGACAGACAGATAGATACACATATACATTAACTAACACACATGTACACAGACACCAATGCACACACACGCACACATACACTCACACAGCATTCACAAACCCACACACGTACACTTGCACATAAACACGAACAGACACGCACGTGAACACACAGAACAAAAGAACAACAACAAACAAACACACACTCACACAGCACATGTATATGTACACACGCATATATTCATATCATGAAAACCAAAGATAAAATGTTCACACGCATTGCTAATACTTTCGCTACCACACAAAGCATAGGTGCATCTTGAGGCGTACTGCGCTAGACTCACCTGATTTATTCAACGCTATAAACTGCACCATGAATGCATAATACCAGCTACGACTTACGAGTGAAAAACATGGAAATGAACAAAACGAACTGAGTACTAACATAGAATCGTACTGAGAGCCATGGAAAGAGCAGTGCTGTGAATAACTTTGAGGGATAGAAGAAGATCGACACAGATCAGAGAGAAAACCAGGATGGACGACGTTGCACAGATACTCGAAGAGATGACAAAAGATGCGGCAAAAGGCTAGCCGATTAGTGCCCATGGGGAAGTAAACGCAGTAAGAAGAGACGAGAGCAGGATGGGCGGATGAGAAAAGGTCTGCCGGTTAGACGTGGCAGAGAGTAGCACAATCGCGGTCTCCATGGAGAAATGAGTTGGGAAAGGCCTTTGTCCAGCAGTGGGCATAATGGTGGGTGATTAAATGGCCGCAATGATGCGCTAGTCCATTTAACTGCATTGCGGCACTGGGTAGAGCACGTGCTAATTTTACTGCGTGTTATGTAGAGCTATCCAATGCAGCAGTGAACGGGTTAATAGAAAGTCTGGCTGTTACTCAGGGGTTAATTATTCTCTCTCACTCAAAATCCAGAATAGATATAACTAGCTTGGTTGCAACTCGTCCTTCTATTCCGACTGAATATAATTACCGCAACTTTTGTATTCTATACATAACGAATAAATCCGTACATTTGGAAGACTTGTGAATTTCGCTCAGTCGGTAAGCGAAATGACTACCGATCACTTGGCCGTGATTTCAAATCGCGGACGAGGAATCCTTATTGTATGTATTTAATTCTGTTATCAGAATGGAATTAGCTCTTGCGTGTTCGTAAGAAGAATTTTTCGTGAATATCTGAAACTTGACAATTCAGCTCAGTCTGTAAGAGAGTCGCCACCAATCAGTCAATCGTGATTCCGAATCACGGTAGGGGAATGCGATATATCGTTTCGTTTCAACATGACAGCACAGGCAAATAGTAAAGAGTTTACCCCCCTTAATGTGCTGAGTACTTTCTTAGTCGTTATGATGGAAAAATAAAGTCGACTCTTGCGTTTGACAATAATAAAGTTCATATAGAAAAGAAGTCGACGTTTACATTTAAATAACTCTTTATTTTGTGGAAAAGGTTATTACAAAGAAGCTGATAAATTATATGGAATTCTTACCCACACACTTTTCCATGAAAGCGCCGATGTAATCTAAGTTTTATCTAATTGCTTGACTACCACGATTCTTATGGTGAGCAGACACACACACACACATACACACACACACACACACACACACATATATATATATATATATATACACATATATATATACACACACATATATATATATATATATATACACACACATATATATATATATATATATATACACACACACATATATATATATATATATATATATAGATAGATAGATAGATAGATAGATAGATAGATGGATCGATAAATAGATCAATATATATATTGTTAACATATTAGTCTTGCATACAAATTCGCGTCCAGTGATTTCCATGGATGCCCCGATATTGTGGTCCTTTGCTAGTCGAGTAAATAATGAATAAAAGAAGTATTTTCGTTTTCAAACAATGGGGAACCCTTCCAAAGCTCTGGTATGTTTTGGAAGCTTTCGTAATGCTCTACAAATGGCATATCCCTTTGACCCAAGCTCTTCTTGAAGTATTTGGGTTCTCTTTGCATTTTAAAAAGGTCATCCAATTCCGGGCTTTATTTCAAGGTACAAATCCTCACCCTTTATACGCTTAAACCAGATAATGTTTCATTATTTTCATCTTTCCGTATTCTGCGTGCAGCATCGGTGGTTTTCAAACGCAGATCAAATAATGCCTCGAAAATACTTGTATCTACCATGATAAGATTTGGAACAAAAGGCATAGCCAATTTATATTGATGATGATATGATATATGAAATAGTATTGATACTATAGTGGAGTCAAATAGTCTTCAGATGTGTACATGAGATATGCTTCGGAGTAAAGATCTGTAAACAACTAAGATACGTCTAATACACCCCAACACGTATGTATTCATCCTTACCATCTAAACACGTAAAAAAGTTGATATTCTTGTGTGTGTGTGTGTGTGTGTGTGTGCATGCGTGCACGTGTGTGTGTGTTTGTGTGTGTGTGTGAGTAAGTGAGAGAGAGAGAGAGGGGGTTGAACGATAGAGTGAGAGTGAGCAAGAAATTGAAAGAGATAGAAATTGAGCGAGAGAAAGAGAGGGCATGTGTGAGTATTGATTGGAAGTGTCAACAAGCTCCGATTGCTTTCTCTCGGTTTCTTCTTCTTCTTCTTCTTCTTCTTCTTCTTCTTCTTCTTCTTCTTCTTCTTCTTCTTCTTCTTCTTCTTCTTTTTCTTCTTCTTTTTCTTCTTCTTCTTCTTCTTCTTCTTCTTCTTCTTCTTCTTCTTCTTCTTCTTCTTCTTCTTCTTCTTCTTCTTCTTCTTCTTGTGAGGACACCGGTGGTTGGGTGTGGTTGGGGGTGATTGGTGAAGATGGGTGGACGGGTTGTGCCCAAGAAAAAAAAAAAAAAAAGGTGTTATCTGCAAAATCAAATCCCAAATTACTGTGCAAATTCGGGGAGAGAAAAGGCTGGGGTTCGGGGAGGTCTGGGATCAGGTCTGGAAGAATGAAAAATTCAGCTGTGTTTGATACTCTGTTCACCACATTTGTTGGCATCGGGGAATGTCGTTTGCAGGGGAGGGAGGTGCAACGGGGCGTGGCGGGGTGGTGGAATTGGGGGGAAGGGGGGGCCTAAGGGAGCCAGACAAACACTGGAGCAAAACGAGAAATCTTAGCTTCAGAGGGGAGCAATTGATTCTGACAAATTACGTGACGACTGTTTGTCTAAAACTACCTTACTGAAAAAAAAACCCTAAAAATACTACCCCATCGCTTTTTTAAACATTTACCCTAATTTTATCATACTTTTTTTTGTTTATTTCTTTTGAAATGTTTTTTTTTATTTGTTCTTACCTCTCAACCCCCAAACCAGCCATCCGTCAAACCCTTTCCCCCACCCCTCGTCCGTCTTACGGCTGATAGAGCACGAAACTGGGGGCCGCAAGGTAAACGGTGCTGGGAAGTTTGAGGCTCATTAACCAAAGAAAAAAAAACATGGAAACAATTACCTTGGAACGCTAAGGAGTTCCGATTTCATCCACCAGAAAAAGATTATATTCCCACACCGGGAACTGAGTGGGCAAACTTATATTGCCCTTCCAATGTCATCTATCTATCTGTCTGTCTGCCAATCTATCTATCTTCGCCTGTTTATATCTATCTATCTATCTATCTATCTATCTACCTTCGCCTGTTTATATCTATCTATCTATCTATCTATTTTCGTCTGTTTATCTATCTATCTCAGTCTTCATATTTCTCTTTTTATATCAATCTGCCCGCCTGTCTGCCTATTGATTTGTCTCTCTATCTATCTCTGTCTTGTCATACCTATCTCGATCTCTCCATATCTATATATTTTCAGTATTTCTCACTCTCTCTCTCTCTCTCTACCAATCTATCTATTCATCTATCTAAGCCTATGAAGCAAACCTAGTCTCTTATCTGTCTAACTATTTCAAGCTATTCAAATCTCTCCTTGCCTATCTCAATTAGTACATACTTCTGCATTTCTTACCATACTCTTTGTTTTCCTCTTCGTTCTCTTTCTTTTTATCTTTTACCCACTTCCCTCTTTTCGTCGCCTCTTTTTCTTCTTCTTCTTCTTCTTCTTCTTCTTCTTCTTCTTCTTCTTCTTCTTCTTCTTCTTCGACGCACAGATAAAGCTTCTGGCGAAGTCAGTTCCATCGTTTGGCCTTCACGATTCATGGCTCAGCACAAACTATTTGCTTTCAATGATATCATGTAACACCAAGTTGTCTCAAGAATGCAGGACTCTCCACACTATCCTGACTTATTTAAGCAGTCCCGTAATGTGGATAGTTTCTGCCCATCCCCCACCCCCGTAGATTCTTTGCTACTCCAACTTCTTTGCTAGGCTCTTCGGAAATCGTTCCCAGGGGATCACACTACGATTGGTACTACTACCATATTCGTATCTCATATTTTTTTCAGTTCTATCACAAGATGCACAAATACTTATCCAGATTATTATTATTATTATTATTATTATTATTATTATTATTGTTGTTGTTGTTGTTGTTGTTGTTGTTGTTGTTGTTGTTGTTGTTGTTGTTGTTGCTGTTGTAATAATAATAAAAAAACACATTTTTCTTTTGATGTCTAGTGGTATTTATTGCCAACCAAGTTTCAGCTAGTTACTTAAGTCAGGCAAAGATGACATGACTTAGTAGACACTGACAAATAATCGTCAGACTCAAGATGAGACTATTCATTAGAAACAGTACATGGTTGTTCAACAGACAGAATAATTACATGGACAGTGCTTTATGAAGAATATGGGCGGTGACTATGATAACAATGTTCAGTATCTCATAGATGATTGGGTTTCTTGATATTATACCTACATATTTGTCGACACCCTTTTTTTTATGACCCCCAAGGGTTCCTGTAACAACAGGTATTGTTTCAGTCATGAGTTGCGACATTTTTGTGATCTCAATTTCCAGGTCTTCGTACTTAAACGGTTTTTCAAACTCTTTATAGATATGCTCTTGTTTGATCGAGAGGTCATATCTATTGATAGGTAACCCTTTTTCTTCCTGTTCTTAATAATTATGTCTAGGCAGTCGGCTTTTATGGTAACATCGGCATGTACTGGTAAATCTAATAATATTGTCACATCTTGGGTTTCAGTCTCAGGTTCTGGGTGGTGTTCATACTAATGTAGTGTGTATGTGTAAATCTGTATTTCTTGGGGGGCTAGAACTGAACATCCAAGTATGATGTGGTCGATTGTTTCCGCTGAGTAATCACAGAAATTGGGGTTAGCATTTATGATAACATGTGCTCGATAGTTTCTGGTATTGAGTCTGGTTTTTGACTGCAAGGGTGGAAACCTGATTCGGCTCTTACCCCCGATCTTCGTAGCCACTGATAGGGTTTTAAATCATCTGCATCAGTTTATTGGATGTGAAGTGGTTATCGTACTGAGATGTCTGTTCTCAGGGTTCATATAAAACTGTTATTCCCTGGCGCTTGGCTAAAGCTTTTCATATTTTTAACAACCTTTGTTGCAGTTGGTGCAGAGGCCTGTTGGTTTGTGTCGGTCACGTTCAGTTCGCCTACATAAGTCTCTGATTCCCTCATAACTGAATGAAGCCTTTTGGCTGTTTCATGGGTTTTCACCAGAATAAACACCCAATCGTCACTTGCCTGAAGGTAAGCGTGAAGTCCAATGGTGACAGTCTCGTATGACAGCTTTAACTGGACCATAGTACTGCCACCTTCTTTCCTTGGAGAGGTAGAGTCGATCTACGTCTGCTTTAGGGGTGAATTTTGCTGGTAAGCATTTTCCGTTAACGGTTATATTCCTAAATTCAGAGCTTCTCTTAATGTGGATGAGAAGGAGTTAAGTATTCCCCAGAGTCATGCTGTTTTGTGAATATCAGTTATACTTGGAAATATCTTATTGTGCATCTTAAGTTTTCAGTATCCAAAAATGTCGTACACTGTCAAACACTTTTGGTAATCTATCCAAACTGTACTTATAAAACAATGTTTAGTATGACTGTTCTCGTGTGTTACTTTATTTAGTAGTAGTTGGTCTTTGAATACGAGTTTCTTTTGCAGTCTTTGAGTTGTTGATGCTATTGTTACTTCATTTTTGTATTATAAATTTCATGGTGTGGGCGTCGGACTTTCAAAGCATCCAGATTCCCAAAAGAGGCCTGAATGTCACCTTACATGAGGGATTTCGCAGATCTGTTTTAGGTATTTATTCTCCATCGCCAATGAGGGCGGAATATGATGCAAGATCGGGTTGAACTTGTCAGCCTTCATTCAAGTACTTTTGGACAAGCACTAAAAAATATTTGTTGCAAATGGTTTACCTTGAATCTGTACAAGAAGTCAAGTCCAGTCTCTGGTGCTCTGATTACGACTGGCATTACTTCGCATCTTTGCATTCTGCATTCACCCTATATTGATCTCCAAATGGAAAATAAAGCAAGTGATGTCATACATAGAATATATTCTGACCATATTTATTCTTCAATGGAATTTTTCTTACATGTTTTGTTAGGCTTGTAAACAACAACATGAACATACTTTGATGATTGCGCAAGAAATGAAGAGCTGACAGAATTCATACACCCTTCTCCCTAACCTTGTGCAAAATTGGTTGGATGAACCTTTTGCATCATCATCATTATCATCATCATGTCCATCGTAAGGCTTTATCCATTTCTTTCCAAGATGAGTGTACGGTCATGTTGATTTTCAGGGAGGTTCTGGCGAACTCAGAACTCATCTATTGCCAAACATTTCAGGAATGCTGGTTTTAAATCGGGAGTTGTCCTTCTCTTTCCAAAAACTAGACATCTCAGTCTCCCTTGCCATAGCTGAAAGGGAAGTGGTGAATTCATGCCTTCCAAAAGGGCATTTGTCAATACCATCATCAACGATGATGATGATGATTTCCAGCCGATTGTTATGCGTCGACTCATTTCGATTTCATGGTCTGTAGTTCCGTTCATCTTTTAAACTATGTTTTTATTTTCCCTGATTAGATTAGTCTATATGTTTTGTAATTCTTCCAATGCTTAAGGAAACGTCATTGGAGAATCTCAAGTGGTTCACTTATTCTTGTCTTACTTCCTTTCTCATTCCTTTCCCTATACTCATCTTATCTGTATCTTAATGTAGTCTAATTACTGCATTACCGTCTTCGTTTATGTTCTTAATGACTTGTATGAAATTCTCGTTAACACTTTGTTCACGTATTGGGTTGAAGACAAGTCAAATGCTTTCTCATAACCTTCAAAGGCCAAACAAAGTGGTTGGTTGTATTCTAATGATTTTTTGATTAGTCAATTTATTGTATGCAGGTGGTCTGTTATTGAATAGCCACTTCTGAAGCCTACTTCTTCATGTGGT
>OY735229.1:9579282-9619282 GCA_963457665.1 Thysanoteuthis rhombus | reverse complement strand
GGCAATCGACGATCGAGGCCAGATAAAAATGTAAACAAAAATCTGGATGATAACAAGACCCACTTAGATGTTTTCATGAAAATTTAAAGATACCAGGGATAAATATAACAATTGTAAAATACCATAATGTTATCTGGAAATGGTTCACGCTCACACCCACACACACACGTATATACATATATATATATATATATATATATATATATATATATATATATATATATATATATATAATGATCTTACTCAAAAAGAAAGGGGACGGTTGAGAACTCAGCAACTACCAACCTATTTTACTACTACCAAGTATGTATGAACTATTCTTAAAAATACTCACAGATTGAGAGGCACTCAGGCTGGAAATCAACTTCATAAGTATGAAGGTTTCAGAAGCACCAATTCAACAACAGACCACCTACGTACAATAAACCAACAAATTGTTCCATCTCAATGTGAACGGAATAATACTACTGGATTTCCAATTACAGCGTAAGTCTATAACTTGATCCCCATTACGCCAAAAATTTTGCAGACCCAGTGTAGAGTGATGCCCGTCATGTATCGTTGCTTTGATGCTGGGAATATACATTGTTTGTAGGAAAACAAAATCACTAAGGAAAAAGTTACAAGAGAAAAGTCACAGAACGCATGATAGATCATTGATTGTGTTATTAAAGAGAATCATACAGCCAAGAAACTTGAGAACTTCATGAATCAGGAAGGATTTTCAATGATTACCAGGTATGACTAAAGCCCTGACTTCAATCCAATAGAAGATGCATCGAAGTTGATCGGAGAACGTATCCAATGTTTAAATCCAAAAATCTTGAACAATCTTCGGGAAACGATTGAAACTGAACGGAACAAGATGATTCCTAAATTTTGTTAACATTAATTGATTTAAGTGAGACAAGACGCTCAGAAGTAATAATGAACTTGAGTCGCAACACTAAATCCTAATTTTTTTTTATTTGCTCCTTGACCTTTGATCAGCATAGTTATTGCATAGATGTAACTTTTTTGTTCAATTATCAATAATTGTTTCCCCTGATTGAGCCATGATTTTTACAAAATATAGCTGTATAGTATAACAGTAATTTCTGAAGGAAATTTTTAATCTGGCTTATTTCTATTTGTAAAAACAATGGAATAACTATTATTATTGTAGCCGTTCTTTTTGTTCGCTACCATATATTGCTTGACTTATTCTATTGCAAGAAATTTAATGTTACTTTTTCCTTTGACTTTTAATCCTAATCATAAATCCTAACCCTGGACATTGAACCTACGAGAAGGAGAATATGAGAAAAGAAAAAGAATACCAGGAAGGAGAAAAGAGTGAATAATAAGGGGGAAAAGGAGACGGTGAATAAAGCTACAAGAAAAAAAAAAACATTTTTATTGGTTACAGCTGAGCCAGTTTCTGCCAATCAGGAAATGAAATTGTAAAAATTTATTCAGATCTAGAAACGCTTGCTGAATATTGACAGTTTAACAATCAGGATGTTGGATATGTTCTAAACAGTCGTAACATGTATATCAAAGGTATCCACCAATAAGAAAGAAGAAAAAAACACAAAAAAAACAATACATAAGACGGACCTACGTTTCTAAGAATTTGTGAGAAGTTTCCAGTTTTTTTTTTCCAATTTTCTAAATTTCTTGAATTTTAAGAACAATTTAATAAACAAAATTTTTGGTCATGTTTCCAAATCACGACAAGGAAATGTTAGTTTCGTACACCGTTCAGGTTCTAAGTGACACAGAGACAAACAGAGGATAGTCTACTCCCTTAAATTCGGTAGGAATCGTCCTCGTTATCATAACCGAAGAAAAAGTCTACTCTTATTGAACTGGAGCTTGACAGCAAAATGCGTGAGAGATGAATAGGACGAACGACAACCATAAAAGCAACAAAGTATGCGTGTGAGTGAGAAAGGTGATGATCCAGAGCAATCTGCTCGGGAAGGAATTCCGAATATGAGACCATGAAAAGGACATAGGTGTTACTAATATTACTAATATGACAAGAGCTCAGCTTCGATTGTCACGCCAGTGACAAAATCAAAACGAAAAACTCGATGGTCTTCGACGTTCATTTAAGTTTATGGATACAAGGACATTCCTAACTCTGTACAAGTCCATTGATAGAACGCACCTCGACTATGCAAATTCAGTGTATTTTCCTTATAAGATGAAGCAAGTAGAATCTGTACAAATGCGAGCGACAAATAGCTACCAAATATGAAGAATTTAACGCACCAGGAAAGGTTATAAGCATTGAAGCTATCAACACTAAATTATTGTCCTATCAGAAGTGACATAATAGAGATGTTTAAGATAGTATCAGTCTTATATGACAGATCAAGAGCAGACATTCGTATGTGGAAGGGATCAACAGTTCCAGGACCCACGTAAAAATTTTCCCAGTACTTGCGTGAATTGTAATAAGATGAAACGCCCTTTTCAGTCGGAATATGTTGTAACTGCAAAGACAATGAACACACTTTAGAACCGCACGAATAAATTTTTGGGAGATTTCGTATGACAACTACAACTGTCCCCCGATATAACATGCGCAACCGAGGCCGGCAGAATATTAGATGGAGAGACGAGCAAGACAAATTCAGTACTGGCTCCGCGACTCCCATGATAAAGAAGTGTGGCGAATCCTGAGGAGGGTCTATGTCCAACGATGGACGTTAAAAGACTGATGATGATGATGATGATGATGATGATGATGATGATGATGATGACTACGACTACGGAAATTGCAAGCGTAGAAAGGAGTTTGAAATCTGAGAGTCCAATGGGAGGATTCATTAAGGGCCAGGCTTGAAATGATCTTTAGATATCTTTTATAAAAATAATGAGTTTGGTCAAAGAATAAGAAATTGAAGTCGATCGAAAGGGATGTGACTAAACCGTGCGGAGACGGAGGAAAGTTTAAATTACGCCGTTTAATTATTTCACATGAACCACTTCTTGCTAGTCACATCTGGGCAGGCTCCAGCCGGCAGGTGTTGTCTAGCCTCGATAGGATACAGAACTGAGTACGTGGTTAGTTGGTGTTGAGCTATTTTCATCTGTCCGATCACTCTTCCACGGACGGTATGTAGCAAGTCTGGCACTTCTATATCGTTATTTCCATCGAAAGTGTTCAGAGGAGATCTATCACCAGGTTTCACCAATAAGAGATCTTCCAGTCAGAACACGATTTTTTGTCTCTAGGGAATCCCATCCACACTTTCTGACCATTCCACGTACCAATTGGAAATTCCACTCAAACAGCTTCTTCCCCTGAACTGATGTTATGTAGAACAAACTTTCCCTAGGAGTGCTTTCCTGCTGGATATAATATCCATCTTCTTAAATCCTACGTCAACAAACATCTTACGAACCTATGATGAATTTTTTACTAAGTTACACCTAGAATGGCCTCTGGGCTTTTTATAGGGCGACTCCAAGTTCAACCCCCTGAAAAGAACATTCATATTCGTGAACATCATATTCCAAAGTTCAAAGAAGAAAGAGGAGTGACATCACAAGAATAAACTATAAGCAATCAGACAGCAAATACCTCTGTCAATGCCTTTGTCAGGGGAGGTAATTGAGCATGGATCCACCCCAAAATCTAATCACATCTTCCATGGCCTATTGCCAACCCTTCCACCTGATTACATTGAAATTCATTTAGAACTTTGGGAGATAACGAGTGGTCAGAAATGGATTTTTGGCGATATTATTTGACATGGACATACAAGCAGGGAAAGTGCTTGAACATAAATGCGCACCCTAATTGAATCTCATCTTCCGTATCCTGCCATCGACCGTCCCACCAAATTAAATTGATATTCATTGAGAACTTTTGGGGATATTGTGATGACTGCCATGGGCTTATACATGTATAGAAAACACACACACACATGCACGTACACACACACACACACACACACACACATATATATATATATATATATATATATATATATATATATATATATATATATATATGAGAAACAATGGAGTTCTTCTGGCGTAATGCACAATTGTAGCCTTGATTTTAAGTTAAGGAAATACAGCAAAAATGAAACCCGCATCACCAAACGTTGCTATGAAAACAGTAATTTTACACTTTTTACTGCTTTCATAGAAGGTAAATCTGACTTATCTCTAAGCTGACACTCCAGGAGGGAAGCTTTGCAAAAAATAGCCTTTTTTTATTTACTTATTTAACTTCTTTAATAACTAATGTATTTAAGAAAAAATATAGACGTTCTCAAAAGATATAAATAGCTCGCAGAGAAGATAGAGTAGACAACATGAAAACAGAGAAAGAGACATACAGAAGAAACTATGATTATAGGTCAACTTCCTGAGTGCTATCGGCGCCATCTATTGGCCTAGGACAAAAAAGACATTGATAGTCTTGCTTCCGGTTGTAAAATAAACGCGCGAAATATTCCCCTTGCGTAAACTGGGCAACAACAAGCAAGCATGGTTACATACACAAAATAGGTTCCAGGTAAAGAGTTTGTGGTAAGGAGGGTGCATGTTATAGTTGAGCACATTTTCTTATTCAATTATCAATTATATTAACAGTACGTTTGTATAACTGGTATAATTTTATGAGTTATTAAATTTCATTTTAATGTTAGTGAGAGCCGTACGAAATGCTCGTGAGCAGTAGCCAGTGTCAGACCAACTTTTTCGTATGTGTGCCACCAATTGTGTGTTATCAGGCGGCTCTCCTATATTATCAGTGCAAAAAATATAAGTACGTATTTGTGACATAGATTCAAGCTTGAAGTCGTCCGTATAGGTGGTTCCAGAAATTATTGGCTCTTCTTCTTTTGGAGGCCTCAATTGATCAGACAAGGAACATGACCTCACCATTTTAAGTGCAATGGAAAGGTACAGCCTCGGGAAATCGCCCCCTAAAAACGGACATTATTTTGATAAGAATATAAGTAATGTGTCATAAGTATGGTGAAATTTGTACATAGGAATAGCGTCCAATGGTTTAGATTCGGCTATAGTACCTGGTTGGTAAGAGAATAGAATTAGCATCGAGACAAAACGATTTAAATATGGTTTCTTGATCATTTCTTTCCCTGAAAATTAGTGGATGTCAGTTGACGGTTGAGAACACGGGTGCTGGACTCAGCAAATCAGGTTCGAGCTCCGATCAAATCTGTGTGTATCAATTTTCACATTATATCATTGGCCCGTGTCAAGGTTGGCTATGGCTGAAACAGCTTCTTGCTTTTACTAACAAGGTAGGTAAGAGAGTTATAGAAATTGGCCAACAGTTTGGTTCTCTCTCTCTCTCTCTCTCTCTCTCTCTCTCACTCTCTTCTTCACAAACCGTCGTGGTATGCCTTTGACGAGATATCTTTGGTCCCTATGTCTGGCGATTGGAAAGTGGATTAATGCCATTCTAAATGAATATTAAAAGCTTCAGTTGAAATCTGGACTTGGTTTCTGCAGTTTTAAAACAAATGCATCAAGGAAATACATGACGTTATCTTTACCATCACCTGACATCTTAGTGAATGTATCGTCCCTGACATGTCGCAGGCTTTTTTTTTACCAGAGACCAAACACTGATCTTCACACAACTACTCCAATGTTATATATGCGTCCTTTACTCTTCTTCGCCAGATACTACATATGTGGTGGAGGTCGTAATGAACTGTCCTAAGCAATTTACTAGACACTTTGTTTAACGTGAACGTATTAGCATTGGTTTGATACTGTAACAGAAAACTTATGGTTGGTTGAACCGTAATTCCTGTCACAATGATTTCAACTTAACTCATCAAATGAGCACTCCTGGTGTTACTCAACCTTTGTCCATTTATATAACTTAGCGACCGTGAGAGTAGTCTGCATCCAACTAACCGACACGTCCTTAACCTATTTATAAGTATCTCTTTAATGTATCTTTGTCTTTGTATTTACAGTTATTACTGCCTGAATGGTCGTCACAGGAGATTGTTTCGACGTATACATGAGGAAATAAAGTATATTAAGAACTGGAACAAAAATGAATATTGTTATAATCAATTAAATAATGTATTTCATTGTATCTAAATTTAGTTTACTCTCATCACAAACTGGTACGTTCGACTACAGATAAAATGTTATGTGTGGCGAATGTTTTAATGAACTGTTCTCAGCCTGGACTGGGCACCACTTGTTTCCATTGACTGTATCTGTATCTAATTGGTTCTAAAACAAACATGGTCTGGTTACTTGAACCGTAACACCAGTATTCCACTATGTGTCACTCGCATCGACTTCGATTTAACTGACCAAATCAAGAACTTCCGATGTCACTCAACTGGTAACCATTCATACACCCTGGTACTCAGTCGAACAGAATGGGGAGGAAGTGTCATCCCAGTAGCAAAGAGGATAGTCTTTATTTAACTATACTGCATCCAGCTACCAATCTACCAAGATTTGGAGTATATAAATATATACTGACTTTTGCACAAGTCATATCAGGGTAGGGGTAGCGGGTATGAAAATTATCTTATACCAATGTTTTAAGTAAGAACTGAAAAAATAGCATTCCAAATCCTGGCAGTTTACCTGGGTGTGAACACTGACCGTTGTGATCAGAGGGGATAACTATAGCCCAGGATGAACGTGTTTGATTCATATTGTTCAAAACTTCTAAACCATATGACCAAAAAAATATTTCACAAAAACAGGCGGCCCTCGCTGATGATGATGGTATATTAGGCTGAGTCATTGGAAGATGAGATGGTGTGGGGTACAGGAGGCTATGGAGTAGGAGAGAGAGAGAGGAAGAGAGAGAGGGGGGAGGGAGGCAGAGTATGTGTGTTTCCGAACATTATCATTATTTTTTCGTTTATGTAAAGCTGTTTTATTCAAGGATATGGTTTTTGTTTTCATAGTAATTTTTCGATGTCAGATGTGAACATTAGAGACCGTCAACCGAAACTGTCACCAAAACCGTCGGCATAGATTTCTGGCTGGTTGGCTGGCTACCCATCTATCAATCTATTGAATCACCGTAAGCCCCAAAATGGCGCGCCTGCCAGCCAAAATGAACCACCGATTCTCCTCTCTTTGTTTGTGTGTGTGTGTGTGTGTGTGTCCGGGCGCTCCTGGTCATATTTTAGGGGCTACGACCCTGGGAATTTGCATGATTACACAGCTAGGCGCTATCTAATAACTATTTGCTCTCTGTTATTTAATGTACTTTTTGGGGTTGCTTTGGACCATCGAAGGCAAAGTCTTCTGCTGATATTTTTTTTTAGATAATTTCAGATGATTAGTACAGGTGCATGCGTGGGCCAAGGTTATTCATATCTGTCTGTCTATCTACACGTGCAAACCGCATTGATGGAGCTGCAGGGATGAAAATTTAAGCATTTACTCCCTATTACGTCCCGACAAATGTTGTTCCACTGAAAAGATTTTAATGGGGAATTCAATTTGCAATGTAATTCTGTGCTAATTTGACCCCTTACTTTGAGTCCAACAGCATTCATGTTTGTCTTCTGATGATTACGACATGTTTTAGTGATCACTGCCCAACAAAAGGCATAAGAAGTAACTTAAATAATGATCACCTCTTTTTTCATTTTCTTTTCGTTATTCACCCCCAGCACAACATGCTGCAAAAGGACGTTGATGACGTGACGGTTTCTATTGAGTGATTTGCAAGCATCATATTTATTTCTGTTCAGAGTGAAGGAAAGAGCTAGAAAGATAATAAATGTCCACTGTGATGTTCTTTTTCTTATCTTTCCCTATTGATTTTTGTTTTCTCCCAAGAAAAATCTAAACAAATTTCGCCCAACGAATTGTAAGTGACGAACAAATAAAAATCTCCCCGCCCTTCTGCAAATCACGTCAACGCCTTACCTAGTTTTCCCCACCAACCACAAAACATCATGTCAAACGGTGGCAAGATGAATGGCACTTGGCCAAACAAAGGCAATACAAAGCAATGATCGCTCTGATTCAATATATATATATATATATATATATATATATATACATATATATACACACACACACACACACACACACACATATATATATATATATATATATATATATATAATGATTTATCCGACAACATTAAAGTGAGATGACAATTTCACAAGACCATGTTTTATAAAACTTGAAAAATCTCCTTTGTACAGAATATCGTCGTCTGTAATTGTCATATATATATATATTTCATTTTTCTACAACAGTAGGGCCAGAGACGACGGGCCCGGGTGCAGAATGATTCACAAGCCTGTCCAATGGAGTTTCATGGGCTGACCAGTCCTTCAGACCAAAGGTTTGCATCCCGTGGGGTACGTAGGTGGCACGAAAAGGATCAAGATCTGAGTTCGTAGAAGATGGTAGATGCCTGTATCGGGGGTCTATCGCTCCTATCCAGGAATATTCAAACAGTGAAGCTGACATGAGGTTATACCACATGAAGTGAGCATTCTGTTGTTGGTACCTGGCTATAGAGTTCTACTATTTCAAGTATGTGGGAGAATAGGTAGAGATCGGTGTACGTTTAGATACACACACATACACATAAATATATATATATATGTATATATATATATATGTGTGTTGGAAATAACTAGGTAGATATGAAAATACTGAGAGATAGATAAGAAAGTACTGGGAAGTATGAATGGATAGCTAGATTGATAGAAGAAACGATAGATAGATAGATAGATAGATGCTTGTCCGTACAGTTCTCTGGTTTCTGTGTAGAAGATCCGCAGATTTGCTGACATACAGATATATCCATCGCGTCTTCAATACTCGAAAATGTTTGATGATCTATGAATATCTATGAATATCTGATTCATGAATGCAATTGCCAGAGATCCACGGAACTTCTGTGCAGAAACCAAAGAACTGTACGGACCAGCACGTGAAACCACTCGAGAACCCAAAATCACGCCAATAAAGTTCTTACCGCTCGTGTCACTTCACGCCACCACAGCCACCACCACCACCACAACCATCAACACCTCCACCACTATTAACATCGTTACCACCACCACCACCAACAACAACAACAACAACAACACCCGCTATACCACCATCACCACCACAACCTACACCACTACCAACAGCACCAACAACCATTCCATTACCACCACCACCACCATCAAAACAACCACCACCATCTACTCCAACCACCACCACCACCACTGCTAACAGCATCGCTATTTTCCGCTCTGTGGGCCAGCATTTTGAATAAGCCCTTTACACTACCGAACACAGAAATGCTACGGGAAAACTGACGAGGAATTCCTGCTTTTTATTTTATTTTCAGGCCGCTGTCTTCTCTGATCTTAATTTTATCATTTTCTAGACTTTGTTTATGATTGTCAGAAGCCTTGAAAGATGCGTTGCTTTTGGAGAAGTGTTCTCTTCCGTCTTTTTCATCTTCTGTGAAGTTTACATTCCGTCCTGCACGTTTCTGTCTGCTGCAACGGAAAAACGATTGAAGCAATCCTTCCGAACGAAATAATACTTCAAAGGCCACAAACAATACGAAAGCCAAGAATGATTGCTCATTTTTTTTTCTTTTAAATATTGGCCCACACTTTGTTTCCAGTTCTACGCAGTAAGGAGAATTTACGAAGTCCGCTTAGTCTGGTAACAGGCCCCGATTGAAAGGCTTATTGCAAGTAGTTAATATTATAAAAATATTATAAAAATATTGTTTAAAAAAACCCAGAATACTTCGATTAGCAAAATCAATATATCCCAATTCTTCATTCCACTATCAAAAATCTCGTCATTAGGGCAAAGTAAAAAAGCTCTATGAAGATGGTTGTAGATGCAGTTTAGTGGCAAGCTTTCAGTAGAGCAAGCTCAACCTTTAAGAACAAGAAAATTCCATCAGTGCCAATGCATCCCCCTGATGGTCACCTATGGAGCTGTAACATGGAACCTAACCAAAATATTGACTTACAACCTTGCATCGGACACATGGGAGAATCATGATCAGCATCACATCGAGAGATCACAAGACAGCATAGAATATATATCAGAGAAAAGGTAGGTGTTGGGGATGTCATTGAATCAATCGAAACTAAAATAGCAACGGACTGGTCATGTTGAAAGAATGTAAGAAAATCAATGGCATCATGATTCACAACGTGGATTCCCAGAGATCAAATGCAAAACTGTAAAATATAAGATAGCGTGACGAACTACAAAAGTTCAGAAAGTATTGACCCTGATGTGATAGTGATGCCAGGCGAATCCCAATGACGGACGCTGAAAGGCTGCTGCTGCTGATGTAGAGGAGTTCTTTCAATTATTGAAACGAATATACACTGACCATACTTTCTTGAATATAAGACCACGTTTTTTTTTTGTCAGAAAAATGGCTCCAAATTTGCAGTTCAACTTATATTTGGGTCAGCCAAGGGGGAAAAAACTGAAACTCCTCTATGAATATACTATTGATAGACTCAATGGATATTCATTACGATTGATATGTTGAAGATGAAATAAATTCATATTTCAGTGACAAATCTATGTTCAATTCCGATATCGTCTTACAATCACAGTCGACATATTCAAAAATATATAGTATTTAAAATACGATAGGCACACACACACACACACACACACACACACACACACACACACACACATATATATATGTATATATATATATATATATATATATATATATATATATATATAGCAATGCTCTTCCAACTCTGGTGGATGGGGAATTGTGCATAAGTAAATATATTGCTTATACCCTACTGAACGTCCAGTTCCGTGTAGGGCAGGAGTAAAATGCTGGGTCTGAAGCGAAGGTTTCCATCCTGCGTCGTACTTGTGAGTGGATAATGGATAGTCTATAACCACACTGAGGTGTTATAATACAGCAAAACAGCTGACTGTTGATGAGTCAATAATAATCATATATATACATATTAGTTGATCGAAACCCCCTTTTTTCACAAACCATGTATTTTATAATTAAAAAAAAGGATCTAGTTAAACAACCAGATACTGTGCATAGGAAGTAGTATTGATTTTACGACCGCTAAATTATGAATGGTTTTAAAAAAATGTGTTACTTTCAATGTTGTTCTTTTGTATAATGGATAATTAATTCTGAATCGAGCTATATATATATATATATATATATATATATATATATATATATATATATATATATATGTGTGTGTGTGTGTGTGTGTGTGTATGTGTGAGTGTGTATTGTGGGTGTGAGTTGCAGCAGCCCCATTTTCTTTAATTGGTTATTCTATTTACGTTGACTAAATTGAATGATGTATTAACTGTGTATTGACAGATCATTTCAAATAAGTCTCTATAAAATATAACGCAGTTTATTATTCATTCAATCGGACCAAATAGGTCCATTCCTCAAATACTCACTTTTCTTGAGTGCATACAACGAATAAACAATACGAAACAATGAAAATCAAATATGTCCCGAAATGTTCTGTTAGATTTTGGATTTTTTAACATATGAGGCGCGAGGAATGGATTGTTTTGTCTTATTCACACTAACCTCTTTGCACAAACAATTCATTAAAGATCTTTTGACTTTCTCGCTTCGTTCAAAAGTACACATTATTCCACTGAGGCTTTTAAGTTACACCAACATTGTTAGAAACCTGATTGATTTCTTGGTTGCGCGCCAATAAAGTAACGGGATGGTTCCCTATAAGGACGTTCAAATTTAAGCTGGGAATTCCGGGGAAGGACATGTAGCAGTTTTAATTCTGGTAATAAATCAATTTTTTATGGACTCTCCTGTCCAAAAATGATTTATTTCTGTGTCAATCAAGCAGAGAAAGACAAGTGTTCAAACACTGACCGAGGATTGTTTCCGTAAGTCATATGGAAATCATTTTCTTAGCCTCTAAAATTTTTAGTGAGGTTTGTAAACGACGCAATACAGTTGAGTGACTATAGGAGCAATAAAACACTGAGTAAATTTCGAAGATTCTTCTGAGATTTCCTTAAAACTGTGCAAAGGATGGTGCTTGGATTAGATGAGTAACAAAACATTACTGATCTGTATAGGCAAAGTGAATAACTTAACTAAGTAAATAGACCGCATGTGTACCACTATTAATCATCTAAAAAGTCATATAATATTGTCGAAAAGGAAGACCTGCAAATTATTTAAAAAAAACTATCTGCACAAGATTTGAGACTTATCGGTCTAAAATGACAGCACTCTTTTGAAGGAGCTAGAACATAAACCGTTCCCAGCGGGTGCTTAGTGATGCGAACTCTTAAGGTTGTAGCCCCTAAAAATCATCATTGGACTTTAACCAGTTTGAATTTACGGGCTGGGTGGCGTATTGATAAGTTGGATGATAAATGTCATAAAAATCTTGAAATTTGGGAGTTTTCCGTTCAAATACTCGATATTCTTCCTCAAATCAATGAATAATGCATTCGAGAAAATCATTTGTATTTATCCAATTAGTATTAAAATCATTCAGTTTAGTCACAATTTATCCGAATTGAAGCGTTTTTTGTTTAATCTATCAGAAACACAGAAAGAGTTTTCAAAACGTGTAAGGGTAGGCATAGTATTGCATTTTACTCCGGTGAACCGGTCGAAATTCCAGCGCAGGCAAGATTTGGCCCGCAGGCCATACGTTGCCTATACCTGGGGGAAAAATGGACATTTGAAAGACGTTGAGGGATGTATTCACTTCGGTTTATTGATGAAGTTTAGTTAAACAAACCAACTTATAAGGATTGGCCGGAGAGTATTGAGTGAAAAAAAGAAATATATTCAAAAGCATCTTACAATCATGTTTAGTATGTGGAGAGCACAATGAATGTAAAAGAGCGTGTCTGACGTACGATTTAAAACAAGGGATCAAGATCACGCGAAAAAAAAAATCAGGGACTCACCAGGTCTACGGGAAGAGAAATGCTAGGAATATCTTTGAAAGACAGGGAGAGATCAACGCAGATCTGAGCGCAGACGAAGGTTAAAGATATCGTATAAGTGATTAAATGACAAAAATAGAGGTGGACAGGAAACGTTGCAAATAGGTAGGACATCAGATTATGCAAAACGTTTGTAGATTGGTGCCAAGACGTTGATCACGTGATTGTTTCAATTGATTGTCTAACCAGAAGATATTAGACCATAAAAAAAGATTGGGTTGAGATAGAAAGCTTCCTTGGTAAGACAGGGAAGAATTAGACAAAGAAACATCCATCATGGAAGAAGCTGGGGATGCAATGGACGTGAAATGGCCGCTGCTACTTCTGATATATATATATATATATATATATATATATATATATATATATATATATATAGTGAAACAATGGAATTGGTACACAAACGCGTTTTATGCTTCTGCCCTTCGGGCTACTTCAGGCTAATGATTCGATTTATTTAGATCTCTTTTTAGAACTTTCTTGGGAGGTGCGTCTTTTTTTAGTCTGGGTAGAAAACTCTGCATTACTGATTCATCTATGTTAGATTAACCAGTGACCATGTTGGTAATTTTTGCGGTCTTTTACAATTAACTGAAAATGGTATAAACATAAACATATCTATGTAGCGGATCTCCTATTTCACCATATTTAAAACTCTACTATATCCACCTATCCATCAATCTATCTATCTATCTGACTCACACTCTCTCTCTCTCTCTCTCTCTCTCTCTCTATATATATATATATATATATATATATATATATATATATATATATATAAACAGACACGCCACAATGCAGAGAGAAGACGAGGAGGTAAAGATAAGGATGCAATTTTAAAACCATTTTGAAATGCCATCATAACTAATACCATCTGAATGACCGAAATATTGACATCCGCCATCTTTGATTCCGCTATGTTGTCAAATGAATCCGACATCGAAAAAGAGAAAGAAAAGAAAATCTGAAATACGAAAAAAAAAAAACACGAAAAAACAGAAAAACAAAACAGATCTACTTTTTGATATCGCAATGATTAAAGGCAACCGCAGCGCTTTATCATAAAATTCATTCGCCGTGCTCCGGTTTCTGGACAGATTTATTAGAAAATAATAAAATGCTATCAGATGAAAGTTGATGTGAATCGCCTGAGCCTCCGGGTGTTCATTGGACAAGATTGAAATCATTTATTAGAAATCATAAACCAAAACTGTCACCCAAATTATCAACAAAGGCTGTCTAGCTGGCTGAGTATCATGTGTATAGGCTGCACCAATTGAGGTAAAGGGCTGAAAGTTTAAGCATTTCCTCATTATTTCTAGAGCTCCCCCTTTTGTATTTCTTCATTCCCTGCAAATACTCTTTACAAAGCAAGTTTATACTAAATTGGACCCTTACTTTGCGTCCACTCAATTTTTGAAAATTCAGAATTTTCAGTGATCACTGCCCAACAAAATGCGAGAGAAGTACATATTCATCCAGTGATCCTATCCCCCAAAGTTTTGACTGATCACCCCTAACACGCTATGCTGCCAAAAGACGTTGATCATGTGATGGTCTCTGTAGAGTGACTAACCTGACCTATTATTATTATTATTATTATTATTATTATTATTATTATTATTATTATTATTATTGCTGTTGTTGCTGTTGTTGTTGTTGTTGTTTCCTACGTGGCTTTATGAGGGAACGGCGTCCTCGTTACGGAGTTTGAATGAATGAATGAAAGAGAAAAGAACAGACGAACAAGAAAGGCAAAGAATGATAGAAGTCTAAAAGAGAATATAAAAGAAATGCCAAAGACGTGGATTCGGTCATAGAACGTCATTTCCTGATACAGGAAGAACACAGAAGATGTAGAAAGAGAGGGAATGAGAAAGAAAGAACAAGAGCCAACAGAAGACCTAAGACTAATAAGGAAAAGTGGAGTGGTGTCCTTACGCTGGCTACGGTATCAACCTTCCATGCTAGGGCTTCAAATATCACTTCCCTGGCTCGGCTGTTGCGTCACTCACTTCCCTATACGCTATTTTACCCACAGCAGGGTTGGTGGGATTGCTGATTCATGCCTTTCTCAGAGTATTGGTGCCAGTCATAGTCTAAGTTGGAATCTGAACTCGGCTTTCCCAGTCCATTTTAAGGGATGCTAACTGATCTCTTGGGGTCGGAGATGGTAGTCTATGTTCCGTGATCCAAGTTATGGAGACTCAGGTGGCTTACGGGTCCAAATTTTGGCCTTAGAGTTCTTCCATTGTCAGGACAGCTAGCTTCAAATGTCAGTTCGGGCTTAGTTGTTGTTGCCTGTTGTATACCTAGTTCCCTATACTCAACCGTATACTTAGTTCCGAAAACCAAGCCTTACCATATACTACAGAGCTTGGCACTCATTTTGGTCAAGGAAAATTCACCTCCAAAATGAGTTTTTATTTGTGGGTTCAATTGACAATTAATGCCAAATTGGTCCCCAAGTTTGCATCTGGCAACATTCACGCATGGGTTTTGGAAATTCGGACTGTTTTAGAGGCCTAACAAAAGGTGAGAGAAGTAATATTCACTGATCACTCCTTTCTATAATGTCTTAATTGATCCATATTAATCCACATTAAAGCTCTAAATGATCAACCCTAAAACAAAATGCTGCCAAATGACGATTTTTATTGAGTGACTAAGCAGACAATTACGGTTTGATTGAATGTGTTATCAGCTGTCGGCATTGTTTTGGAATTTGTTTGGTATGCATCACTTCATATATATTTGGAATAATTATTAGGTCGAATCTGGTAAATAAATCATCAACTTTTCAACGTCTGTCATTGGATATAGACCTCTGTTAAGATTCACAAGACCTCTCGATGAATTTGTCTCCTTCATCACGCCATCTAATTTTTGCCAGCCACAATCTCGCATATGATCAGTGCAGATCCAAGTTGGGAGTTGCAATGTCCTGCGATTGTCGTATATTATTGCAGCATGACCGGCCCATTGTCATTTGAGTTTTTTCAATGGGTTTTACGATGTCTTTGAACCCTTTTTGTTTCCAAATATACTGTACTGTCTTGTGATCTCTCCACATGATTTAAACAATGGTTCTCTCCTGTGCTGTTTGCATGGTTCTATATTTGCTGGTCAATCTTTTGGCTAAATTCCATTAGTCAGCTCTATTGGTGACTATCGGGAGGATGTATTGATTTTAGATCCTTTTTTTTTAACTAATGGGATTATCTTGTTCTTAGGGGATGACCTGGCTCTGTCGAAAGCTTGTCTATGTTTTTCTTTTTTCCGTTACTTGGGTGATTTTTCTCTTGATTTCTCCTTTTGACTTCTTCTTATTTCGGCGATTTTATGAATAATCTTCCCTAGAGATATCCAAAGAAACGAGAAATGTTATGCTAATCAGTTACGTCGGACTGAACTATCTAACTTCATTGAAAATCTGCATTATCTTGGCTTGAACATGGACCTTTGACATCGGTATGAAATACGTGACTATCTAAACCATCACAGCAGGACGAATATATATATATATATATATATATATACATATATATATATATATATATATATATGTGTGTGTGTGTGTGTATATATATATATATATATATATATATATATATATATATATACATAAAGCACATTAGTCTAGATCAGGGCCAAATAGATGGACATCGGTTATTGCAAAATTGTGATGTACCAATTTCCCTACCGAGAAATGCTGGATTGTCTAGGAAATCAGCGTTCGAAATCCTGTATTTCAAAAAACCTGGACACGATCATCAGCCTCACAAGCCCATAGAAAAAGAAGCAACTATGCCGACCACAAGATAATCTCACATGTACAGGTATCCAAAAGTCCGACATAAGGCCGTCTTTTTACCCGAGTTATACAATGGAAATTGGCGACAGTATGAAATACACAATCGTCTTGTCCACAGGACAGCTCCATTGTAGTTGATTGTGAATGCATGTCATTTGAAGTGTCTGGAAAATTTTCAAATTCTAACCCGGTGGTCCCAAACATCTGGAACATTTCTGCCTCTTTTCTCACAAGAGTGATTCGAGACTTGCGATCTTCCTGACAAAACTTCCCATTCATCCGGGCTTTTAATAACATCAATAGAGTACATGAGACATGCTCACAAATATTCATCTATTTTACTTCATCGACCAATATATATATATATATATATATATATATATATATATATATATATATATATATATATATATGTATATAACAGCACAAGTGTAAAGTCTTCGTATATATGTTCGTATTTATGTGTGATATGTTTGTGTGCATACACAGACCCTTATACAAACAAATACATATATATTTGTATTCGAATGTGAGTTTGTGTGTATAAGCACACTCTCTCTCTTTCTCTCTCATACACACATAAATATTTGAAGATTTTACATATATATATATATATATATATATGTGTGTGTGTGTGTGTGTGTGTGTGTGTATATATATATATATGAGCAGGGCATCGCAACTGCATATCTGAAGAAATGCTTTGAGCGTTTTGAGTATACCAACTGGTAGATTATGTGATCGAAACTCTGCATGAGTGTCACTGGCACCTCTGTAGTCTGCGTCCATGTGACTGTTATTGTAATGTTCAAAAGCGAACGTTTGAGATTCATTTCCGATCATATAGAATTTCAAAAAAAATTGCAATCCTTTGTTTTAAGCGTTGTCGAAATCGACTACGGATGTACAAAAGTGACTCAACTGAAAACGCACAAATGACTAGATCTATTAAATTGTTCCACACTCGCTAGTTTTTAGCATTATCTGAGCCAGTTTGTTGAAAATTCGTTGAAGAGAAATGGAAGTCGTGAGTTAAATTATGTTGTTTTTGCTTTGAATATCACCTGGCGTAATTGGATAGTCTTTGCCTTTTTGTGCATCTGTAGTCGATTTCGTCAGTGGTTAAATTGTTGCTTTCACAAACCGGAAGATTGCTTCATATTTTTTTTTACTAATAAATAGCTGAAAGGAACTAATGGAAGTAACTGAATACTGTTAAGCATTGCAATTAAAACGTTAATACATTCTCCTCCCAAAGGCTTAAAATAATTTTTCTTAGAACTGACGAATTTACAAAGGAAACAAAGATGGATTGAAATCAGAAGCGAATACTCAGGGAAATCATTGTTATCTAATGTTTTCGACATTTCGACCAAAAGAAATTCTTCAAAAATGAAGGTCAGATTCACTACTTTGAGAAATAATGACTTTTCAAATTAAACTTATTTGAAATGATTGGTTTTAATCAAAATAGATTTTTGTAGAGCTTTGTACAGGTTAAAAATTTGTATTACATTTGCGTAACTGTATCGTAACTGGAGAAAGAAAAACATTCGTAATTAAATGATAACTCTAAGATTAAAAGTGGAAGTGACAGAGTTAAAAAGAATCTTCTCAGTTAACCGCACTTAAGCATAGAATCAAAACCCAATCATAATGTCGAAAAAAATGACTTCTTTTCACATCGCATTTGCTGATAAGACATTCTCAAGTAGCGGAAAACAAATCTGAGCATACCTTACATGTATTTCTTAGTGGATGAGTGGTTAAAACGCCCGACAGTCGTCGGGCAGACCGCACGTTCAGTCGCAGCCTCAAAGTATCTTACACATATCTTTGTTTCTCTCAAGATCATTTGCAATTTTACTAAGAAGAACATCTCTTACCCCCAAAACAATGGACTATCCCATTGGAACTATTTCAGTGGCTCCGTTTCCTTTTGAACAACATAGGTCTGGTTAGTCACTCAATCGAAATTACGATGCAATCAATGTCTTTTGGTGGCATCCCATGTTGGTGGGGATCAATTGAAGAGAAGTTGGCCATGATCACTGAAAAGTATACATTTGAAAAAAAGCAACAACAAAACGAGCGTGTATGCAGCCGGACACAAGCTAATGGACCAATTAAGAATTAACTTACATCGTAAATAGAAAGTCTAACTAAAAATCAATTAAAGGTTATGATAAGGGGTAAATTTTTGAATTTGCAGTCCTCTCACTTCATTGGTGCAGTCTGTGCACACAATTCATACGTATTACCAAGACGGACTGACAGACAGACGATTAAGAATTCAAGAAACCTGTGTTGACACTTATGGTGACAGTTTCGGTTGACGCTCTCTAACAATGAATGCTGAAACAAATATATTTCGCCGAAGAAAACTTGAAAGAGATTGTCGTAAGATTGTCATAATAAAGTGAAAAAGTACCTCAGTGATTCCACTTCCGAAATGGAGAGCTTCAGATGTGGGTGTGAGGTGAATGACTTTGGGGGTGATGGTAGGATAGGGAGGGGTGTGGGGAGTTGCTAGAGGTTCAAATTGATGTGTAGAGTTTGATTTTTTTTGTTGGAACATTTGTGTCACATCACAGGAAAAAATAGGCTTTATTTTTTCTCTTTGCGTCGTGATGAATGGTTGTAAATATTAAGTGGCATATCTCATAAACACCCACACATACATGCAAACACGAGCACATACACCTACACATATTCATACATAAGTGTGCATATATATATATGCATATGTATATGTGTGGGTAAAGATAGATGAGTATATGAACGTGGTGATTGATTAATACTGCTAGCAAGTCCTGTTAAAATAACTGTTTTGTTTTTTTATCCCCGAAACCGTTATATAATCCCGGCAAGAAAAAAATCACATATAATTGTATAATATCTAATGCCGTATAAAGCATTAAAAAAACTTTGAAAATCTTACATTAATTGCATCGAAGTTATCTGGAAATTATTGACTGTCAGATGTTGGTTTTAGTGAAAATGCTCAGAAGGTTCACTGTTACGAGTGAGAATAATTTGAAAATGGTTCAATCTGATCGATTGACTTGCGATATCGCTCGTCTGCTGAATATGAATGACCATCTGGTCCACAGACATCATGAGACCGGTACCCTATAGGAAAGCTTTGTGGCTAACCTAAGAAGGTCAGTGAATGTTTTGAAAGGAGACTGAATATTATCTCAATGTGTGACCGCTTCTGAATAATCCCTAAAGTCCTAAAGAAAATGTGCAATGCTAGGACCCCGCCCCCACGCATATCAATAGAAGAATGATATAACGCATTACATTTTCTCCAAGCCATTTTCTTTAATTGTTTAATCTATTTACAGTGTCTGGTCCAAATGACACATTCACAGTATAATAACGGTTTATCATTTCAAATAGATTTTTAAAGTAATATTGCGCATTTATAATCATTTCTTTTGGATTAGATATCCATTTTCTAATAGTATAATTGTCCACGTTGAGAAGTAAATAGACCAGATATGTGAAGTGAATGAATAAAAAAAGAGATGAAGGGGGGGGGGGGAAACTGAGTTGGAAAAAATGAGTTATCAGGGTTGAGAAAGAGCTATAGTGAGTTTGGAGGAAAATTGCATGGATTAGGTCCAAAATAAGCATAACGATCTGTATACATATATACATATATGTGTGTGTGTGTGTGTGAATGCATGAATATGCATACACATACATATGTGGACACAAAATTATTACGTGCACACACACACACGCACTCTCTCACATACACACACACATAAATATATATATATATATATCTGACAGTGTATATACTCAAACATGATATTTGATTATGTCAGAATACACGTAAATATTCGTACATGTTCACACTGTGAAGCAGCTATGCGTATATATATATATATATATATATATATATATATATATATATATACATATATATATATATACATATATGTATATATATATATATATATATATATATATACATATATATATATATACATATATATATATATATATATATATATATATATATATATATATATATATATATATATATATCAGTGTGAGAAGTTTCCTTTCTTCATTTGTTCTTATTCGTTTTTCAATTCTTCTCCAATTTCTTTCTTTCTTTCTCCCTTTCTTTCTCATCGTTTCTTTCTCATTGTTTCTATTCCTCTTCTTTACTTTCAAAAATATTTTCTCTTTCCATTTTCTTCCTCTCTATCTCCTTCCAATTTAATTCCTCTTTTTCTTATCTCTTTCTTTTTTCATCTTTTTCCTCATATTTTTCTCCATCATCATCATCATCATCATCATCATCATCATCCATCTTCGTTGTCTTCTTCTTCTTCTTCTTCTTCTTCTTCTTCTTCTTCTTCTTCTTCTTCTTCTTCTTCTTCTTCTTCTTCCTCTTCTTCTTCTTCTTCTTCTATACATTTTCTTCTTTTTTCTATTCTCATTTTCCTTTCGATTCTTACAAAAAACTTCTCAGCATTTTTTCTTCATCTTCTCTATCCCCTGTCGCGAGTACTTCCTCATTTTTCCTTCTTTCCTCTCCTTCTTTCTTCCATCTTTCTTTTTCTTTCCCCTATCGTTCTTTCTTCTATTTTCTCCATCGTTCCTTTCTCTTTCTTCTGCATCTCCGACATCCCTCCCATTTCTCCCTCTCTCTTCTTTGTTCTCCTCTACTTCTCTCGCTCTCCTCTCAACAACCTCACCCTCGTCCTCCTTACTCTCCAATCTCTTCCTCCTTACTCACCTTTCTAATTTGTCGCTATCATTTCATCTAATATTCACCAAAACGACCATTTTATTGCTCTCCATGGAACTTCGCTTCACTGCAAAGCCCTGTTAAGCTTCGCCACAAAATTTCGTGACTTTTTCTCTGCGTTTTCTTCTATTCGCTAATGGTGTCCGGACATAACCAATTAATCTTACGTTACTTCAGAAAGAGGAATATTTTACCGAATTATAAATAAGAAAAGATCTTATAACCCTTTTATTTTAGGAGTTTATTTCTCTAGGAACAATGATATCACGGGTAGGATTTAGGTTAACGCAAACGTTCCCAGCGACAATTTTGTACTGGTTTGAGGGAATCTAAGTAATGTAACTCTGCTCATCTATGTTTGTGCAATTAGTCAATAGTAGTATGTCGTGTACAAACCTAAAATGAAATTTAGGATCTCGAACTATCCTGGCCCTAAAACTCCACTCCTACTTCTATCTATTCGTCACAGTAGTTTATCGATACAATTTCTTTGGAATATATACAATACAAAGGTCGTAAGAATTCTCGCATTTCTAACATTTCAGTACTCGAAATTGTCTTCCCTAATTCAAGAGAGAATTGTTCTTGTTTAGGTGTGTGGCAAAAAATGCTTACCGCATGAACTTACCCGGATGAACTTTGGCCAATGTTTAAAAACTTTGTTTCTCATTCGCGAAAGCAATGATAACTGCTAACTTTAATGAATATCATATGTGAATTTAGCTTCGGTTTGGTTCTTTTCTTTCTGCACCAAAACCTTTCAAGACAGACCTCGAGAGGTGAAATATCAATATGTCGTTGCTTAGGCATAGAGCTTTCATAGTAGGTATAGGTATTAAACATTAGTTGACTGTCAACAAACAGTTTATTTAAAGCTTTATGTCATTGCATAATCATATTGAAATTCCAGCTCTGTGTCAGTTTTTATTGATTTTAGAGCAAAGAAAAAAACAAAGAAGCTAAATTCTTTTAATAAAAGTGGGTATCTTTACTTTTGCTACATTTTTAGTGATTTCTGAATTTCTGATTTTTGCGTTTTCTGAAGTTGTGCTCACTACTGCTTGTTTGATACAGAAAAATGTCATTTGGGGACAAGATAATCTCTAACAATGGGAATTAGATTAATTACTAGAATTCAAAGCTAAGAAAATCGTAGCTAAATTTAGGACAGTCTCAAATATCTCAAATTAAAACAGGATTTTCTTGGAAAAAAGTATTTCTCTTTGTTTACATTGCTCTCAAGGGAATTTCAATATCGATACTGTGCAACTCTACGGTGAGTTACTTGCACGTCTAGGGTTCGACTTTCAGGCTTGTTCAATTGGTTTCTAGATTAAATGCTGTTTTCGTATTGGATCAACTGATTATTGATGATTTCCATCGTTGAATTATCCTAATCTGAAAATGATCAATATTTCTACCTTCTCTCCATATTTATCTAAATTCAATCGTTGAAATATTCATTAATATGGCTCTAAGACCATATCATTGCTTCAGTATCTCATAGCTAGGATGGAAAAAGTTTTTCATCATGCTGCGTGTTCCCAGACTTATAACTTTGAGGCTGTCAATTCAAAAATACGCCCCCCCCTAAAAAAATCGTTCTTTTATGATTGAATACATAATTGATCTTAAAGATAGCGTAAGGTTAAAGAGAGCCTCAAAAGATGCTTTGATTTTTGAACAATGATGTTATGGATTTAGATTGATGAAATATCTCATTAAAAAAAAATATTATATCAACTTATCAAAACAACAATAATCTTTATTCTAGTTATCTAATAAATGATTTTGAAAAATGTCAACATGAGTTTTACCAGTTTTTAAGTTTATCTAAGTGGCTGACTTGCAGACTGTCATCATCATCATCATCATCATCAGTATTTTAACGTCCGTCGTTGGATATGGACTTTCCTCAGGATACTCTATTATGGGCGTTGCAGAGCCAGTATTTCCTGAATTCGTCTACTTCATCTCTCCATCGTGTGTTCTGTCGGCCTCGGTTTCTTATGTGATCTTTGGGAATCCATGTTGTGAGACTTGATGTCCATCGGTTGTCTTTCATTCTTGCAACATGGACTGCCCATTGCCATTTGAGTTTTTTAAATAGTTTTTATGATGTATCAGACTCCTGTTTTCTTCCTTATATACTGTTTTGTCTTGTGATGTCTCCATATGAGGTTGAGCTTGATTCCGTCATGCATATGTTGCATGCTTCTCAGTTTGTAGGTCTGTCTCTTGGTTAGGTTCCATGTTTCAGCTCCATAAGTGACTATCGGGAGAATGCATTGGTTGTGTGCTCTTCTTTTCGGAATTATTGTGATCAACTGGTTTTTGAAAGTTGAGCTTGCTCTGCCGAAGGCTTGCCATTCCAGAGTGATTCTTCGCTTGATTTCCTCCTCATCTTACTATGCATGTAATGTATGTACCTGCCTACAGTTCGTACCAATAGAGACAGGAATGAAAATATAAATATTGACTCCTTATTATGTCTAAAAAACGCTTTTGATTTTCGAAAATTTCTCCTTGAAATCAGTCTTTTATGATGAGTTCATGCCAAATTGATTCCTCATTGGTGATCACTGCCGAACAAAATACGTAGCTAATTTATTGATCACTTTTTTTTTGCAAATTTTAAATTGGTCACCCCCAGCATGACTTGCCGCGAAAAGAAATTCGTTGCATGATGGTTTCTATTGAGTGACTAACCAGATCTGGTTTAGTTGTTTTAGATTCACCTCCACTTGGTCCACAATTTTTACACTAATATCTTCATCTTTGTTGTTTTTATCATCCGAGTCTATCACTCTTCGCGTGGAAAAAAGATTGTGTTTGGTACCACTTTGTAGCTTATTGCATAACCTGAATATTAATCAAATAGACCGGAAACTTTTAATCACTAAAATAAGTTTGTGTATGATTACAGGATTCCATCTATGGCTTAGCAACTAACAATTGCATTGAAGGGGAAAGGTCGTAAGTAGTGTTCCCACTCAGCTGCACGGCTGCATTTGCAGTGAAATCTCAATGCCAAGTTCGGATTATGAAATATTCAGATGAAAAAAGGTTCAATAATGAAATCACGTTGAGAAACTTGGGAAGTTGCACACAGACTTTTTGGTCCCGCGAAGTTCATGGAAAATCTGACGGGACTTTGTTCTTTGGTCAGCCTGATGCATTCGCAGTGCTGGCTGCAGCGACCGGGAAATCTTTGCCTTTACTTACACATAAGCGTGAGAATTCAAATAAATCAATCTCTTCCCAGCCTTTCGGGTGGGATCAGTCATGTTTCGTCATGACACGATAAATATCAAGCGAGCTTCGTCCCTGGGGATCCATCTCCCACGCAGCATCTCCACATTTCACCAACGGGGTAGGAAAAGGGGTACGCTCTGACGCCTGCAGCAAAAAGCTGGTAGTAATATTTGTGTTTGTCCACAAGTACGCGCGTGGGGCCTCACATTAGACCTGAACTTGTGTTGAGGCAAATAAACACTCGCTTCCATATGTGACTCATTCTAAGCCAAACATTGCACACACGCCCGCCTGTACGCACACCCAGTCACCCATCGGTAAACAACTTTCTCAACGTGTAGAGTGAATGCTCGTAGTCATTTTGCACTGGGATGATGGTTAGTAATTTAATTCTGCATACTTTCTTTATTGTGGTCATATTGATCCTAACTGGGGGCTCTGTATTTGTGAGGTTGTGCCCGACCAAGCTAAGCCTCATAAACACATCATTGCCTGCCTCTTGACTGAAATAGTTATGTATTTCTCACCGATGTCAAACCCCTGCAAAAGCAAGGATTTTGAATGCCGATTTTCAAAGCATATTGCCCCCTACCTGTACCTTGGAATATTAGCTTGGCATTATCTTTAAATCCCTATTTTGCCTAATGTTCTGTGAGGTTAGCTTTCCGTCGCTTTTCGATAAACACTCTCAGTTATTTACTGTTTAATCTGATGATAATCTGATATAAGGCCGAGCTTATTTGACATCGGTGGGGATAGAACTCCTGGCACCAGGAATTATCGAACGTTGCAATAATAATGCCGAGCTAGTCACTCTTGCAAACCACAACTTCACAGCAGACATCTAAATACACAAAGAAACTATAAACAATATTAACACTTACAATATAAGCACGAAAAGGTCTCGATATATACCTCATTCATAGACGCATACCATCTGTATACATAACAACATACTCGAAAAAACCACCTCCATGTGCATAAATCTGCAAGGAAAAATCTGCAAGGAAAACAAGCAGAAAAGCCGTCGAAATCAAACTAACTAATATAAAGAGCAGACATCAAAACAATATTGGCAAGATGGCGTCAGCTCAGAGCATCAGACGAAAAGAATGAGTCACGAAAACTAATTGAAAACATGCGGAAAACGGAGAAATACGATCCGAGAAACGTTTATTTTTGGAGGCAAGGGGAAACCAAGGAAGTGGCTGTTACCCATCACCTGGAGAAGGCCTCCAAGAAAGAATGAAATACACCGGGTGTATTTGTGTAAAAGTCGAGCTCTCCAATTTGGAGAGGAACATTGGCTTGTTACACATGAAAGGTCGTTTTTGCTTAATAGTAAGACGTAGGATATTGTCTATAACTGTGAGAAGAGTCATTAACATACCAGCTTTCGTTAGGGCAAATCTAATCTCTTCTTCCCATTTTTGATTTTTAGTTAAACGTTTGAATTTTTTTTTCGGTACCTTTTTTGTTGCTATGTATTATCGGGGGAAGGTACCAATAAAAAAAAGAACCTTTTCATACGGACATTACACATTATCCCTGAAAAAGGCTGTTGAATGAATTGACCGAAACGTTGCATTAACAGCTAAGACGAGAAGAAGGGATTCGATTGTCAAAACAAAAGTTGATATTTGACATGAATAAAGTTATAAACAACAAAAACGACAGACATTTAACAAAAGCATGACCTTTTAAGAACAAGAAGCTTTTTCTTACAACAGTTTTATAATTATATGCCCTACCTATGGAATTCTTTTGATTTAGTGTTTATCAGTTGCTTTGTTTCTGTTTTTCTTTTGTTTTTTGCTGGTCTGGTCATTTTCATCCGTCATTATTTTCACATAAGACGAAACTCAATGGTAAGAGTTTAACAACAAATAAAAACTGTAAGAAAAATAAAAAAAAACATATACATTTTCTATAAATGGATTTACATATTAGAATGCTATAAGCTCGTCCGTATCGGTATGATACATTTTCATTATCTTAAACTTGTCAATACATCTCAGTCAGTAAGACAGCCTCCCCCTGTGAAGTAAAAGTTCGTCAGTTCAAATCACGATAGGGGAATGTGGGTTTTACATATCGGTTTATAATACTCATTTTGGTGAGGGTTGTTCTTGTTGTTCATGTTACGGTAGGGAAACAAAGTCAATTCCAGACTTTATAATAGAGTTTGACAATTTCCACCTCTCTTTTCCCCCACCTCCATTTTCCCATCTTCTCCCCACCTACTCTCTTTTTATACCCTTTTAGAAACCGTCAACAAAAACTTTCACAAAAACTGTTAACATAGTTTTCTTCAGTTTTTAAGTTGGTTTGGCTGGCGGGCAGGCTGTGTATGTATGTATGTATGTATGTATGTACCACACGTACAGACCGTATGAGCTGAGTTAGAGGATAGAGAATTCCAAAATTTTATCATGTACCAAAAGCTTTTTTTGTTTTTGAACCTCATCCAAATAATTTTTTTTTGTAGAAGGAGAGGATATCAATTTATAATGTAAGTTTATGCTAAACCAATCTTTTGATATAGGCTTCTTTTTTGTTTTGTTTTTGTCTTTGTTTTTTTTTTTTCATTTGGATTATTTTAGTGATCATTACCAAGTGAAGAGAGAGAAATATAAATGATTCATTGATGAGATTATTTTCCCAATTTTTCAATTGATCACCCCCACACTACATTTTGCAAGTGACATTTGCAGCATGACAGTTTCTATTGAGTGACTAACCAGACCTTTCTTTCTTTCGTACTTCATCGTTCAGCCAACAAACGATCCCTTGCATCATCGTTCCTCCTTCCTTCCTCTCGACTTTCGAATCCCATAATTTCACGTCGAGCTATGACCAAAATGTCGACATATTTGTTTATAGTTTCACTGTCAGCGACATCCGGTGTCTAAACGCTATCCACCGGAAGTCATCGGCCATGATTGTGTTGTGCGATATGCATTTAATTTACTTAAGTCATTACAAAATTCTCGATCTGAGTTGCCCTCCGCTACCCAGGCACCCCTAGAGTCCCAGCTACCCCCACTATCACCGGTTGGTGACGCCCCGACCCTATCACCGCAGAGACATAAACAAGATTTTCTTTCTTCTTCTAGTTGTTTGTGCAGAGTAGGCAGGGAGAGTAAAATTGTCTCCTCTCTTCTTAAGTTATGCAAAGCGTATAATCAAAAACATTAGTGCTTGCAAAGTTTATATATATATATATATATATATATATATATATATATATATATATATATATATATATATATGTGGAGAGAGAGAGCACACGCATGTATGCAAGAGAGAGAGAGAATCAAAGAAAATCTAATATATATAATATTCATATATTCATCTGAGACATATACGGATTATTCTACGCAGGGACTCTTGCATACACTCTCTCTTCTGAACTTTGTCTGCGTCTCTCATCTCTGTCTCTCTCTCTCTCTCTCTCTCTCCATATATATGTGTGTGTGTGTGTGTGTGTGTGTGTGTGTGTATATACTATTCTCCCTGATATTGATGGTATGCTTTTAGAGATAGAAAGTTATATATTAATTAAATGAATGTATATATGTATGCGTATCTCTCTCGAATATTTTCGTATGAATAGAAATATACATATGTACAAGGATTAATGTATCTATCTATATATTTATTCATATATATATATATTTGTGTTTATGAACGTATATCTGTAACTTCGGGTTATGGGCCATGTCAAATGTGGAAAGATGTAATAAAAGAAAAGGAAACTGTGTAGTAACAATCTCCAGCAAGGTTACCTGCTTCTTGCCTTAGTTTGGAATCATGTAAGAACTTATGCAAACTCCAACAGCAAACTCGAGACGCCACGAGTAATGTTTGCATTGCAGTGTCCACTGGCTTTTCACATGATAGATATGGAAGGAAAGATACTTAAATCGATGGATGGAGAGATATAGGAAGACAAGTCTGGATAGGCACTCGAGTGGAACAGTCACGCAACTAGTATCTTTTGGCAGCATACTGTGCTTAGAATGATCAATGAAACAGTTACTTCTCCCGCTCTATTTTCACTAAAAGAAAGTCTGAATTTCAAAGCCTGAAAACAAGAATGACTACTGTCAAACACAAAGTAAGGATCTGTTTTTAGCATAAACTTACATTTCAAATTGAAACCCCGAGTTAAAAAACATATTTTGGGAAATTTTCAAACCAAAGAAAAAAGTTGTTTTCTTTTTCTTTCTAATCAATAAATGATCGAATTTTCAGCCCTCTGACTCCCTTGGTGCGGCCCGTACGTTCCTGACTAGACCAGCTTAAAAACTGAAAAAACCCATGTTAACAGTTTTGGATAATTTTTTTGTTGTTGTTGTTAATGGTTTCTAATGGATAAAATGTGTTTATCGTTTTAGATGAGCGAGGATCTGTATTACTGATTGCCGTCACTGACTGACTGACAGGCTGACATATCGAAAGAAACTTTTTTTCTAATTCTCGTTTCCCCACACTCTTTCTGTATTTGTTTGAAAGTGAAAGGAGAGAACTCGCACATCTATGGTTTAACTTTCAGGCTCGATCAGTTTGTTTCAAGATTAAACGTCGTTTTCTTTCAGGGTCGACGATTCATTGATCATTTCTGTCGTTCAATTATTCTAATCTAAAAATGATCAATATTTCTACCTTTTCTTCGTATTTATCTTAATTCAATCTTTGAAATATCCATTAATATGGCTCTAGGATCACATCATACTTTGGTTTAAGATATCCCTCTCATACATGCACACGTACACACCCATGCATATGCGTGTTGAAGAACCATTCTACACATGACAAGTTTGCAAGATTTACAAGGTGTGTGCAAAAAAATGCAACATCTGTATTCTTAGCCAAGCGTATTAGTCAATCAGCTGACTGCAAACTTAAGAAAACCAACCCCAAATTTCCTTTTAAATGTTTTTGCAGGCAACCCGTTCAAATGGATATGTGTACCCATCCTCTTACAGACGAAAATGAATGTGATTCCTGTTCAAACATCAGACTGTTTCTTCTATTTCAATGGGTTCCCCACTATCAGGGCCCTGTATCCGACTTAGAACTTAAGTAATGATTTGAACTGAGGTGCAAAGTGGGATGGCAGTACGGTTTTAAGCCGAGTTTGCTTATGTTTATTTGAAGTCTACTTGCCATTGACACTGCAAAACCTTATGCTTCCAAAGAGGCATTAAAACTGTTTAGCAATTATCGATAAATAATTGCTTGTCAGATCTCCACTAAGGATCCCACTATTTTGGCCTTGTACCAAACAACCATTCATTATCGGCTATGGTCCCTCTGATTCTTCTAATTAGTGGGGGCAAAAATCTTTTATCGAGCACATTTCTCCTGTGACAAAATGATGTGCTTGCTTCTGAATCCGACATTCAGAATCAATATTGTCCATTAAAAACTCAGTATGCTATCTTCAAAATTTGAAAACTTGTACGCAAGTTAATTTCCTTTGCGCTCTGGTTGCAAAATGTGTACCCGTGTCAACCAATGCTCATCTCTGAAAGCATCTTCAATGGACATGCAAGCATCAGAACGGGGCCCTGTATCAATGTTAAGTGGCCTGGTTAGATGAGTATTGCTTTTGCCTTACTAAGGTGGTCAGTAGGGTAGTTTTACGTTTTTATTCTCGGAAAGCAACCACTCTACCACAACTATGCGTAAACAAGCTGGTAGAGACGATTTACTGGTTTGAGCAAGGTTCTCCTGGGGAAATATTGGGTCTTACCTTCAATATGGGATGTTCTTTGTCGTGTAGCACCTACCTCATCATTGAAGACCAGGTACTTACCTGCATGGCAAAAGTTTTCTGCGACAGTTGTGACATCATCAAGCTGCACAATTCGCCTTGCTACACAGCATGAATTGTGCAGGGGTCGTTCCAGGATCATGAAGATTTAGATTGTGTTGATCCGTCCACCAGAACCCTAAGATCTCAAAATCTTTGAGAACTAATAGAATTAGTTTCACCAACAGAACTCCCACCGCGTAGCTTGCAGGAGTCAAAGAACCTGGTACATGTTTAAAATAAAGAATATCGGCATAAGTTCTCAAAAAAAAAAAAGAAAAAGAAAAACTTTGAGAACTTTAAAAATGCCATACATGGTTCAGTAAGAACTGTCTTGTGTGCGCATGGTGGGAAAACACTTTATCAGGCTGTAGGTCGTAATGTTTTGTCTCATTGGTCATATTTTTAGACCCTGTGATAGACATGTTATGGTAAATAAATATGATTACAGATTACAATAACTGTCTTTTTCCTTTAGATTTATCATCCTGGTTATTAGATCCGTATCCGTATGATAATTATTAATATTGTCATTCATTAGTTTCAATCAATTTTTTTTTTTTTTGAAAAAGACAGAAAGCGTAGATTTTATTTTCCGTGATTCTGGAAGCATAGCACGTGACCTGCCAGTGCCTTGATAATTAAAATTCTCTCAAGTACAATTTACAATAACTGGTCTTGGAGAAAGAAGAGATTCATGAGAGAAAGACGGACAAACGTTACAAGGGAATCTAAGAACAAAAAAAAAAAAAAATTGGAAAAAGAAAAGTAAAAGAAACGTCTGGTTAGTCACTTAATAGAAACCGTTACGCAAGCGATGTATTTCGGCAGCATGCCGTATTCATCATCATCATCCTCATTCTCATCATCAGCCTTTTAGCGTCCATCGTTGGACATAGACCTTCCCCAAGATTCGCCTGACCTCTCTATCGTGGGCGTCACGGGGCCAGTACTTTCTGAACCTTTCTGGTCCGTCTCACCATTTTACTTTTTGTTGGCCCCGGTTTCACATGAAATCTCTTGGATCCCCGTTGAGATTTGTGATGTCCATCGGTTGTCTGACATTCTTGCAACATATTGGAGGTAATCGAAAATAGAAAAGATAAAAAAAAAGGGGTGATCAATAAGTTATTCCTCTCGCCTTTTGTTCGGGCAGTGATCATAAACCCAGAGATCAATTTAGCATGAACTTATATTTCAAACCGGACTGCCATTCTTAACAAAAGTATTTCTGGAGGGGGTTTAAGAAAACAAAACAAAAAAAAACAAACAAACAACTTCCTACGCATGATAAGGAGTAAATGACGAACATTTTAGCCCTGTAGCTCCTTTGGTGCATCCTGTCCTACACATTCATACATAGCCAGGCAAACCAACTTGAAAACTGAAAGAAACTTATATTGACATTTTTGGTGACAGTTTTGGTTGACGGTTAACTAAAAAAAAAAAACATGAAATCCATGCAGTACAAAGAAGAAAGAAAAAGAAAAAAGACGAAACAATAGACGTTACGATATTTTGTTCTTGTTTTGTACACGGGGTGGGTATGGGGTGATCAATGAAACTCTAAAAGATTTGATTGATAAATGAAACGACTGAAGAGAGCTTTTAATGAATAAAAAGCAAAACCCTAATCCCAAAGACAGAACGATGGAGGTGACGGCGAAGGATGAAAAACATTTAAATCGAGAATAATTGAAAGAAAAAAAAAGGAAGGTGTTTTTGCTAAAGGCTCCAGAGGAAGAAAATAAAAGATTTGAAAACATAATAAACCACAGGTCTGGTTAGTCACCCAATAGAAAAGTATCACCTGGCCATTGTCTTCCGGCAGCATTCTATGTCAGGGGAGATCAGTTTTAAAATAATTGGAAGTAGCGGTGATCAATGGATATATTACTCCTCTCGCCTTTTGACGGGCAATGATCCCTAAAAAAGTCCAAATTTTCATTAGGGGAAAAAAATGACAGAAAAACAATCGTGAATGCTGCTGGACAGAAAGTAAGGGATCAATTTGGAAGAAACTAGAATTGTAATTGAACGCCCCCTACTGAAAAACATATTTATGCAGGGAATTTTCAAAAACATCAAAAAAGAATTTTCCAGGTCTAATAAATAATGCTTAGATTTTCAGCCTTGTAGCTCTATTTGTGCGACTTGTACGCTTTATACATGGATAGCCAGCCAGCCAGCAAGCCAGGCCATCTTGAAAACTGAAGAAACATATGCTGAAAGTTTTAGTGACAGTTTTTGTTGACAGTCCCTAATAACCGGACAATGTATTTATTCTTCTGTTAATATTTATCATATTTTTTTCTGAAAATGAACCACAAATGAAAGAAGTTGAAAACGAATAGCAAAGAAAAAAAGAAGTGAAAGACACAGAAAAGAAGGGAAAATGAGAGCAACGATGGAGGAAGAAAGAAAAAAAAGGAAGAATAGGGTGAATGAAAAATAAAAGCATGTGAAAAAAAACTCGAAGAAGAAAAAAATCTTTAGAGTAGAGAGACTGAAAGGAAACATCGAATGAATGAAGTTAAAGGAAGAGAGGAAACGACAGAAAAATGCAGAGCCAACGAAAGATTGAAGATAGAATGTAGAAGAAGCAAAGAAAGAAAGAAAAAAGAAAGGAAAGAGTAAGCATTAATGAAAGCAAGAATGTATTGAAAAGAAAAAAGTAGTAATAAAGGAAAAAAGAAGAAGACGAAAAGCACCAAAGAAAGAAAGGATCAACAAATTAAGAAATAAATAAATAAATAAAGAAAGAAAGAAAGAAAGAAAGAAAGAAGGAAAGAAGAGAAAAGTGTAAGAAAGCAAGTGCTAATAAAAGATAAAAGAAGAAAGCTAACATGAAAGGAAAGAAGAAAGAGAAAAGGAATGAAAGAAAGGAAACATATCACAGAGAGACAGGGTGAATAATAAATAAATAAACAAATGAATATTTATAATGTAATGGTACATACATAACAAATAGAAAGAAAGAAAGAAATGAAGGAAGAAAAAGCTCTTACAAATGTGAGAAAGATTACTAATTTACCAATAGAGGAGAGGAAAAAAAAGAAAAAAAGGACGAAAGAAAGAAAAAGGAAAAAAAGAAAGAAAGAGAGGGGGGCAATCGAAAAATAAAGCTACAGAGAAAGTGAGAAGGAAGAAAAATATAAAAACAAGTGATTATGAAAGAGAGAAAGAGAGAAAGAAAGTTTGCAGAAAAGAAGAAAAATGTAAGCATCAAAGAAAGGAATAATGAACAAAAATGAAAGAGACAAAGAAAGAAAGAGAAAAAAGAGAAAGATACACTGAAGGAAACGAATAAGAAGAAACAGGCATATGGTAACGAAAGAAGGAAAAAAAAGAGAAATTTAAAAAAAAACAAGCACTCAAGAAAGGAAGAAACAAACGTTAAAGAAAAAAAAGAAAAAGAAAGAAGAGGAAAGATAGAAAGTGAAAAAGTCTTTAATTGGCCATTATTTTTTTTATTGCTCTTGCTGTTGGCCATCTTCCTGCAATGAATGAAGATCAATTTTCGATTAACTGATGCAAAAGATTTTTTTGCAATATGCTTGTTGATATCTGATTCGCCGCAAGCCTCACCGGAAGCCAACAGTCGCCATTTTGCATCAGATGAACGCCAAACGCCTCATTGATTAAGTTTAATTAAATTATCGATTATTCACCATTTTTACCCTTCAATTCTAGCAAAGAAATGATTGGAGAATCGGCTGATAATCCGGCGTATAGCAATAGAATATAACTAGTCTATCCTTGCCTACAGAAAATGACGGCAATATTTAAGAGATTTTGTGATTGCATCGTTCTTATGAAACATCAAGAACATTATGTAGCACAGCATTTTTTTCCAGTATTTCCTGAATAGTAAAAAAAAATATAAAGGTCGGAAAATAAAGTAAAGATATGAAAGAAATTTTAGACGAGTCCAATAAAAAGAAAGGGTCATAGTATCGATCGTTACATCATTTTTGGGAGTGTACATAAATAATGAAAAGCGTTAAATACATGCACACATGCACACATACACACACACACACATATATATATATATATATATATATATATATATATATATATGTATATATATATATATATATATATATATATATATATATATATATATACTATTTTAAATTCTATTTAAAATGACTTGTTATTACATGGTGAATGTTCAATCCATTTAAGCTGACTAGATTATACGATACAATCACCGTCTAATAACGGGAGGACATTTCGAATAGTATAACGAATGATATATTACACATTCATAATTACTATTGGATTATATGTCCATTTCTTAATCATATATAAATATACACATATATATATGTATATATATATATACATACATATATATATAGCGAGAGAGAGAGAGAGAGAGAGAGAGAGAGACAGGCCGACGGACAGACTGACAGAGACAGAGAGACAAACTTACAGGGTGAGAGATACACATAATACCGGTTCTCTGATGAAAAATGGTTTTCTCCAAAAAATTACCTTCAATTCACCATTGAATGTTTATGTTTTCATCTATCAAGTTTATCATAAAATATAATTGAATTTTCACTACGTCATCAAAACATGAAATTCTATTCCAACGACGTCAAGTGGTGACATGAAAACTATAACAGAAAACGAATAGATAGATACATAAATAAATATACCTAGCGTTTTGTTATTCGTGGGGATTGAATACAGAGCAACCAAACAAGTGTTGCATATTAGAATCTGTCAGCCATGTTTTTTTTCAGTTTTTAAGTGGGCCTACCTGGCTGGCTTGCTACGTATGTATGTGACACGCGTTAAGATTGCGCAAATGGAGTTTCAAGGCAAAAAATGACCCCACCCCAAAGTGCATGCTACTAAAAGGCATTGGTCCACCGGTTTTTTTTTATTGGGTGACTTACTAGACTGGTAATTGTACTCTAATGCGTTTCATTGCATTTATTTGCATTGTGACTGTAGCAAAGGGAGGGACTCAAGGCTTAAGACTCATGTGGGGATTTTTTTTTTTTTACTTCAGCCAACCGAAGATTCATCGATAGTGTTCACCTGAAGACCAAACAAAATCTCAGAGAGAGAGAGAGGGAGAGAGAGAGAGAGAGAGGATGGGGTGAGCTTGGAGACAGAGAGTCACTGTTTATATATCTGCTGAGATTCTTGGCGACTACGTTTCATCTCGTCATAATAAATCTACTCGAAATTTTGCTATCATCCTTTTGTCGTCTGAGAAGGGTTACTCTTTTACACCCACGTATATACACTCGCACACACATATAAGTGAGTAACGTTTTTTTAACGTGAGTGTAACTCGAAAATAAAATAAGATATTTAAAAATAAAAATGAAGTATTCAACTGAACAGTCCTCGTCTGCCCTCATATTGTAACATCATGATATAATCTCATCTTATCACCAAATGCATCGTATATAACGCAGGAAGCATCGTATGTCATATACCATAATCAACATTTATAAGCAACAAATCGAGATAAGTTTTATTTCAAAAGATTGGCGTAACACGATCTTCTTGCGCGTATCATCTTCTTAATTGTGTTTTTATTATTTAAATTAGTGGATCTCATAAAACTAACCGAGATAAATATGTGAAAATGGACTAAGGTCAAAAGGCACAGAGTCGATTAACAGTTATCAGTAATGGGATCTGTAGACCAAGTTTGAATTTCAAATTCAGCTTTTTATGTACACTCTGCAAAAACAGCATTGGGAAAGGCACCTATTCACTCATTCCAATTCACAAGTGGCTTAACAAAATAGTCCTTATTTAATCACTGTCCCACCACAGCGATATGTGACACAAGGTCGGACTTAATGTGGGGAAGTTCGGACAAACTCTTTTAAGAATTGGCTCCAGCCGAGGCAGCTACGGTTGAAAAGCTCATCGTAATGGCTAGACAAACTCCGCCACGAAAGCGTCCACCAGGGGACCTGCTCCTTTAAGTGCAATGGAGCAGTGCTGCTCCGGGGAAACAGAGACCCCGTAGCTGGGTCGATTAATAATTGAGAAAACCTGGAGACTAGGGTTAACCAGAAACCAGAGTCCGTCGCCAGCAATTTAACTTCTAATATATATATATATATATATATATGTATATATATATATATATATATATATATATATATATATATGTCACCGGCTCATCTCATTGGTTAATCTAACCTCCTATTGTGACAAAGCAATTTTGTCAAAAGTTCTGTCATATAAACTTTTGAGACTTAAAATGTTGGATTACCCATTAAGATAATTTGAATTGAGTTGAAAATTGAAAAATATTGAAAATAGGTCACTTGAATTATCGAAGAATAAATTTCCTAATTGTGCCGATCCACGCATAAACAACCTTATCATTTTCGATGGATATATATAAAATCTAGAAAGCTTCACAGCTTTAAACACTAAACATTAAAAAAACTTCTTCAAAAATGTCTTTGTGTCATTCCTGTCACCTATTTCCTAAGATCTGTCAATGCAATTCATGTGATTTTATTCGGTGTTTTTTCCCTGTTTGACATATCCTTTCTTATGGTACAACTAATTACACAGAAAAACTTCTTTGAGTTGATTCTCTACCAACACATCCGAAAAATTTGATAATTTTTCCACTAACCTTCAAGTTAACTTCCCTACGTTGTATTCCATGAAGCTTCCATCAATATATATATATATATATATATTATTGTGTCTTCCACACACAGCTGTTTCAATGTATTACATCTCTTTATTGTGGCTGTAGACATTCCATTTTCTCATCCAGTACCGCGAGGCAGAATTGAAACCTTCACATCAAAGCCCGGAGGCCGATATCCAACCTCTGGACCACGGAACTAGACAGTCAGTAATGCTGAATTTAAGCGATACATTCGTTTACACAGAAAAACCCTCATCCACCAGAGTGCTCGATTCCTACGGAAGAGCATTGCGTAAGCTTACAGTGGATGAGTTACCTCACTTAAAGAGTGCTCAACCCTGAGTAGAGGAGCATTGAGTCTATCGCTGATACAAATTTGATCTTAGTATTTTTTTTCCGTTGTTCTTTTTTTTCAACTTTTTCTTGCTTACGTATAGTAGAAGGCATTTCTGTCTTTTACCCTCCCACGTTGACAAGCCAGAATTCCCAAGGATCCAAATGCGGATCTAAATGTGCTTTACTGACCTGGCTGGTGCAATGTTTTGCCCCCAGCCCTCTAAAAATGCACAAAACGTCAAGAATATAAGATCTCAGTCCATAGTGAATGAAAAAAACACGCAGTACACAAACGTATTCAACGGCGTTCCACCGTCGGCTGAGTAAACACACGGGAGAAAGTTTGATCCTGCATGCACAGTAAGGTCCTCTCTGATTGGTTGCTGAGTTAGATCAAGGCTACGAAAAATGATTTTTTCGTGATATTAAAAATGTCTGGATATTCTCCGGACAGAATAATTTTTGTAGGCTATTCAAAGGTGGTATAATTTGGAAATCTGGTAAAATTGTGAAATCAACATTATTTTCTCTTCCTCGGGGAATACGGAATAGACCATATATTAAAGAGACTTGAAATTAATTTAGTCACGGTCAATAGTCATAATTGCCTCCACCATCTACTAACAATTTTGCAAACGCTAGCATCGGATATCGAAGGTAGGCCATAAAATGATCATAATAGTTCGGGTCCAGCAACCAGCTACCCAACATCAATATTGATGGTCGGATAATGTTCATAGCGTAAAATATACACATACACACACATACACACACACACACACACACATACACACACACACACACACTCATATATATATATATATATATATATATATATATATATATATATATATATATGATTGGGCTGCACTACAAGCTAAGTAATTGGACAAACAAATGAATAAAAATAAAAATAAAAATTCTGTGTGCATTAAGCAATACTGAGATCTGTACACTTGAAGGTGTGCCATCACATCGAAGCAACAGGCCAAGTTGTAGTGCAACCCATATAATAGAATTATTAATTATCATAAGCTCTGTTTTATTACATATTTTTTTGCTCTTTTTATCCTTTTCTGAAATATGGAGCACTATGTAATTCCTACAAATACGAAAATCAATATATACATATATATATATATATATATATATATATATATATATATATATACATACATATATATATATATATATATATATATAGAGAGAGAGAGAGAGAGAGAGAGAAAGAGAGAGAGTGAGAGAGGGAGAGAGAGAGAGATGTCTGTTAGGGTCGAAATGATAAAATGAAGCTATACATCGCAATCATAACTTGGTTGGTATCGTAGTGTATCATAACATAAGGATGATGTTTGATCAACATTGTTATGACACTGTTTTTAAATCCCCCAAACGGTTACATGTTAAACAACTGATGACCCGAACAAGAGAAACCCATATATAGTACCAAAATATCTAATTTTGTGTAAAACATAAAAAACCAGTGGAGAAATTACATAAATTACATTAGCAGATAAGTTGTTGTATATATATATATATATATATATATATATATATATATATATATATATATATATGATGTGAGTGGACACACTTTTACTGACGAGCATCAATGACATCTATGCACTGAGAAAATGATTGGTCTAATTTTTTTGAGAAATGTTTGAGCCTTCCCAGATCCAGAATAACCTTGTATTAGATTTTTGCTACGATTGACATTACTGCAATGATTGTAGGAAACTTCAATTTAGAAAGGGTGCGCAGATTTAAGACATGTTTGCAGGATATTTTCAGTGCCTAAAACAGACAGTATGAAAGAAAAAAATGCATCAGGCTGCTGTATTTGGAGACTTCCACGAACGGCCGTTGCAGACGACAAAACTTGACTTTCGATGTTCAGGAAGGCTGACACAGGAGAAAAGTTATTCTTGAGTCTTGAAACGCTCAAAAATATTCCTCATATAAAAAGACATCTGCTACCACAGTATCAAGGGCTTGGGAGAACCGAAAACACATGTCTGTGATACCATAGAGGGATGCCCCTACCTACAGCATGGCTAAAACGTGGGCAGCTGAATTGTATGATAGCCGATATTATCCATTTCTCAACACTTGCTGACTCTCAAATTTCAATTTCCTGGAAATAAGGAAAAGTCACGAACTTAAAATTTATGTTTAATCGTTCGTATGGTTGAAAAGGGTGTTACGCCGAATCGATGAAATTGCCTGATTGGCGAATTTTCTTTTATCAAGAAAAGATAAATTCGTATTTTTAATTTGATCAAAAGGTTATAAAATAATAATTTTTTTTTACAATCTGGAGTTTGTGAAATAAAACCTTTTTTTTCTCACTGACTAAGTAAATACATAGTT
>OY735229.1:9496782-9574282 GCA_963457665.1 Thysanoteuthis rhombus | reverse complement strand
AAATCAAGCAGTGATGTTGATAAAATCATATTACTTTGATGAAAATGTCCCACCAGTGTAACATGGACATAAATTGAGGCATAAATTCTACAAAGAATCTTAGTTATAAATCGAACTCCGGTGAATTAAAATTGGGCATTAAAGGGAAGGGAATGTGATGCTCGTAACAATGCAAACGACTGGGATTCAACCATGTAAACTAAATGTATGCACGAAGCTAATCAGAGAAAAAAATCAGACAATCAAAAACAAAATTCTATGGGACTTTGAAATTCGAACGGATTACCTAATCAAAACCAGAAGACTTAATCTAGTCTCCATAAACAACATGAAGAAAACGTGTCAGATACGACAGAGAGTGTTGGAGTATTGGGGAAACTTGCTGTCACTTGATCACCTGTGAAAACCAAGTATTACTACTCGAGTGAAAACGCAATGGCCATAAAAAAATAAGTTTAAAAATTGGAGATCTGAGAAAAAACATACTGTTTGACAGTCTTGCATAAAATCATCGGTGCATTTCATCCGACGACAAAAATCCTCTGCTAACGAAGTTGGAGAGACAAACTTCCCGTCTGTATTCCAGTCATTCTGTCTGTCTTTCAGACTTTTTGTCTGTCTTTCTGTATGTCTGTCCATACTCAAATACTCAATGTATTTCAACGAAAGTTTGTGGATGGGTGGACAAGGCAGTAAGGAATGATTCGTTAACTTTAGGGGTGGATCTGTATATGTATACCCCAATGACTGTCCAGACAGTATATCCAAAAGTTCTCGATTAATTTAATAAAATGTTGTGTAAAGGCGGACAATAAGTTACAAAAGCAGCGATTGACATCTGAGGCAGATCGATGCTCAATTACCTCCCCTTCATCATATTTATATGTCAATACAGCATAATCAAAATTTCAAGTCAGACCTCACGATATCTCTAAAAGTTCCCCATTAATTACAATGAAGTTTTGTGATAGGATAAAAAATAGGACACAGGCGTAGTGATTGAGTATGGGGGCGGATCCATACCAAATTACTTCCCCTGACAATGGTATTGGTAGTTATATGCACTCTCTGAGTGCTTTTTAGTTTACTGATTCATTCAGACTAGTGTCCTTATCTTGGTGTTTTATTGTCTTATAGGTTCGGCAATTGTAATCCCGAAGTTTTCAAGGTGTCGTACTTGGTAACATTTTTTCGAACCGAATCCTTCGTTCAACCCCCAAGGGCAGAATTTTCTCGTCCTGTTATCCATTTCAGAGGGGATATCCCGTACTGATTATTCTTCCTAGTCAATTCGACCTTGCCTGGTCGCTTGTCCCTCTCTTTCACTGAACTAGTGTATATAATTTTTCATAAACGAAGAAGGCCAGAGAGTACTGCTGCTGAAGTATTGTGACTATAACTTCCAAGATGAGGATGCTAATCGGAATAAATCAGTGGAAAAAAAAATTCTACCTCTCAAAAATTCAGAACGAGATCACTCCACCAGAATCAGGTTTCTCAAACATGCTAGTCGCCTGGGCGAGCAGGGTAGAGATTAAGCATGAGCTGACCCAAGTTTCCCTCCCGGTAACCCTTGAGAAAAGATCAACCATTCGAGTAAGTATAAAGTATTAATTTTTATGATAAAGAAAGAGAGGGGGAAGGGAGTAAGAGATTGAGAGATAGAGAGAGAGAGGGGGTCAGGGGTTTGGTCCGATGTCCTTTCAGGCGTTATGTGTGAGTTATTTTCTTCTAGTCCATGTGCAAGAAACGTGCTGTCCTTAAATCGAGGATTTAGCGAAATTCTCCACAGACTTGTAACACGTGCGAGAAGCTGTGATGAGATTTCTTGGACGCACGAAGCCACATGCCTTGGTTTCGATTCCATGAGTGAGCACACACACACACACACACACAAATGCATGTATGTGTGTGTGGGCGCGTCCCGTAGTGCTTCAAGTGTGTCGTAATTGTGTGTATCCATTCAAGTGCCTGTTTATCTCAGAATGTATGTTTCTGTGTATATATGTCGTTGAGTGTGTGTGTGTGTTTTTGAATATGGACGCGAGCGCGTGTATCATTCTTTAGGTAGATATAATCATATAAGTAAACACCAAATAAAATTCCAACATGCTAATGTTTATCCAGCATTTGAAATGTCTTATCCAGGCACACCTGCATGTTCGTATATATATATATATATATATATATATATATATACATATATATATATATATATATACATATATACATATATATATATATATATAAAAGCAGCAATCTGCAGACAATATGTCACGTTTGGCTTCGTCAGTACCCCAGACGGAACCACGCCTAAGCAGTTAAAAAAGGCAAAAGGGCCCAAGATGCAAAACGACGCTAAGCCAAAAGTCTGGTTTTTGATCATATTTTTCTTTCTTTCTCCAAATTCTTTGTATTTATTCTCGACGGAACTGGCCCTGAGCCTCAATTCATGTTTTCATAAGAACTGTTTGTCCCAGTAATTGCAGTCAGTGGTGGGCATAGCTAACGAGAATGCTGAACTGATAATCCGCTAAAAAATTAGCGGAAGCCAAGATAACCGCTGACCGCTTATAATAAATGACTTTAGCTTCGGTTTTTTTTTTTAGTTGTTGTTGTTGCTCTAAAGCCTCCCCAAAACAGACCCCCAGAGCTAGAATTTTGATATTTTGTAGCTTGGACAGCTTTCCAAAGAATTAGAATTTTTTTCTTGCTTGCAGAAGCTAATATAATCACTAGCTTTCATTATATAAAACTGTTTTTAAAGCTTTATGTCTGAGCTCCAACTAATTCCAGCTCTTTCATAACATCAGGAGTGTTTACTTTTTAACTAACTTCATTGAAAAAAATCGCTTCTGTTTATTTTTACCACAGCTACCACACCAGCGTGGATTTTGTAAAAAAAAACAACATCATAATAGACGTATTTTCTAATTTACTCTTATTTTTGGATGAATATCGTGACACAATATTTTAACATTAATTTCAACTAGTTTTTACATTCATCCTAACTTTCAGTCGCTTCTTATCGAAACTTGACTCGGACCTTCAAATCAAATCAAAAATGGCCTCATCAAAAATGGCGTCGACTATTGGATGTAAAAAGTCAGTTCAAACTTTCCGTCAACTATGACGAGGCGAGTGGTTAAAAGCTGCCAGGTTTGAACTGGAAACGATTTGGCTTGAGGATGGAAGTTTGATTCTCACTGTGGGCTAACTCATTATTTCCGATCGCGCCCTTTACTTGTTGCCGTAGAATAACAGTCTGAAAGTTGTGATAAAAAAAAGTTACAAAGAATTAATATTAAGGTAAAAACAAGTTGAAATTGTCAATAGAAAAAACGTATTTTTGTTTATTCATTCTAAAGACTCAAGATGAAAGAATATAAGCAATGTTTTAGTGGGGTGGTTAAGAGAACGGTTTTGATTCTGAACTTTGGATCGATAACAAGAAACTTTGTAGATATATGTTGTTGCCACTAATGATTTTTAGAATATTTGGATCAAGCAGAGCCCGTTGATAGCTGTTCTTCATGATGTAATAATTTTTCAAAATGGCTGCTCAGTTTACATAGACGTCCATATGTTTTGAGCTATACATCATATAAGTATGATCGGGGGAAGTACGGGTTTGAAGTCAGTGATATCACTAGATAAAAGAAAAGTAAATTGAATACATACTTCAACTTTAACAAGCAAGAGAAAAATAGAACAAACCTAAGATTAAAACATTGCAACCAGGAAATGAAAGATAACTAAATAATTAGTTATATCCATTAAAACCAAACATAAGCTTCAACTACTATATAGCAATTTATAGGGCGTGAACTAATCCTTATTCTACTGTTTGCCATAAGAAATAAGACTTAACATTAATGTATATATTATGAATTCAAAAAGCAATTAACTTTCTATGCTTCAGTATGCACATGTAGTTAGTCTTGGAAACAGCTGCCTTCACAGTAGCAGATAGCTGTGCACTGCAGACTGGCCTTGTAACATTTGCACACACTCTCACATGTTTTTAAACCGTTGCAATGTATCATAGCATGCGTCTTGAACTTGTCTGACAGTTTTTCCATGAGACGTCCTTTTCAGTTCTGTCCCAGTCTATAAGACTTGGAATTCTGGGCTCTTTTTGCATCACTTACCCCCATACATGTCATCCTTGGTAGACTGCTCTCAGCACACGCTGTTGAAGTGCTGTTTGGGAAAAAGAATATTTTTTAGTCCTTCATCTTCACAGTGCTCTAATAAAAACTGAATCGGGTTGTTTTTTGCCTATGTTTTATGCCTTGTTTTAAAAGTGGGGTTCAATTTACTATACAATTGGAATGCGGAACTGGGCCCTTGCTTCGTAGCCCTTTGGAATTATATAATTCAGAGAATTGGAAAATCTTCTGAAAAACAAAATTATCTGAATGAATTATTGCACTGTAGTGATGTTAAGTTGGATGCGGGCGCATTACTTGACTTATGTCCTTCTTATTCGAAGATTATACGACCGAAACACGAACATGATTCGTGCAATTTTTTTTATGAAAGTCTCATAAATGATCGAAAATCAATATCTGTAATTACTTCCTCTTCCCCTCCTCCTCCTCCTTTTCTTCTTCTTCTTCTTCTTCTTCTTCTTCTTCTTCTTCTTCTTCTTCTTCTTCTCTACAGATGCAACATAATCAGTCTTTTAACGTCTGTCATTAAACATAGACCTTCCCAAGGGTTCACTACACTTCTCTATCGTGGGTGTCGCCGAGCCAACGCCTTCTGAATTTGTCTAGTTCGTCTCTCAATCTTCTGCCAACCTCGGTTGTACCTGTGATCTCTAGGGATCCATGTTGTGAGACGTGATGTCCATCGGTTGTCTGCCATTCTTTCAACATGACCAGCCCATAGCCATTTGATTTTTCTGATGGATTCTATGAAATCTCTAGCTCCTGTTTTCTCCCTGAATTATTGTGCTGTCTTGTTATCTCTCCATGTGAGGTTGAGCATGATTCTTTCATGGACACGTTACATGGGATGCTGTAAATGCAATATTCTGTCAAACTCTGCTCTTGTAAAGGACCAACTGTAGTAAGCTGGTTATAAGGAATAGGTTTAATTGCCAAAACGAATCCTCGTGTGGTGATAACACTTACTAAAAATCAGGCAAGGAAAGATGTTTTCTTTGAAACGATCATTTTGCTTTTGCTGAAATCTATTTTGTTATCTACCTTGACCTATCTCCATTGCTGGGTCGTTGAGTACCACAGATAATCTCATCTTCGATGTGTCAAGATTGGAATATCCTCTCCAGGAATCGAAACTATCATGAACTATCCACAGATTGCAAATTTAGTTTTGACTCCGTCAAAAGCCCTCGCATAGCTGAGGATTAGGAGCCAGAGGGCTTCGCTCCTTGGGGCCTCACCAACATTCACTGAGACTTGTTATCATTTAATTCATCAGAAATGCTGTAAATGAAGTACGATTCATAAAGTTTTGAACCCCTTTCCATTTGGGACCCGGGTGGTTTAAAGTCCCCCCACCCTTCCGTCATGCTCAGGACCTGATCCAAGTACTTAATCGGACCTACACAACTTCCCTTTTTTTCATTGGGTAATTAATCCCAGCAGCTGTGAATTGATTCTAACCGGAAGATCATAATACCGGAAATAAAGATTGACCGAAAAAATGGAGGTGAAAAGAAAAGAAAAGAAAAATACAGTTCTTTCTTAATTAATTTTTTCAAGAGGTGTGCCCTGAAGATCAGGGGTGACTTCATTGGGATTGAATAATTGCCAAATGAATGATAATTCAATTAGCAAAGTCATTTTTAGATCAACGTCCTGGAACGCCCAGTAATATGTTGGTGGACTTGGGGATTCGTAGTCCCAAGTTGGGGAAACACTGCACCAAATAATGAAGGAAGGGGCCCCCAAGGAGTTGAGTCTCTCTTGGCCCCCAAGTCTCCAGTTATTCAATACCAATACCAGCCTCTCCACCTAAACAAAAAACTTGCTCTTGTGAACAAAAAAAAGATACTCTGTTAGATTGTAGCCGTGGCTGTATCAGCAACCACTGGGCTGGAGACAACAAACAAAAAAACTAAAAATAGACAAATCCCAGGACTTCGCTCAGGGGGTGAGGCAGTTGTGGAACATGAAGGTCATGGTCGTTCACATAATGAATAACGTACCGGTACCAGAAGCACTAGAGGTAAAATTGAAAGAATTTGAAACAGGTCTTTTGAGTCACTCAATAGAAACCCTCACACGGCCAACGTCTTTTATCAGTATGCCGTGTTGAGGTGATCAATTAAAAAAACTGGGTTTTTAGTGAACGAGGAGAAGAAATTCTACAAGAGGTTGTGGACGTGACTGTTCTAGTTGATCACACTGCACAAGTCAAAGACTCTTTGTAGATGAGTTTGGCGAGATCTGATGAATTAACAAGAGAAAAAAATGGACTCTGTTTATACCTGCAACAATCTGGACACCATCTGGTAACATTTGTCAATATCCATTTCTATAGTAAAACCATTTGTTCCCTATTGATTTATATAAAAAAAGAATGGTGTAGAAATGTTTACAGATTTTCAAAGATATAAAGTCTCAGAAAATTGACACTAACTTGTTTTCCTGTGACTTGTTAAGTTTTCTTTGGTATCCAGATGTGTGTATCGTTTTGTGTTCTCCATAAGTTATCGGCCATAACTCTACGCTCCACATTCTTCTCGAGAAATGATTTATGGAAAGAATTACATGACGTATTGTGACGTAAAAAGTAAAAAAATGTACTTCTCCCTCTGCCCTCTTCCCCTTCCCTTCATTTCTTTTTGGAGCTTTTGGCTATTTTCAGTTGGATCCTAAAGAAAATTATTTGGGCATTCATAGACCTGTTGACGTTTGTCGCAGTTAAAAAATAGACTATTTCGAAATTCAGGAGATTTATAGAAAACTCGGTCTTTGATGATTGAATGGAGAATATCACAGATTACATAAAACTTTGTACATGCTGGAAAAATACGATTTTTACTCAAAAAGTACTTGAGGAGTGAAGAAATAGCTTTTGGGCGGGAATCAAGGATTTAGTTCTGCATACCGAATTTTAAAATGATAGGGTCTAGGCTGTAATGTTATTTTGGGACCTTTCTCTTTTTGCATTTAGTAATTATCTTAAACGAAACGAAACAAAACTAAACTATTCATAAAAAGATGATGTTTGATTTAACATTCAGTCTTTTATATCTATGAAGGACTTAATGTTAGATCAAACATCAAAAAATCTTTCACTATGTATCATACTGAATCTTCAAACAACGTTTTACTTTTTAACACGCAAAACAAAAATATTCAAATGTTTTCAAGAGATTTGGAGGGGAAATAAAATCTTTGGACATCTGCACTGTCTGCACTGCCCTGAGTACGGTCCTGATATCAATATACAGTAGGCCAAGCAGGTAAATTTGAAATCCTGTAAACAATGACGCAGTTAAATCAGCTACTATCAGTGATAGTAAATTATCAGTAGCAGACCAGCTTCGTAAAAACTATTAAGAACAACATAATTGTAATAATATAAGAAAATTGCCGTAATAATTTTGAATCAATAAAAACCACGCTAATGCAGACACTACGATAATTGCAACTGCAACAAATAATACAAGCATACATTCTAATACTCCTAATGATAATAATAATAATGGCAAAATAATCATAATTTTGATCATCGTAATAGATAGCAGAAAAGAAAAACATTCTTATTTTACTGATATTCATAAGAAGAATAAAAGAAGTATGGCGTATATACTTGTTTTTCTCCTCTGCTGACTAGAGAGCTCTATTGATTAAGCCTTGAAAAGATTACAAACAAATTATCCAATCTTCGTCTCGATGATAGTGGTGGTGGCCGTGATGCCGAACGGGATAGATCAATAGCAATCAGAAAGGCCGAGAGGCCTGGCCGTAACGATTTGAAATCACTTCTGGCCACCTTACAATGGAAAATCGATCGGCAACATTGATCTAACTAGATGACTACAGCGCACTATAATCTCCACAAACAATACGTGATCTGTCGGGAAAGTATCTAGCCTTTTCAAATACCTCGAGAACCGGTTGTGCAGCCTTGATGTAACTGTTGAACCAATTAGAGGAGATCTTTCTTCTGTAGGAGAATGCTCTGTCTCCTAGGGTAATTAAGTCGGCAGCGAGATATTGAATGAGCTGGTGGACTGTCAAACATAGACTGGGCGAGTTATTCTTCGCGCCTTATGCTGGCCTTTTTGGTAAAGTATCAGATCATCATTGATTTAGCCTCCAGCGACACTCTCCCGTGAGGTTGATCAGTCGACAATGAGACATCATTGAGCTTATGTTCTATGTGACTGTTGCATTCAAAATGGCTAAGCCTGCCTATTCTTCCCGTCTTATGCGACGTCATCGCATCACCCAGATCTGTCAGCCCCTCTATAATCTTCTTGCTTTTCCCAAAGAGATATCAGACCGTGGACAAGATTAGTGGGAAAGTGATAAATCAGCTGATGGAGATCCTGAAAGGAATATTTGCAGACTGTTTAGGAAAAAAATGGACGTTGGGATAAGCGTGTGAGGTCCTAAAGGGATCACTTTGACGAGGACGTAGGGGCCATCGCCCAAGGTAGGCTATTTTTGCTAAAATTAAATGGCTGGATATTTTCTTATTAGACCTGGTAGATGGTAAACCCACAGCTCCACCTTTTTTGATTTCTTTTAGCTCGTTCTATATTTAAATATTGTGCATGGATCTGTCCTAAATCTCTTAATCACCTCCTCTATAACCCATTGCTAATCCTCCTACAAAATTTGATAGAGAACTTTTAGGGGATTATGTGATGGGGAATATAAGAAAGACGTGGGGAGATAATTCTATATGGATCCATCCCTAAATTCAATCACTTCTCCCAGTGTCTATTGCCGACCCTTTTGCAAAATTTGATCGATCGAAATTCATTGCGTGATCTTGGAGACATCTTGCAGACAGAGAACCTTTAGAGATATTGTGTGGTGTGGATGGATAGTTACGATGTAGGGGAGTTACATAAGCAGGAATCTGCAACTAAATTTCACCTTTTCTTTGAAGGTTCATTTTCCCTCTACAAAATTTGATTGAAATTTATCAAGAATTTTAAGGAATACCAGATTGACAGACAGACGGAGCAGACAAAAAGACAGGAAGACAGAAAGACAGGTGAACACATGGCTACAGGTTAAGTATCCCCTATCTGAAATGCCTAGGACCAGAAGTCGATTTGTTTGGGGGAATGTTTGGGAATTCGGAATATTTTCATACATGATGAGATGAACATAAACTCTTCCCCTTTTTCTTATCATTCTTCGACAGTATCTTTATACTAATGAGAGTATAAGCAAAAATACATTGATTTATGCTTGTAATTTTGGAAGGGAAAAAAATTTAATTTGGTTGGGACTTGTTTCACCTTTCACCGTCTGCAATGTAAAGGAGGACCGGCCAAATAAACCAAAGCGTTGAAAATAAGATAACCATGAAATACTAATTATTGGATCTTCAAATGATTATGATGATGATACCAATTATGATGGTACTAAATATTCAAAGAGACTTTTGGACGATTGAACTTATGACGTTTCACCCATTCTATTTGACGGCCTTCTTCATGTGTACTATCCGAGCGTGATGGTGGAAGACTGAACAGGGACAACGTATGGAAATCGAGACCCAACAAAAAAAAAAAAAAGCATCACCCGAATCGAACCTTTAGCGTTGTTACCATTGGAAAAATTCGGTTTACCGCCATCAGTGAAAAAACATTGTTAACCGAGACGTCGTGTTTACAACACATCCAAGGAGGAATTCAATCGTCCGAAAAAATCTTTAATGCTGATAACTTTTCTTAGAACTATCATCTTCAGCAGTAGTAGTCTTTTAATGCCCGTCGTTGGGTTTATTCAAATCATTATTGTTGTTGAAGAAAAAAACAAACTCCTTACCTTCTACACGAATTGTGCTGCCAAAGGAAGCCGAAGAATGGGTAGGTCGAAACTTTACAATAACAACAGAAACAAAGAAAAGAAATAAAATGAATTGTCCGAAAACTCCGATAAAGACACGTCAGAAAATTAAAGGATATATTTGTAATTAAACTCTCTCAGGAAAAATCCTTCAAATTTTATTCGTATGTAGCTACTCTGAGCTATGTCCAGCTGTTATGGAGCTATCTCGTGCCCCGAAAATGGTTTGATCCAGCTGTTTTGAAGCTAGATGCTCCAAAATAGCTAGACCAAGCTATTTTTCGCCTAAAATAATATTTAAAGGTCCACCATCCACTTGCGTTGTGTTGTGAACTGGTGTTTAACCAACCACGCTGTAACAGGGTGGTCCGGTATATTAATTTACATGGAACTTCCGGGATCTGCAAACGAACTGTTGTTTACAACATGAAGCATTTATTGTCCGTCGTCTGTCTGATAGTATACACTCACAAGCACTATTCTTTCTATAACGCTTACAATGATTCCTGACCACTGACAATCCCATTTCCTTTCAGTGATTTTCATTGCATTCCTGTAGTTGAATATTGAGCAATGCATTCACATTATTGATATAATAGTCCTGTTTCTGCACAAAACGCTTTCATTAATTCCTGTCCACTGACAAGAACTTCCTTACTTATTCTACGCAGGAAAGTCTTGAACTGCGTGGTTTTAATTTGTGTGGCTTTGATATAGTACAGTTTAAGTGTTGCTGTACAACTTGATTTAAGTAAGTAAAAGCTGGGATAAGACATTAAATTTTAATAGTATCTTGAATAGTGCAGTTTCGTATCGTATGGAAAATTTGGTGCGCATTAACCGCATTAATCATGGTAATCCTTTATTTCTATAGAAAAATCATTTTCAATGCGATTCCATAGTAGATTCATTTACAATGAATATCTGTGGTAAAATGATTTTTAATGCAATTTTACAGAAGAATCATTTATGCCCATCCTATCAGTTACACTTGCCTCAATTCATGACCCGTGACAATTTTGATTTTCAATGCACCATAAACATTGACAACCAAAACTCGATGAAACAAAGTCAAAAGTTGCAAAATTTTATTTTTAAACACTGGTAATTTTCATTCATTCATAGAATAGGGAACAATCTTCACTTTCTCGTATCAATATCTGCACTCGCCGGGAGAGGGCTATAACAAATTCTTCTTTGAGGGAGGCAAACATTTGTACCTACAAGACTAAAACTTTCCTAACTTTTTGCATTGATGATACTCTTTTTGAAAATATCTTTTGTGACGCATTACAAACCAAATTTATAATGTCTTTTCAGCACTTCAACTCACTCGGGAAAAGTATCTTCTGAAAGATATACAAAATTATACTTAGTTTCGCGACACATCCAAAGTGTTGCGACTTACAATTTGGAAAGTTGTGCTTTAGGTACATCATTGAAGTTGATATTTTGCTTATGTTTCATAGCAAAAGTTGTGGACAACTACCCCTTGGATGATAACCCCCTGACAATAGCTTAGCAGCAGTAAATTTCATGAAAATAAGTAGTTGGCTTTGTAAATGATCATCCCTGTGAGAAATTGTCCGGAGGACATTAGTGAAGAATGATTTATCGGGGGGGGGTGCAGTTATTCAGGGGGCAGTTGACCTATAGAGGTAATTATCCCGGGGCCAGTTTTCCTGAAACCCTAACAGAACATCGATAAATGATAAATGATAATTTTCTTTAATCTGATGGAGGTTCGAAACCATTCAAACGATATAATCACTTAACTCAGCAAGAATACTGAGGAAAGTGCTGGTGAAGCACTGATGTGACCTTGTCATTTGGTACACTTGTGAAAGACACCACAGTACTAGTCTGGAAACTCAACAATGAGTTGGCAATACTAATACTGATAATAGTGATAGTAAAATAAGTCAAAATGCAAGTCAGTCGCATTCTTTTACATACCTTGTGTCGCTTAACTGCAAACCTCAAATAAAAGCGAGAGGAAGAAGCCATGATCGATTTTTAAAAAGAATTTTGGCAACTGATTGTAACCAAGAGACTCTACTTGCCATACACAATTGATATTCACTTGATCACGAGGTGCAATGTTAGAAACCGTCAAACAAAACTGTCAACATCAACAAAGTCAATGTCAAAATAAGACTCTTCAGTTTTTAAGTGGGTCTGACGGGCTATCAATCCATCTACTAAAAATTGTCAACGAAATCTGTCCCCAAACCGTCAAAATACGTTTAGTTTTTTTTTCAAGTTGGTCTGCCTGGCAATATATCCATCTATCTATCTATCTGTCTGTCTGGCTGGCTGGCTGTCTCACACACAGGCCACACCAGTGGAACTAGGGGACTGAAAATTTTAATTTACTCATTATAGAAAAAATTCCCTTGTTGTCTTTTAACCTCGCCCCCATAGGTCTTTAGTGGGAGTTCAATTTACAGTATAAGTTCATACTTAGTTGGTCCCTTAATTGTGGTCGAGAATCATTTAGTCTTTTTTAGAGATCACTGCCCAACAAAAAATGAGAGAAGTAACTAAATAATTGATCCCGTTTTTTCTAATTTTTGAATTGATTGCCCTCAGCCCAACAAAAAAGATAGTTTCTATTGACTGTCTACTCTGTTACATACGTTGTTGAAATGTGTCTGGGGGTAAAATTAAAGTACTTGTGGGTTAAATATTGATCATAACAGTAGCTTTTGAATTAAGTAAATTTGGGATCACTTTCCTCTTCTTTTGTGTCCTTATTGCAACATTTCTTTATTTACTTTCCCATCAGAGCAAAATGCGACACAAGGTCAGGGCTTTACGTGGGGGAAAAAGGAGCAACCCATCAAAAATAGCTCCAGCCGACGCGATTTGGGTTGCTAAGCAACCGTGGTTGCTAAAACAACGGCAGTCACAAAAGTGTCTGGACAATCCCGACCCGTCCCTTTAAGTGCAATGGGACAGTACTGCCCCGGGGCAACGGATCCCCTGCAGCTGGGCTGAGTAATAATAGGAGAGCCCAAGAACGAATCCAAAGGCTCTCAATTCGCGTAGCAATGCTCAGCCTCAGTATAACCTCATTGGCTGATGCATTGCACCGGCTCACTCGGGGTTTGATGCTCACCACAACACAATCTCCGGCCCATTCGACAGGCAAGTCTCAGTACCGGCATCTCAGCCTATGCTGGGGAACAGATACTACATTTTGATCCATGTGAAAAAGGCCAGAAAATGTGAGGTTGAATATATTGCAACATTTCAGCCGTTGTACCCTTCAACCTCCTCACTAAATATCCGAGACGAGTTGTTGTTACTATTATCAATCGATTCAGTGATGTTGTTGCTGAAACATAGAATTAAATGAACCTACAATTATTAAGTTGAGAGTTTATCTGATGGTAGTAAATACTTGAAATATTAGTCTATATTTTTCGAGTGATATTTATGCGTTAAACTCATTTGAATAAACGAAGACTAAAACTGAGATGAACTGTTCTGTTTAGTCATTCAATGCAAAACATCGTGCGACCAATGTCTTTTTGCAGCATGTCATGTTGCTTGGTGTTAAATTGAAATAACTGGAAGGCGGGGTGATCAATAAATGAATTACTTGTCACGCCTTTTGTTAAGCAAATAAGAATGAATCCTGACAGATAAAAGGTGAGGAACTAACGTGGCATGAAATTACATTGTAAGTTGAACCCCCAACACTAAAAAAAACCTATTTAGGGAAAGGGGGTTCAAGAAAAAGGTTTTTTTTTTCTAGACATAAAGAGTGAATGATTAAATTTACAGCCATGTACCTCGATTAGTGCGACCTGTACGAGTGATTCATACATACATAGATACATACAGAGCAAGTTAACCAGAAGGCCAGCCAAACCAACTTAGAATTGAAGAAACCTTTGTTAACAGTATGGGAGTCAGCTTTTGACAATTTTGTTTGACGTTTTCTAAAAAATAAACTCACATTTTTGACACAGTGAAACATAAAGGGAGATATGAAGTCCTTACACCGCTGGATTGAACTTTTTTTCTTCAGTCAACTTAATAACCTATTCACCATACGGTGTATTTTGAAAAATCTTACTGAATTTGTTCGGATTTTTTTTTCTTCTATGAATTTGATATCTCAATGATAACAAAATTAATTGTCGGTGAAAAAAAAAATCAAAGATGCAGTGATATATTTCAAACTCCAAAGGGAAAGCTAAATTGTTAAAATGTTATAAAAATTCAAAAAATATATAAATTATTCATTGTTTTTTCTTTGTTTTATGTTCTACGTATCCATATTATTTGAAAACAAAGGGAAAAAGAAATTTAAGTAACTAAATCAGGAAATTACAAACATTTAAATAAAAAAACCTCTTGATTCAGTATTTGCAGAGTTCAACTTTCAAGGAAATCCCACGATGCCTAAAAAAAAGGGGTATACAACCAATGCATCCTCCCGATAGTCTCATATGGAGCTGAAACATTGAATCTAACCAAAAGATTGACCCTTAAACCAAGGACCATGCAACGTGGACAAAAGAGAACCATGCTCAACCTCTAGTGGAATGATCATAAGACAGCACTGTATATCAGAGAAAGGACAGGAGTCTGAGATATCATAGAAACTAGAAGAAAACTCAAATGGCAATGGGCTGGTCATGTCGCAAGAATGTCAGGCAACTGCTGGATATCATGACTCACAATGTGGATCTCCAGAGATCGAATGCGAAATAAAGCCGACAGAAAGTAAGATGGCGAGACGAGCAAGTCAAATTAAAAAGATACTGGGTCTACTACACCCGTTATAGAGAAGTCTAGCGAATCTTGGGAAAGATCTATGTCTAACAAGGGGCACCAAAAGCCTACTACTGCTGCTCCTGGAGATGCTAATAATTCATTCATACATGGATAATCTTGTCTTTTTTTACGGGTCACTGATCGAATAAAGATTAAGTGCAGTGCCGGTAGCATTTATCATGAAGGGATCCCAAATTAAGGGAATTGGTAATATACTAAAACACGTATATTGTTATTAACAAATGAATTAAATTTTTTCCATTTTTTTATCCTGTCTAATAATACGACTGATACGTCTGACATTTCAGTCATAATATTACTTCGTTTTTTTTCAGTTTCGTTTGGATCTTTGTGCTGCAGCTATTATTTCATTTTCAAATACTTTTGCAATTATGTATGGTATATATAAGTATATCACAAAGATACCATACTCCGGTTGATTACTGCGTTAAAACAAAAACCCCAACTACAGGCAATACTAGGTTAAAATCTCCAACCAAAATATCAAGTCGTTCATAGAAAGGGAGGGAGTATAATACTCTAGTGATAGAACAAGTACACAATCAAGGAACTGATGGTTAGCAAGGATTTAACGCTGGTTCCTTGAAAATGCAGAGTCCGTAACATATGATACTTTTGTTACATAGTTGATCCGGTACAGGCCCAATGCTAGTCTGAAATAAATACTCATGAATTGTACCAAACTTGGTACTTAGTACAAGCAAAATGTTCGTCTATGCAGAAAGACTGTGTACTCTAAATGTGGAACGGTGAACTTTGGTCAACGAATTCTTTAGGTGTGGAATGGGTGGAGTTGGGGAAGCCAGGAGGTGTGTGTTGATTAATTATTCAAGAATAATTAGTTGAAATAAGGAGAGGTCGGAATCAAATGGGAAAGGAAAATGGTTGCTTTGAAATTAGATCCTCAATAAATAGGAATCCATTATCTGTTTGAGCAAAAAAAAAAAAGAAATGATTGTTAGATATTAGCATGATGTGAAAAAAAGTTATTGTTTCAAAGTAGAATAGCAATGGGAACAGAGAGAAAGAAAGAAAGAAAAAAAGAAAAAAGAAAAGGTGAATGAATGAATGAAAAGAGGAAACTGGTGTAGAAAGAAAGAATGAAAGAGAGAATGGATGAAAGAAAGGATAAAAGAAAGAAAAAGGAAAGAAAAAAGAAAGAAAAAAGAGAAAAAAACAAGTACATATGAAACGGACAAAAAGATAGGTGCAATGGAAGAAAGAAAGAAAGAAAGAAAGAAAGAAAGAAAGAGAGAGAAAGTGAATGAATGAATGAAAAAAGGAGACCGATGAAGAAAGAATGAATGAAAGAACGAAGGAAAGAATGAATGAAAGAACAAAGGAAAGAAGGAATAACAAAACAAAGAATAAAGGAAAGAAAAAAGAAAGAAAAGGAGAAAGAAAGGTAAGTAAATATGAAATGGGGGAAAAGATAGATGTAATGAAAGAAAGATAGAAAGAAAAGGACAGAACGAAGAAAGAAAAAAAAAGAGAAAAAAGAAAGACAGAACGAAAAAAAAAAAGAAAGAAAGAATAGAATGAAAGAAAAAAGGAAGGAAGACAATGTTGGAGTCAATGAAGAGAGAAAGAAGGAAAGAAAGAAAGGAAGGAAGGTGCTGTTAAAGTTACAATACACTTGGAGGTAGCATTCTTCTCACAGCGTCAAGACATGAAGCGTTCATCTTACAGTTCAAAGACATCTTTTCGCTCTTCATCCACCATTTTCTTGTTGAAAGTCATTTGCATTCTGCCTTGGTATAATTATGTTCTTAATTTCAAATTTATTGTTTTCCACATCAAGCGATCTCGCTCACTCTTCTACAAGTAGTGAACGCACCTTTCCCAGCGATTGCTCTTCAGAAACCGTCAATCAAAACTGTAAACTTCACATAGTTAACATCAACATAGGTTTCTTCAGTTTTTAAGTGGGTCTAGCTATCTATCCACCTATATTTCTCTGTGTTGCCCGTATAAACTGCACGAATAGAGCAAGAGAGATGAAAATTGAAACATTTACACTTTATGCCTCGAACAAACTTTCATTTTCTTACGCACCTCTAAAAAAATACGTCCCTTGAAGGACTTAGATTTACAATCTAAATTTATGCAAAATTGTTTCCTTGGTTTGTATTGGACCGTGTTAACGCTCGTTTTTGAAAATTCGAACTTTTTAAGGGGTCGCTGCCCAACAAAGGGTCAATGATGTAAATTTTTATTATTCATCATCTCTTTTCCTTATTTTTTTCTATTGATCAACCCCAACACGGCATGCTTCCAAAAGACGTTGGTCTCGTGACGGTTTCTATTGAATGACTAATCGGACCTTTTTTTTTGTTTTTTGTTTTTGTCCAATCGTCCTTCCGTTTTGAGTGAAGAATTCGAAGAATAATTAAAAGTTTGCCATTTTTTTTTTCACTCTATTCCTCCTTGTAATTTTGAAACACTATTTCCACTGTTTATGTATTTCTTTTAATTCTATTCGATTTTATTGTATTTATTTTTTGTACTTTTACCATTTTTTGCCTGCCGGATGAAAGCGGACATTTTTCTTTTTCACTCGTTTTCCCAATCAGATAATTTTCATATGTTTCCCTTGCTTGACTGATAACATACTTTCGCCTGTTTTCACCCATTTTGAGGAGAAACTTTTTCTCCGTTGTTTTTTTTTCCTTGGCCTATTTCTCTACGGGTTTTCTTTCATATTATTTTTTCCCTTCGTTCTTTCTGCTTTGATGAACAAATTCTCGAATGAGTGTTACTTATTCTTTCATTCCTGCCTAATATCTCCTTCTCTTTTTTCCCCCTCTTCGTTCGATCCATCTTTCTTTCATTTTTACTCTCTTCCTTTCTTTCTTTCTTTGGTGTTGGCTTTTTCCTTCACCCCTTTCTTTCTTTCTTTCTTTCTTTCTTTCTTTCTTCGTTTTTTCTTCTCCCTTCCTTTTTTCCCTCCTTTTTTGTTGCTTACTTTCTTCCTGTCTTTTCATGAAAACTGATTTTTGCATCCATCTTTCTTTCCTCTTTTCTTTCTTTCTTTCTTTCTTTCTTTCTTTCTTTAACTTGATTTCTTCCTTTCTTACCTCAACCTGCAATTTCTCTTTTTTTTTTCACATTGTTTTATTTGGTTCTTTTCCTCTCTTTCTTTTTGGATGCGTCCTCACTATTAGAAGCTCAGTCCATCGGCCGGTGTGTCCCTGTATTGTTTCTCGACTGTTTCAGGTCAGAATTACTTGGAACTTAGTTGAAATATATTATTCTTGATAAGATGCTCCCCACCTTGAAAAAATCTTCCACATAACTGATCTGGCAATAATGGTGTTTTAACTTCACGTTTTAGTATCGATTTTCTCAGCTGTTTCAAGTCAGATTTACTTTAACCTTTATAGAAAAGGGTTCGTTGATAAGATGCATCCAAACTAAAATAATTTTTGTTCTAAGAATTACATGAACCGTCAATGATGGATCTTAAACTTTATAGTTGACACCTCATTGAACTTTCAGTTCTTGTTCTTTCACTTTTTCATTATTATCTTTCATTTTTTCTTCTCTTTCTTTTCCTTCCGTTTTTTCGTCGCGAAGCCAGTTGGTATTCAAGTTCAAATCCTGACAAACACAAATGTATGTAAATTACTGTTGAAACTCTCAGAATATCAACAAAAAAAAATAATCATCGGTCACTTTAAATGAAAGAATTATCAAGTGAGGTAAAAAAAAAAAAAATGATCTTAAATTATTTTTTCGTCCTTGAAGGTTAAGAAACAAAGAAACTTGCAAAAACTAAAAAGTGAAACAGTAAAAAACAAAGGTAGGGCGTCCCTCTCTTAGAAGACAACGCCTAAATAGAAAATAAACGACCGGTGATACAGTACCATTTTCCCTTTCACTCGACAACTTAGTGATTCTTGCAAGTTCCAAGTCGGGTCTAGACCGAGATTTCAAGTTTATGAGCACCCCTTGGGCAGGTTGCAAGTTCGTAAAAGGGATACTTCCATCTTAATCACCCAGTTAAAAGTGTACTCAATTAGCTGTTGAGAGCACAGAGCAATTTGTCCCGATGAATAGTTCTCCACACTCATACCGGGAATCGAACCCAGGACTTTCTGCGTGTGATAACCATCATACTATCCTAGTGGTCTCCAAAGTATGATAGGTGCAATTACTAAATTCTGATATGGTTTGAGCCTCCATTAAGGATCTAACTCATTGCAGTAGTAATAGTCTATCGCGACGAGATAGCCAACTATTTACAGCGAACGTCAGGGGGAGATAGTCTCAATAGCTTGCAGTCAGCGACACCAGATATGATCTGTTGAAAATCTCATGGGCAATAGATAGATAGATAGATAGATAGATAGATCATGGATAGATACACAACAATCAAAATTGAAAAGGTATAGCCGAAGAAAGTTGATCACGACATCTACCTGGGACAATGAATCTCCATGGAATTTTCAAAAGAAGAACAAATCAAACGAAGAATCCACTTTACGTTTTTGGTAAGAAAAGCCAGACCTTCGAGAACAATAAGCATCTTAATGGTCTTGGAAACCAATGTATTTTCTGGATTGTAACCATCGGAGCTTAAACATAGAACTTTACCTCGAAATGGCCGCTAAAACTATCGACCAAGCAACGTCCAAAGGAAAAAATCGAGCTTAACTTCAAATGAGAAGACCACAAAAAGAATAGAGAGCAATCGGGTATCAGAAACATTCTGCAACCCTAAAATGGCAATGGCCAGGGCATATTGTAAGAAAATTGCGTAGAAGTTAGACATGACAATTTGCAAATGAAAATTTCGACTTTCACAAAATATCTTGTGCACACACAAATGAACCGACGTGTACGTGACATGAATGCTTCCCAGTAAATCTCAGTTGGCATACGAAAAGATTCGGTAGCTGTTTTGTTTAATTTCACCAAATATTCCATCTCGATGTGTTGTTCGATTTCATAACCGACCATTAGAAAAAACATGTCTACTTCAAGCAACGCGTAAAAGCGAACCGAACACACAGAGGCTGAAAATTCAATGGCATTGTCAGGCTTGCCCATTGGTCAATATATCGATATGTTTTGCGCATGTGCACTGAAGTCTGAGTCACATGGTCCCAGTATCGTTATTCTATTGCCACATTTTGAATAGCAACACATACAAACTTATACACACACATACACACACATACACACACACTAGCATGCGTACACAACATATGCACAAACATACGCAAACATATTCACACACATACATATATATGTGTGTTTATGCGTGCGTGTGTATAAATACTTGTTCTCAGTATGCATGTGTCTTTTGTTCATCAATACATCAAATATTTCTATTCATTCTGATCTCATGGGGTATCTCACGGTGAAATACTCAGACATTTCCCACATGGTACCGATATGGCTACCTTTTTTTTTTCTTTAGTGTTGCTGCTATTTTTTTCTTCAATTCCGAACGATCCATTTTCTGCTACAATGCGTCCTTTTTTTCTGCAGTGCCTTTTTGTTTCAGTATTATCATCCCGAGACATCTTTCCCAACCTTTTTGTTTTTCACTCTGGACCCAAGTTGTTTACCAGGTGGACCCAACCTGCTCTGCCTCGGCTGGATAGACAACAGGTGGCGCTTTGTTAAAGAAAAAAAAAAACAAAAAAAACATGGAACGATGTATGAGTTTCGCCTGATGAACCCACATGCTATCCACACTTGCATATGGACACAGACACACACACACACACACACACACACATATATATATATATATATATATATATATATATATATATATATATACATACGTGTGTGTGTGTGTGTCAATCTGTTGATATCCATGTGCAAGTGTGGACAGCATATATATATATATATATATTAATTATTATACATATTAATCATTATAATAATTGAATAATTGTGTCATCCACAAACAGCTGTTTAGTTGAATTAAAACTATTCATTGTGGCTATAGACTATCCATTATCCTATCCAGTACCACGAAGTAGGATCGAAACCTTCGTTTCAGACCCAGAGGCTGGCATCTTACTCCTGCCCTTACCTCAACTCAGAACTGGACGGTCAGTTAGGTTGAATTTAAGCGATATAATCACTCAGGCATAAATTTCCATCCACCAGAGTGCTCTATTCCTAAGTTGAATAATTGCATAAGCTCATAATTAACAAGTTACCTCATCCCTGAATGAGGGAGCGTTAATTATTATAATAATTGAATATATATAAATATACGTGTGTTCATACATATACATATATATATATATGTATAAGCTAATGATATGGATGGCCGAGGAGTTGAGGGCCAACAAGTACTGCAATAAATGGCAAAAAATACACACATGCATACACACACACACATATATATATGTGTGTGTGTGTGTGTGTGTGTAATACCAAAAAAACAACTTTCTGTAAAGATAATTTTAGATCTTTTTATGAAGAAGATTAGTTGAATTTTTTTAGATCAATCGTTTACATAAATTCAAACAGCGTTCTCACAGATTTTGATATGAAATTTTCACTATATAATGTTCGATCTAAGCGGTTGATAGAGATGGGTTTGTTTGAGTGCATTCAGAACGAAGAAGATTACATTAAAAAATCGATATTCGTTGTGTAAAATGAATGCTTCTTTCATCATTAGGCTTCGGAGTTATTGATGTACCTATACATACATACATATATATATGTATATATATATATATATATATATGTATATGTATATATATATATATTGAGAGAGAGAGAGTGAGTAAGCGAATGAGTGAGTGAGAGAGAGAGAGAGAGATTCGTCCTTTTTAATTCATCGTTAATTCTGGTGTTTAAGCCGATTACACATTGATCCAACTTTAATTCTATTGAATTTTTCGATTTCTTCATCTGTTTGGCGCTACAGGTTCTCCTTAGTACTCTTTCGATGTAGTATAAATAATAAACTTCTCCCTTAAAGTAGGAAGATAGGTAGAAACGTATGAAGGTTTGTAGTCAATAGAATCAGCAACAGATTCGTGGGCAGCAAGATAAAATCCATCAGCGTGAAATTATATTAATTTGGGAATGATGTTGGGTTAGTTACCATGAAGAACCTTTTTTTTTTTTCATTTTTCAGTTTTTAGTAGTTTTTTTTATTGTGGAACCCTTGCGCGACATCTCCCTCACTTGGTTGTTAGTTGTTTTTTTTTTGTTTTTCTTTGTCAAACTCCAGTCCAAGTTGGAGTTGATTTTGTCTCCCAGTGCCCGTAACAACAAAGGAAAACAACAAGAACATTCCTCACCAAATTCGAGGGAATGAGCTCCCCACTGTTTGTTTACTCAGTCAAGTGATTGCTGGGCAGCTCTCTTTCCAACGGAGCTACACTGGTAAGCCTTATATAACTACGAATTTACTTATTTTACAGACAAATTATCTTCTGTTGAGATAGAGTTAGACCCTGCAGCAGTCGGGCTTTTTCACAAACTTTTTCAGTTTGCAAGTCGTTTGACCCATTCCTCGTCAAGTAGAGTCAGCAGCACTGATTTCAATTCGAACACTTTTTTTCTCAGTATTTAAGAGTTAAACACATGACTTTCACTTTTGCAACTACATTAAACTGTCCTGTAAGCCTTCAACTACAACTACAACTAATAGTTATCACCACAGTAATTCAAGTGCGTAACCGCTACTCTATAATAAGAAAAAAATCTATAGCCAATTAAATCTAATAAGCGTGAGAAAATTAAATGCACAGTCTTAGCATATGTTTATTTTATTTGATGGGTTGGCTGTGAATGGAAGAAAAAATCAAGCTGGTTTTGACGACGGTTTAATGCTTGTATTGACAATATTGCTAATCTGATGTAATCAGGAATCGCAGATTGGTGCAACGCTTACTGGTAATGGAAACGGGTTACTTGCGTTCAATTAATATCAATGATTTTGAGAGAGGCATGAATCTACTTCTCCCCAAACTATGGGTAGTTGGGACCCCTTAGCCCTCTAAGGCAGCCTAACTGAGAGGAGGTTACGAACTAAGTGTGGAGCCCCTGAAGCAGACTGCTGATAAACTTTACAACATTTACAAGACGCATCAATATATCAACTTTCGTTCAGAGTTTAATCAACTCTTTCCATCTTTGATATTGACACAATGTCTCGACCGATTCATTCTCTTTTATTGGTCCCATTCCTGGAGGATCAAATCAATAGAAACCGTTTTTATTTTTATTTTATTTTATTTTTTCTTTATTAATTTTTTGCACCACTGAGAAACAGGTCGATGAAAGAAAATCTCTTGTCTGGCGGATATTACATATAACACCTGGAGAAGATCGTAGACTGGATCAGCCGAAACGTTTTGTCCGAACAAAAGTTGGTATTTACCTGCTTTGTTGCAGCTCCTACAGTGAAAACGCCGCTAATGATGGCCTTGCGTTGTCATCCTCAGCAGTAGCGTCTAAAAATACGTCGTTGGATATAAACCTTCCTCAAGATTCTCCAGATCGTTCCTTCGTGGGCGTCACGAAGTCAGTACTTTCCAAACCTGTCTAACTCATTACACCGGTCACAGTTTTGCATATAATCTCTAGGGATTGACGCTGTGAGTCATGATGTCTGACATTTTTGCAACATGACCAGCCCATCGTCATTTGAGTTATCTGATTTTTTTTTTCGCGATATCTTAGGGATTCTATGATATTCCAAAATCCTGTTTTTCTCTCGTATACTGTGCTGTTTTGCAATCTCTCCATATGATGCTAAAAATGATTTCCCCCTGTGCACATTGCATGGTTCTCAGTTTCAGCTCCACGGGTGATTGCATACCTTTTCTTTTTTTTAAGAACAAATGGGATTCTCTTGTTTTTGAAAGTCAGGCTTGCTCTACTGAAAGTTTCTGGGAGTCATTCTCCGCTGGATTTTTCTTACCAGCGGAGAACGACCTTAGAGGCCAAAAAGTGTGGGTTTGTCATAGTGCAACGACTCTCCCACTTTAATATAATGCACGCACAGAACTATTGAGATAATCAGAATGATGATAAACGAACAGAAACAGTTCAGCTAATCTGATGTGGTAATTAAGTTTGTATATTTTAATCTTATCAACAGATTATTTTAATCCTCCTGATTCTGGAAATTTTAATATTTCTCCTAAAAGTACATATACCTATAGATAGCGACGCACACGCACACTTCATACACACAATGGCAAATGCACACGTGCGCACATACGCATACACCTCTGCCTTCACAATTATACTGGAAAATTAATGCACACACACACACACACACACACACACACACAAACACAAGCAAATATAGACACAGAGTGAAGAATGTATATGCATGATTGTATACGTATATTTATTTTTCAATGCATGCATTCTGTTTTGTCGAATGGGGGAAATCGCCCAATTAAGGGGAACAAATGCATAGTTTAAATTTGATCAAAAATCGAGGATATAAAACAACTATTTTTTTACAATCAAAAGTTTGTAAAAGTAAACATGTATCTTTTTTTTTCACAAAAAATAAAAACGTTGTTTGAATTTGATCAAAAGTTTATCCAATCAAAACAAGGATATATAGCAACTATTTTTTACAATCAAAAGCTTATGTAATCAAAGTAAATTCAAACTAAGTGAATTTCGTCAAGTAGTCAATTTCATACACGTGTGAGATCGAGAGTCACTAAGCTTGTCTCCTAAATCAGTTTTCTGGTATAGTGGGTACTATCCTCATTGGGGACCCAAGTGCTTTGGCCCTGTTCAATACTAAGCTAACTATTTCCCAGAGACATTGGGACGCCTACTGTGGCACGATGGTCACCAAAAGCACGCTGGAGACCTAATTTCTATTTTTATGAGTTCGATCCCCACTACGATGGCCTTGTGTCAGACTGAACCAAGCTCCGTTGATAACCTTAACGTGCACTTACTTTTGCGTGATAAATTTACCTCACAAGTAATATTACTTGAGTAGTGTATTTGATGGGAGCTCATCAACAGTGGCCTTGTGCATGACATACGTAAGTTGAGTAAATAACCACATCACAAATTCAGGGAAACGCTTAGTGTGTTTGGCAACGTTCATCTCGAAAAACCAAATGTTTAGTGTAGTGTATTCAATCCTAAAAAGAACTTTAATACTGTGGACTTGTGCCACTAAGCTAAACTAATAAATAATGATATCTCTAACACCTGGATACGCTCACCATAGCGGGATGTTTGGCAAGATTGTTTTGCAAACTAACCCTCTACTGTAATGTATCACTCCCCTGTTTTAGCCTTGTGCCAAATAAAGTTAAGCTGGATAAATAACCATATTCCGTACACCAGGAGGCACCCTTAGAACGTAATGGTAAGGAAGTTGATTCCACAAAACAGATCTCTAGATTAGTGCATTCGATCCGCGCCAAATTCCTCACTACTGTGGCTTTGTGTCAAACTAAGATAGATTTAGTTAAAAAATATTCCGAACATAAAACAATTAGCAGGGCTTTTAGCATCAACGTGATAATACTTCCATCTTTTTTTTGGAGGGTAGGGGTTACACCAACTCAGCTGAATCATTACATTTAGCAATAATCATGGCCAATATTAACGGCAATAAGTTGCTGCTTTCATCTTCGACGAAAAACAAAACATCAATATTTCCGGAACTCACACATTATTCCCTTGATTTTCCTGGAGAATCAAACGCAATCAGTTCAGTTCACCTCTTCAAGCAAACCAATGATTTCCTTTGATCAAATTGGTTCGGCTCGTTACAATTCGGTAATTTTCCAGTTGGATGCTTTGTGCATTTTAACTGACAAATTACATGTACAATAATCATACTCATACATACATATATACATATATATATATATATATATATATATATATATATATATATATATATATATGTTAATGGTGATTAGAACGGCAATTTCTTAGCACCCCACCAAAGAATTGTTCACCTATTTTTCTCGCTTAGTTCGGATAAATGAACTTAGATATAATAATACGATAGTGCGAAAGGCATCTCCCATTTTGAAACTTTTTTTAATTAAAAGGTACCAAAAATGTCCCTTTATATATATTTATTTCGGATCTTGGAAATTACTTCGAACTAATTCATCATCATCATCATCATCATCATCATCATCATCATCTTTTTAGATTCCGTCTTTGGACATGGACTTTCTCCGAGATTTGCAAGACCTCTCTAACTTGGGTGTCGCGGAGTCCATACTTTCTGAACTTGTTGCACCATCTTGTATTTTGTCAGCCAGAAGTATGCATGTGATCCCTGGCGAACCACGTTACAAGTTGTGAAGTCCAGCGACTGTCTGCCATTCTCGCAACATGACTAACCCATTGCCATTTGAGGTTTCTAATAGATTTTGTATCCTTTTTTTTAATAATATACTGTGGTGTCTTGTGTGATATCTCCATGTGATGTTGAGCATGATTCTCTTCTGTGCACGTCGCCTGCTTCTCAGTCTGCAGGTCAGTTTATTGGTAGGGTTCCATGTTTCAGCTCCATAGGTGACTATCGAGAAGATGCATTTGATGGTTGGAGACCATTTGGTGACGTGGGATTTTCTCGTTCTTGAGGGCTCAGCTTGCTCTACCGAAAGCTTGTCATACTAGAGTAATTTTTCGCTTTATTTCCGCTTTCTTTTTTCAGGATTTCATGGAATTTCGTTGTTCTAAGTAGATATTGTGATTTACTTCCGTCATTTCTGCGTTCTAACATCTGACAAATGCTTCGCGTTTTGTACCGATTCTCTATTTATAGGCAGATATTATGTTTCACTTCCGGGAGAGTTTTTAGGCTTTTTTTTACGTAAATCCATTCATTAAGATAATCCCAAAGGAAGAAAAAAAAATTGGGAGTGGTCAAATCTGGCGAATGTGTTGGACAGTAAATTTCTAATCCACGTGAAATTGTTTTGCGAAGCTGAGAATAGGAAACGCTAATGAGATGTTTTGTCCCCCGATTATTTCTAAGTAATTCCAAAGACCCAGAGTAAATATGTTCGAAGAGTATGTTTCCTCACCATTTTATTGAAAAGTTATTCGTATCTTCGAATAGGATGTAACATTTGCATCTCACTGAAGGTCAACTAAAGAAAACCAGACGGTGTAGGGGGGGGGGCGGATACGAATTGAAGTTGATACTATCAACCTCCATTCATTAATTCTCTCCCTAAAGAAAAAAAAATGACTGTATTGTTGAAACCAGTCAGGGGATATTTTTTGAAACAATTCAAAGAATGGAATAAAAATTTTTTCTACAATCACTCCTGTTGATGTGTCATCTGTATGTTCATCTGTATATGTATATAGGCACACACACACACAACCACATACACACACACATATATATGTATATATACGCTCATGTATATATATATATATATATATATATATATATATATATATATATATACATACATATAGATATGTATACGTACATGTATACGTACATGTATATATATACATATATATATACATATAAATATCTACACGCACACACACACACACATATATATATATATATATATATATATATATATATATATACATACATACATACATGAGCATATATATGCATAGATATGTGTATATATATATATATATATATATATATATATATATATATATATATATATACATATATATATATATATATATACGTACGTATGAATAAAGCACTCTGGTAGATGGAGAATATATGCGTAAGTAAATATATCGCTTAAATTCAACCACTGACTGTCCATTTCTGCGTGGGGCAGAGGTAAAATGTCAGCTTCTGGGTCTGAAAGCGAAAGTTTCGATCCTACCTCGTACCTGTAGTACAATGAATAGTCTATAGCCACACTGACCAGTTGTAATACTGTGGATGACACAATAATGTACATTTACACACACACACATACATATATATATATATATATATATATATATATATATATATATATATATATATATATGATAGGATCAGTTTGCAGATACGTTATGTCAGACAATCTGTATTAAACTGACAATAAGGAGAATAGTTGTATTCATGTCTTGTCGTATTGTGTGTGAGTAACTGGGTATTATTGTGCGTGTGTATGTGATGTTATTGGTAGAATTCAGAAACTGATTTTCAAGATTAGCTGGCACAGGACAACCTCGCCACCATTCATTTCTCCCCGATTAGCTTTATTCCGAGCTAGGCTCCTAACCAATATCCTGGCTAGTTTGCGGTAATTCGAGCCAGCGCCCAGTGAAAGGGCATTAATCAAACAGACATATAAATGCATAGCGACTTGGATATTAACTGAAAAAAAATCCTTGAATGAAGATGAAAGAATATTTCAGAAAATAAATTCCTCCATAATAAAATGATCTGGTACCTCGTGTTGATTGTGATCAATTAAAAAATCGGAAACCAGCGTCATTCTCGAATAAATTATTTCTTATGCCTTTTGCATAGCGTTAATCATCAAAAATGTCTGGATTATCAAAAAACAAGACTTAATGCTACCGGACCCAAAATAAGGAACCAAATCAACAAAAACTTACTTGGTAAGTTGAATTTTGAACAGAATTTTTGGAGAGTTAATAAGACGTATTCAAGAGCACATAATAAGGATCAAATATGTAAATTTACAGCCGTAGCCCCGTGCATAACCAGCCAGTTAGAATCACTTGAAAGCTGAAGAAACGTATGTCAATAGTTTTCGTCGACAGTTTCTCATAGTAACACGTAGTTCCATAGAAATTGTTTTGACCAAGTAATTCGGAATATCACGAGATGGTATTTGAATAGTACTGTTGATGAAGAAACATTTCTGTTTTTTTGAGAAATTCAATTATGAATTGTGGACTTGTGCCAACGAAGATGTAATTTCATCCCAAGTTAGTCGTAATAACAATTAATTCGGTCAGTAAGATAAAGGTAATTAGATTTGATCATAAAACGCAGACACACACACACACACACACACACATATATATATATACATATATATATATATATATATATATATATATATATATATATATATAATCTTATAAATCTTGCCTGTCAACGCTGAAAAAAAGCTTTCTTTTAGAAATTTCAAACAGTCCCAAATCATCACGCGATGTTATGTTATACAAGTTAGTTAGTTCCCGAACGATGTTATGTATTCCGTACTTTGAATAGAATTTGATTTCATTTTTATTATTCAAGTGAAGAACCTAGTGTTATAAACTTAATTCTATTGCAGGGATCATCAGCTATTCTACAAAGGCTCTGTTTTAGGTATTATATATATATATATATATATATATATATATATAAATATATATATATATATATATATATATATATATATATATGTACTGCATGTTTCTATTCATACCAAGCGCTTTCCACGTGCTTAAAATGTAAAAGATGCGAACAATGCATATTACCTACTATGATGCATGGGTTCAAAACCTTGAAACATACAAAACCACCCGGAAGTCAACAGAACTGCACTGAGGGCAAACGAAAGAGCAATGTTAGGAATGACTGACAGCAATATATATATATATATATATATATACATATATATATATATATATATATATGTATGTATTGAGTATGTATCTATTTATACCAGACACTTCCCATGTGGTTAAACTGCCAAGTAAGCAATCAATGTATAATACCAGTTATACCGGGTGCTAAACCTAGAAACTTACAAAACTATTCGAAAATCAATTCGGAACTGCACATAGAGCAACAAAAAGAGTGATGTTTGGAATAAATCTTAGCAATCAATAGAATATATATATATACATACACACACACATACATATACATATATATATATATATATATATATATATATATATATATTACGTGGATTATTACATAAGTATTTATCTACATATACTCACACATATACTCACACACTCACACACACATACACATACACACACACATACATATATATATATATATATATATATATATATATAGTTCATAATATAGAGAAAGCTATTGATACAAATAGGATTCAAAAGATTATCCGGCGTATGTTAACATTCCGTACCTTACACACTCTTCAACAACCAACGATATGCTGTATTCTTGCAATTATGAAATAATTTCATAATTCCACACATGCAGACACACACACACACACATACACGCTTACACACATATATACATAGTTCATTATGTTTTTTAGTAATTTAAAAGATTACAAAGAACGGATAACTCCTTCTGTTGTTGATGATATTCAAACACAGAGCTCAAAATTTATTGAATTGAATAAAGCTGTCAATACATTACAAATAAAGTTTGAAGGAAAATTACCCAGTGTATGTCAACATTCGTGCCTTATGCACTCTTCAGCAACCAGCTTTATGTTTTGTTCATGTAATCATGAAATTGTCTCATAATTACAAGAACAAAATATATGTCTGGTTACTGAAAAATGCATAAGGCACGAAATGTGGACATGCAACAGGTAATTGTCCTTTAAAACTTGATTTGTAATATATATATACATATATATATATGTGTGTGTGTGTGTGTATATATATATATATATATATTGTGCGCCATAAAACTTTAAATTCAAAGGCAAAAACTAATTCATTGCTCCACTTTTATAAATGAATCATAACTGCGTTTTGTCTAATCATAAATTATGCTTATAGCTATCTTGATGTTTTGAAAAAAGGTTTGACCTAACTATTTAGATCAGTGATATCAATCAGTCAATTGGCAGGTTTCATTACATTTTGGACTCATAGCTAATTTCTTGGGTGGTATTTCATTGGATGTTTTTCAGCAAAATGTTGTGTTAATATCACCATTTCCGTTAATTACTAGAAAAATCTGATCCACCACGCTTTTAATCAAATGATGGGTGAAATGATCAGGCAATCTATTACTGGCTGTTAAGATGGCCGTTTTGAGTTTCTACATCAGTTTGAATTGCATTCAACCTTCAAAACCCCTCTTTGCCAACTGTCTCCATACGTTTTGAATGTTGTTGAGATCCGTGCTGTTGACCGACCAGACAAAAAGTTTATACCTTGTCCTAAAAGAAATGAATAGGGGCATTATCCTGCAGAAACATGAATTGTTGGTCGTCAATTCGGACACTTTCGGATATTAAATATGCATTCCTTAACATAACCACATATTCTGCTGCGTTTAGCCGCTTGTCAACGAACTGAAGTGTCATTTTCCAATCAAATCCTACAGCTACCCAAACCATGACCTCACCATCTCCACTAGCACAATCTGAAAAGGTTTTATTTGGTAATTGTGCCCCATGGCATGTTATAGTGGAGGCTATCTGAGGTGTTGTGGTTGAATTTCTTTTTGTTTATAAAGAGAGTCCTTTGCCATTCTTGATTCCACGTATGATGAAGTCTGGGAAATTCCAGTCTGAATTGCTTGTGAATCATTTTCTTGGTTGGATACTACAATTCTTTTATGGGACTGAATCCTATATTTTCAGTTGTTCGCAGTGAAATAGCTTCTAAAAAAACTAAAGGATAAATGTTTTTAGATATTTTTAAAATGTTTACTCTCCTTGAATAACTATTAAACATTGTTATTGAATAAAACTTTTTTTTTCTATCAAAAAATGTGATGTTGAACAAAACATGATGATTCGTGGTTTTGATACATATTTTTTTCCACTGCATATGCAAAGTAATTAGTGATCATGTGAGACCAGAAAATAACTTATTTTCAAAGCTTTGTTGACAAAGTATTGGCAACATAAGGATTTGCAGTACACCTGTAACTTCTGCTAATGAGCAATTGGAAAAAACTTTGAACACGCTAGTCAGGGCTGCCCATTAGATAAAGGTGACCTTGGTAAAATACTTAATAACACTAATCGGGTAAAATGAATCTCCATGAAATCCTCAGAAGGAGAAGAAATCAAGTGGAGAATCACTCTAGGTTGGCAGGAGCAAGCTCAAACTTCAAGAACGAAAAATCCCATTAGTCGTAAAAAAGAAACGTATGCAACCAATGCATCCTCCTGATAGTTACCTATGGAGCTGAATCATGGAACCTAACCTAAAGATTGACCCTCAGACTAAGAACAGTGCAGAGTGCACAAGAGAGAACCATGCTCAACACATGCTCAACATCGCTTAGGAAGATAAGAAGACAACACAGTATATCAGAAAAAAAACAGGTGTTAAAGATATCATAGAAGCCATTAGAAAAATGGCAATGGGCTAGTCAAGAATGTCAGACATCCGCTTGGCATCACGATTCATATCGTGGTATTCTAGAGATCATATGCAAAACTGTGGCTGGTCAAAAGTAAGATGAGTTAAGAAAGTACTGGCTCCGTGATGCCAATGATATAGAAATCTGGTGATTCTAAGGTCTGTGTCCACTCTCTAATAAAAAAAAAGAAAAATCATTGAATCGTATTTGCCTAGATATTTACATGGAAAAATGGTTTTCTTAATAGAGATTTTGGTTTCCGAAATATCAATCTGGATTCATGTGGACCTTATCTCAACGCAACAAAATCATTTTCCAGGTTCGTTTTTTTTTCTCATGAGGCTCTCCTCAAGGTTGGCTTTTTTTTTCTCTACGGCAGTAAATATATAGTTTAATAATTATTGCCCCTAGACAGTTTTTCCCAATTTATTTCAGCATGTGGCTCACCTGGCTCTGGATGTGACTTATCATGAGCGAGTGGGAATCATAGCCTGCGTATTTTTGGAACCAAAAAATGTCAATGAAAAACTGCAACTTTTTTTCAAATTAAAAGTCGGAGAGACCCTAGCTTGTTGGGCACAGGGACAAATTGAATCAGTTGCTTTCATTTTTGTTTCCACCACTGGATAGCATCGCTGTTTATCTAATTTTCAGACAAAAATCTTGCCTTTTTTGCTGTTAAGTTTCAGTCATATGTGGTGAAAGTATGAAAAATTTAGCATGAAAAATGGTTTTTCATCCAAGTAAGTAACGTTTTACACTTTGAGAAATGTGTGCTTAATTCATGCTGTATTGTGTGGGTGACGATATCGTAGTCTATCTTCCTGAGAAGCGGCAATGAACATCATATATACTACATTTCAAGCTGCTTTTGTCAGGACTTGGAATAGATTGTTAAGAAAACCATGGGTCTGGGGCTGGTTGGTAAATTGTAAGCGGGGCCACTTGGTCATCAATAATTGTATTCAATTAAAGCCGAGCAGAAAGGAAAAGCCTGAAAAATTAACAAGACAAACTTCGAATAAATCATTGGTCTCGTCAATCTTTTCTTATTATTCCTTTCTCCATTTTCCACTTAACAACAATGTATCATTGAGTTCCACTCTCGTATGAATCTACTTATCCCATCGGGGGTCATCATATTCCAAAAATTCTAATTTCTACTCAAATACTTTTTTCTGTCTAGTTTTAAATTTTATATTTCTCAATTATAACAATATATTAATCACATCTGTACTTACCAGCCAGAGAACTAACTTGCCCAGTTTGATTGAACCAACGATCCCCACTGGTGAAATAAGTAGGCAGACCTCTTCCTAATGTTTAAATGATCATGTTATAAACTTGACAAATGTTTCAGATTTTAACGACAAAGGAAGTCTCTTTTCCATAGTAACATATTAGCGTTTTGATGAATTAATTTCACAGGAAGTTACAAAAAGTAAAAAATATACCAACCAGCCCTGGCTTCCCTTTTATATAAGAAGATAGAACAGAAAGATTTATCTTAAAGTTAATATTGTTTACGCCATTGATATTTACCTGAGAATATTTCACAATCATTGTTCTTATTATTAGGAGAGAAATTATTTCAACAAAACTTTCAAGTTAGAAGTTTAGTCTCTCATTGAAATGAATCAATAGGGTTTAAAATCCATGAAAACCGAATTCGAAAATTTAATTCCTCAGATGCAGCAAGAAAATGGTGGGTTCAAAGGCCTGTTAAGCAAAAAAAAAAAAAATAGAATTGATCGGTCTCTTTGAGCCCCCAGGGAAACATTTTGTAGCCAACACGATTGGGAACCCTGCACCGTGACGAATCTCTTCTGTTTGAATAAATATGTCTCTCTAAGCTACTGAACTACAATTCCTGAAGCTTTTGAGGTCCCATCCATTAGGAAGGGGGTGGATAAGAATTTAAAATCGCCCCACTCTCAGCTACGTCCATGTATCTGTGTGTGTATCTGAGAGAGAGAGAGAAATTGACAGAGAGTGACAGACAGGGACAGCGAGAGTGTGCGTGTTTTTCATGAGTTCAAAAGATTATAATTTCGATTGTACCATACACCGTGCAGCCCGTTTATCGCAGATACTTTTTCAATTTCCAATTACTTCCATAATATTGAACCAAGTGAGATAAAATCGATCCGTGTTATGCATAGATATAAACAGTGGATGAGAATTTCTCATTCTGTCAATGAAATCTCTATAAGATATCAATTGTTTTCCAATGTTGTTATATTTTAGGATTTTTTCCTGGAAAACGCTGAAACCCCAGCTTATATATAACTTGTTTCTTTCTCGATTATGAAAAAAAAATGTTCAAACGATGGCCATAGAATTGCTCTCACGCTTGATAAGGTGGAGGAAGAGACTCTGATTCGAAGGGCAACAAATAAGAATAAAAACGTTTTATTTCAGAAAGTAATATTACAATTTCAAAATGAAAATGTCATTTGTCCACTATTGACCAGTCACTGAAGGTTTCCCAAACAATAACGAGGGAATAATAGCATTGTGCAACGCAATTTTTATTCCTGGGTAGTCAGTGCTATTTTTTTCAATTGCTTACATGTAAAAAATGGTTATTATTTCACCCAGTCTTTGCTTTAGGGGTCAGGAAAGTAATATCCATTTTTAATTGTTTTTCTCACTTTATGTGATTGAAATGTTCAAATTTGCCAGTTGTCCAATTGGGAATACGTAAATTTCAAAATATCGCTGTCTTTGTCTCTAGAGCAAAGTTTGAAGATAATTATTGACATTCTTTTAATATATTTTAGACAGTATCAATCGGAGAAAGAACACTTACAACCTAGAAATTTTTAAAGGTTGCACAGTGTTATTCAATAAATCAATTACTAACATCGTTTTTAGTATTTCATTGAGGGCACCTTAGAACTAGGAGGCATTCTCTGGTCTTGAATTTCCTCGTGATGAACAACCAACACTTTTGCTAGAACCATAAACGTTGCCCTAATAGCAAATGTGGAGGAAGACACTCGATTGGAGACACAAAGAAACGAAGTATTTTTTCTTTAAAAAATACATTTTTCTAAATTCCTAATAATTTAATCCCTTCTTTTAAATATGAAAAAGTAAGTGGACATTGATTTTAAAATGAGATTCTGAAGAATGGATAATTCCCTTCAGATTGGAAAGACTCGATTGAGTTAGTAACTGTCAACGAAAACTGTCAACATCAACATACTCTACGTGAGAAAAGGTTTCTTCAGTTCTTAAATTGGTCCCACATTAGCTACCTCTGTATGTCTTGCACACACAGGTCAGTTTCCACCCCCCATATAGATTTCTGGTGGGGGCTAAATTAACAATATAAGTTTACGTCAAATTGGTGTCCAAGTTTGTATTTTTGAAAATTTTGGCTTTTTTGTGATCACCAACCGACATAACGCAAGAGAAGTAATTTATATAATTGATCACTCTTTTTTTCCATGTTGCCAAAACACATTGTTCATGTGACAGTTTCTATTGAGTGACAAACCAGACCTATTTTCCTTGAATTATTCCAACAAAGACCAACAAGGAATTATCAGATTGTTCAATATGAAAATGGTGATTAATTAAAACAAAATGCAACTCACCCAAAAGGAAATAATTAGAAATTTTACAAAAATATTATTTTAATAATCAAATATTCGCTAGTGGTAAAATGTGAGAAGAAACAGGAAGCAACGAGAAGCAAAGAAGCAATTTTTTTTAAAAACTCCTATACAGAAGTTTGTGGTGATTAATTAGAGAATTCAAGGCTTTGTTCAGATTAGGACAGTTCATCGATTGGAGCTATTGTTAATAACGGGATACATTTGTTTCACTTCTCGCTAATTCCCTTTGTTTCTCTTTACGAGAAACGGACATTTGTGGTGATTATTAAAAGAATTTACGGTTAGGGTTAGAGTTATTCATTGATTGGAGCGATTGCCTCTCGTATTAAATGATGATTTTGCTTTGCTTCTCGTTGCTTCCCGTTCCTTCTGGTCGTTCCTCGTGTTTTATCACAACCCCAAAATACTTCTTAAGGGCCTCTACTCATTTCTTCCAATTTGATAAGTGGTTTACTCCGTTTCCAAACGGGTTATTCACATAAAGAATAGGTAAATCATTGAGAGCTTCTTCAAATTGAAGTTATTTGGACTGGGCTATGTTACTAATCAACTGATCTAACTAAATGCTTGAGAAAAATGTAATCAGGAGGAGAGAGATCTGATAAATAGGCATGGGTCAACAAAGTCATCGTCTTTATCTTACAGTGGTGACGTGATAGAATTATCAGGAAAATGACGCTCTTTCAATTAAAGATACAGGAAGGCATGATCTGTCTATCTTTACCTTGATACCTACGTCAGACAGATGCTTATAGCAGGAGAAAAAAAAACGTTTCAAGGAGTCTTAAGCCAGCACATAACGAATCCAAACCAAAACAATCCTCTACATATTTGTATAATACGCTTCGTCCACAATTCCTTGTACACTATTTCGAGATAATCTATTAATATACCCAAAATGTTATTTCTGTTTTTATTGTTAGCATTTGGCGCGTTTAGTTTTAACTAACTCCATTTAAAAAGATCGCTTTTCAATATTTTGTGACAGCTGTCATATCAAAGTGAATTTAAAAAATAACTTCATGAGAATTGGCGCATAGGAAGTCAGTGAGAGGTCTAAGAAAAAAATTCCCGAGGACAATGGTGCCTTAGCCCCCTTCAAATTACCCCCTTTAAGACCCCACCAACTTATATGGACGTCTCTTCCACTTTCCTAAACAGTCTGCTAATTCCTTTTTGAGGAATTGCCTTGAGTTGTCTCTTTGCATTCTCCTTACTCTCGTCCGTGGTCTGAAATATCTTTGAGAAAAGGCAAGAATCGCAGGGAGTCAAATCTGGACTGTGGGGGGTAGAGCTGAGAGACTAATGTGAGACGCTCAGTCATTGTGAATACGAGGATTACACAGTATAAAAGCTCATTCACTAGTATGTCACAGATATTTAGAAACCCTGTGGGAGAGTGTCAGTTCGAACATACGTGGTAAGGTCTCTTCCGATTGGTTGCGAATTTAGATCAAAGATATGCGATCGGTTCTCGAGGTATTCAAAATGATTGAATATTTATCGGACAGACCCTGTATGATTAAAAAAATACACCACATTGTGCCTCTTTTACTCGTAAAAGCCGTAAACTTGACCTGTTCAGCCACTTTCTGCTCACAATTAGTACAAGACTGGCTCAGTAGTCAGTTTGTGAAACGATGTCCGATAGGTGACAATGACGACTTCGTGAAATCTGTCTGAAATTTTGGAGAGGAAGGATCTTCAATATACGGGTATACCTTGGTATAGTGCAGTTGATTCGTTCCCGAATTTCTGGTTTTGAACAGTACAGTATGAACACTATTGTTTGAAGCTGTACTGTTCAAAATTATCATCATTTAATGTATTTTTCTCAGCTCATATTTAGTCCCATTAATTTGTACAACAAAACCGTTGCCCCACTGCGTCGAAACCTGCAAGAATCAAAACCGCACAAATCAAGGTATTGCTGTACTTCATCTTGGTTGAAGTTCATTGTTACGCAACGTTCTGTCTGTTGTACTCTTCTATCTTCGGCCAGTACCATTTTGAATAACCCTCCCAAAAATCTACTGAACAACTATAGATATTGACAACAACATCTTGAGAAAGCTACCCATCAAGATACAGAAAGAGGGCTGTGGACATTCAGCCCCGCACACTTTCAAGGAAGGCCCTAGTCTTAACATCCAGTCATTCACGACAGCCAACTGGATGAGGCCGTAGGTTACAACGGACGAAACGTTGTATTTCAAAGAATAATAATCAAGATGAGGATTACAGTTGAAAAGATCAATGCACGGCAATATCTCGGATAGTTCGGTTTCGATTAGTGCAGGTTTTGATGTAGTTCACTCGAAGTATTGCTGTACAAATTGATGTAACTTAGTATAAGCAGAAAAACAAACAAATTAAATCGTAATAAAACCTTGATCAGTACGGAACATTTTTGAACGACTTAACCGCACTAATCAAGGTGTACCTGTATAATGCTTTTGTGAATAGAAGAATGGTCTCAATCAGGACCAATCGCACGAATTCTGTCTGTGCAAGAATTCCAAACCATTTTCAGCTAAAAGGAATTTTTTTCTGAATTTTCTTGTGATTTTGAGAATTTCGTTTGTTTTTTTGTTTTTTTTTTTTCATTTGATCGTTTTTTTTTTTCTTTGCTTTTTTTAAAAATTTTGTTTTCAGTCGGAAAAGAATTTGCGGAACAAGTGAAGAATCGATTGGTATTCTGATCGATTAGTTTTTGTTGTACTGACGTTCGATCAAAAGACGCGGGAAATCGCTCGATGTCTTTTGTGATTTTTTTTTCCTCCCTTTTCCTCTTGCTTGTTTGTTTTGTTGTTTTTTTTATTGTTTTTTTTTCTGGTCTTCCGAAGTGTTCGATAAAATAGAACTGGTTTGATTGGTCGATTTCGAAGGAGGTGAATGAGGAAAATGAAAAAAAGAAGAAGAAGGCGTAGCGAAGATGGAGGAAAAGAACGAGACGAGAAAAATAGGAAGGAACGAAGGAAGGAAGGGAGAAAAAAAGGGGTAAGGATGGGGGAGGAGAAGAAGGAAGGACTGTGGAAGGATGGGGGAGGACGGAAGGAAGGAACGAAGGAAGTGTGAACGAAGAAAGAGAAGCCCAAAAGAAAATTTGGAAGGAAGGGGGGAAACTCAGAAATAGGAAGGAGGAAGGGAAGAAGGGAATATGGAAAGGAGAATACGGGAACAGAGTGAGGAAGGAAGAAAGCGAGAAAGGTGCAAAGAAAGGAAAAAAGAAAGGGACCTGACCAAATATTGGGGAAGGAGGAAGGTGAGAACGAAAAATGAAGATTATGAGGAAGAGGTGACTATCCATTGATTGAAACAAAACATCTTTTGAGACGAAAATTGAAGGAAGCGGCATACATCAAACTGTCGGACAGGCGTAGTAGAGCCAGATTAGATTTCAATGCGTTTTTTCTTTTTTTTTTTTGCTTAGCAAAGAAGTAACCTGACTGCACTTACCTGTGAATTATGGGACCCCTTTCATTATACGGGTTGCTAAGAATTGTATCGTCTGTGTAGCTCGCGTTGCTGGGAATGAACCGATTCGGTTGATATGTTAGCTATCATTTCTTTCTGTTCGCAACTTATTTTACTAAAACCTTTTTCTTTCCTAGCAGATTGTGAACCTACAGTAGGCTGTAGAATCGATCGACCGAAATGTTGTGATAACAAAAAAAAAAAACACAAAGAATGAGATCTATAATACAACACTTGTATTGATAAGACTCAGCTACTTTTTAAAAATCATTTTTCGTTCCTGTGTAATGAGTGTTATTTTCTGATAGATTCTGCCTAAAAAGTGTAGGACCCGTCTATTACTCTCTTCAAATTTTGCTTTCGTAATCATAAGAGTGATAATTTAAAATCTGTTCATATTTAAAAAGGCAACAGTCAAATTTGTAAATCACACAAAGTAAGAAAAAAATGATGTATGAATATCGCTATTCTGGTCATAAAGCAAATTTGGGAGGTAATAATAGCCATTTTCCATTTTTACTCATAAGCAATTGGAAAATAACACTCCTTACCCAGGAACAAAACTCACGTTTCACAAGGTAATGAATCCTCGCAGAATTATAGCAGCGTGTCGATAAATGTAAATTTTCATTACCCATCACGCCTTTTAACTATTCAACGAACGCTATAACGTATCTAATCAGTAATAAAAACAAATACAGATATAAAAGTTAGAACTCGTAAATCGGCTTGAAGACTGGCTTCGGGTTTAATGTATTAACGGTATTAAAGGAGCATTCTTATCACCAGACACCATCAAATGGTATGAACGAGCCGGCAGCCTTTCTTAACACAAACAGTTTATTTTATTTTCTTTCAAAACACCCATACACACACACACACAAACACACACACACACATATATATACATATATATATATAAATATATATATATATGTATATATATATGTATTCCTACATACATACATATATATACATATATATATATATGTATATATATATATATATATACATATATATATATGTATATATATATATATATACATATATATATATGTACGTATATATATATATGTATATATATATATATATATATATATATATATATATATATATATATATATATATATATATATATATATATATATATATAGTTGTGTTTCACCAGAGAGTGTTTGAAACTGTCTGTAGAGTCGATAACGTAAGTCGATACATCATTTAAGAAGTTAATTGATATTGTTGAGATGATAACGGAGAAATCTGTTTTATCTCTATCACTTGGTTATCGTCATGAATGGATTTGAAGCATCTTATCGCTTCTCGCAAAAGCGAGAGAAACATATTTGGAAACTAGGAGTTACTGTAATAGGCTTGGTGTTTCCAGCTCAAATTTGATTTTTTTTTTTTTTTTTTGCGGCTAAAACCGACCAGGAACCAGCTAAATATGCTCCACTTTTGGCTAAGTTTAAGTTTTAAAATATTTGATACTCATTCTGTGTTCAGTTATCGACTAAAGTGAATATTTATTCGAACTTACCTGATTTGCAGTGGATTCACTAAAAAATAAGTCAAATATCTACTCCAAGAATATTCTCAGAACACAAGTTTCGATTGAAATCCTATTTTTATATTTCGAAAGATTTGATGGAAATTATGGAAGCACAGTTACCTACGTAGTTTAACTTTAAAACAAAACGGCTGGAATAGACTAAATATTTTCTATTTTCAGCTAACATTATGGCTAAAAATATTCAGTATACGTTTTGAGTAAGCTGCAAAAAAAATCGGCTAATTTTTTTTTCCAAATGGCCACATTTTCGGCTGTCCGCCATTGCAGCTTTTCATCGGTTGAATAAGGAACAGATCGGCTCGATCTAGCTGAGAAATGACTGAATCGGCATTTCTGAACACGCTGGAAATCATCATCATCATCATCATCATCATCATCATCATCATCACCATCATCATCATCATCATCGACATTGGACAAATTTACCAGACCTATCTAACGCGGATGTTGCATAGCCAAAACTTTCTGAACTTATCTAGTTCATCATCTTATGCTTAGCTGGCCAGTTTTACGTATCATTTCGGGGGATCCACGTTATGAGTTGTGATGTCTAGCGGTTGTCGACCATTCCTGCTACTTGACTAGCCAATTGCCATTTGAGTTTCCTATGGTTTCCATGATTTTGATGATATTTCTGACTCTCGTTTTTCTCCTGACATACTGTGATGATTCTTTCCGAAGCATGTTGCATGGTTTTCAGTTCGAGGGACAATCTTTTGATTAGGTTCCATGTTTCAGCTCCATAGTTGACTCTTGGGAGGATGCATTGGTTGTATACCCATCTTTTTAGGAATGATGGCTGGAAAAAACTACCCAACCGTGTAGCAGTCATTACTATATTTACTACTAGTTATACAAAGTGTGTTTTAGTTGCTTGGTTGGTCCGTCTGTCACGACAAAACGTATTCATCGTTCAGGACTGGTGATGACTGCATGTGTCCCTGCTGCGTGCATACACTATCTTATTCATCTGCTCTATTTCGTCAAACATGGGAGTCCAAGACATCATAGAATCTATTAAAAAAACTTAAATGGCAATGGGCAGGCCATGTTGCAAGAATGACAGACAACCGATGGACGTCACGACTCACAACATGGATCCCCAGAGATCTCATGCGAAAGCCAACTGAAAAGAAGATGGAGGGATGAACTAGACAAAATCAGAAAATACTAGCTCTGCGACACCCATGATAGAGGATTGTGGCGAATCCTGGGGAAGATGTATGTCCAACGACGGACGTTAAAAGACCAATGATGTATATCCCATATTTTTGATGATTAGACCTGTATAGTTGATAAAACTGTCGTCATCTTTTACGAAACAGGTACTCTAGTCTATATACATAAGAACCACAGTCACCAAGTATGTTGGCTCGTCTGTTTGTTTGTATGTTCGTTCGACTGTTTACGTCACGGTGAAGACATAAGTTTCACTCTTTTTAAAAGCTGTACAAAGAGAGGAACAGAGGAAGACTTATGTGGTCAGCAGTGACTGGCTGCTGTTGCTGCCACACGGACACAGTTTCATGTATCTGTGTGTAAGTTTGGCAGGGAAACTTGTGTTTTACTCCCTTCCTCTCTTCAAGGCTGACTAAAGAGGGGGAGGGAGAATGGGAGATATACGTAATCGAAAAGATGGTGGAACATTGTCATTTGAACGTTATCAAATTTTCCACGAGTAGCCCTGACTAAAATCCTCATTGCTGAGACTCCAGTCCAATCAAAAGTTGGCTTTGTCTTCCTCTGTAACTACAACAATCCTCACCAAATTTAGTTTAGTGAACTCTTCATTGTTTCTCTATCCTATCACGTAAAACGAAACTGATTTATAGAATTAAAATTCCCAACCGTGATTTTGAATCACGACCGAGTGATTGCAAGGTAGTTATCTTACCAACTGAGCTAAACTGACGAGTCTTATGAATTTATTCATCGAATACACAATAAGTAATCATCTTCAGTTTGAATAGAAGTAGGAATTGGATTTAACCCTGCTACAGCCAGGCTTGTTATCATTATATTATTTTGACAAGTACTTATTCTATCTTATATAAAATACTTTTCAGCGTCCAGATTGCCATTCTACGATCATTAAGTAAGTTATGTGAATTGGAAAAAAGAATGAATCTCTAGAAAGATTTGTATTCCCAAAGATATTGAATGTAAATTAGAATCACCCTAGAAACTTATTCTTTATTTCTTTTTAACAAACAAATAAAGAAAAAAGACCATGGAGTGAAAAAGAACTCATGACTTTCTGCCCTCGTTCCAGACACTTGAACCACCACAGCTATTTTTCTCTTCCTCTCTCTCTTCCTCGCTATCCCTTTCTCTTTCTTTCTCTCTCTCGCTCTCTCTCTCTTTCTCTTCCTATCTTTTCATTCTCTCTAACTGTTTATCTATTTATCTCTAACTTTCTTTCTTTTCTCAGTTATCCTTTTTTCTCATTCACTCTTTCTCTATGTCTCTTTCCATAGTTCTATTTCTCTTTCTTTCTTTCACTCTCTTTCCTTTCTTCTCTTTCTTTTACTCACGCCCTCTATCTCTTTCACGCTAATTCTCCTTTTATCTCTTTCTTTCTCTTTTTCTTTCTCTCTTTCTTTCTTTTCCTATTTCTTCATATCCTTTTCTCTTTATATCTCTTTCTTTCTCTTTTTTATTTCTATTCATTTCTTCCTCTCTTTCCCTCTATTTTTCCTTTATCTCTCTCACCCCTTTCCTTTCTCTCTCCCCCCTTCTCTCTCTCTCTCTTCATATATATATATATATATATATATATATATATATATATATCCTTGTCTCTCTCTCCCTCTGTTCCTATTTTCCATATCCCTTTCTCCTTGTCTCTTTCTCTTTTCTTTCAATTTATTTCTTTCTCTCTCTCCCGTTATGTTTTTCTCTATCTCTTTCTCTCATCTCTTTCCTTTACCTCTTTCACCGGTCTTTTTATCCCCCTCTCTCTATCTCTTTCACTCTCTGTTCTTTTTTTTCATATCCCTCTCTCCTTGTCTCTCTTTCTCTCTCTTTTCTTTCTGTTTATTCCTTCCTCTCTTTCCCCTTATCTTTTTCTTTATCTCTCTCTCTCTCTTTCATCCCTTTCCTTTCTCTCTTTCCCTGTCTCTTTATCTCTCTCTCTTCGCCCCCTCCCTCCTCTCTCTCTCCCTGGACTTGAGTTCGCCATCATATAAATAACTATTATGTCAGAAGCGACTCAGCCATAACAGAGACAGAAAGAACGATATAAACCAAAAAGTCTTTCAAATGTACAACAGGGACAAGAACAATCAATGCTTCTCGCTTGCCAGCCGACAAGAAGTTCCAAACGTCGACTTGCTGTTGCTATCTGCCGACTCCATACTTGCATCAGGCAAAAACAACCCCACTGAGACGGTGGAAGGCAAAAGTGAACTCAGATATGACTCACTCGTACAAACCGTTCTTTCAACAGTAAACCAAGTTCAAGTTTTTATTTTTAAATCATCATGAAAAAGTGGTCGAACGATTTCTACAGCTCACTGGTTCTCAAACTGTGTGCCAAAGCACGATTGTGTCCCGTCTCAATCTTTCCTTTTATCCCGAGCTCCTCCAGTCTCGCCCTCAGTGTCTTTGGGACAGATCCTAGTGCATCTATTATTACTGGTACTACCCTAACCTTTATGTTCCGCATCTTCTTAACTATCTCCCAAGGGTGCTGTGTGATTTTTCTTAGATGCACAAACTTTTATTTTGGGCCTTGAACCTGTCCAGTTTGGGTATCAAGTCAATTCCTCTTCTGTCCCACACACAGTGTTTCCAATCTAGCACAAGGTTTTAGCACTTATGGGATCACAACCTTTTAACGATTGATGAAAGGAAAAAAGGGGTATATAGAAGTTTGAGATTTTCGGCTCTAGCTTCATCTACAAACTTTTCCGCTGTTTTTAAAAGATATTTACTGACAATAACATAGCTTGGCACACACTACCAAAATACAGGGGAAAAGCATTTTAGTTTAGCTTTGTTCATCAAAAGTATGACGCACTTAATGAGTTTGTATTAATCTAAGAATCACCTTTGGTTTGCAAGCTTTCGGTAGAGCCCGAAGAATATTCAAGAACAAAAAGTATTAGTCTTGAAAAGAATGGTCAATAACCAATGCATCAACTCGATAGTCACCTATGGAGCTGAAACGTAGAAACTAACCAAAAGATTGACCCTCAAACCTTCGAACAATGCAACATACACAGGAGAGAATCATGCTTTTTGTCACACGGAGGGATCACAGGACAGCTCAATATAGTATCGATAAATACGAGTCAGAGATTAGAAATCTCAAATGTCAATGGGGTGACGGGATAAGTGATTTAATTTTTGGATGGTCCCATGCACAATTACCTCCTCTGATGATGGCGTTGGCAGAGGCAAGCGCATTCTAGTTTTCCGCTTGTGCAAACACTTGCAGTCATGAACGTTGACGTCAGAGCACAACGCGGTAAAAATTTCTAGTCGGCATATCAGAGAAAAGTTTAAAAATACAACGCAATTCTAAAGATTCTCACAGCAATCAGATGAAAGACTGCAGACATTCGTATATGTCGAGTTCGTGTTGAAATCAACTCTATTTTTTTTTACGAGTGACTCATGAGTCGTATACCTTATGTATAAGTCGACTCAAGTTTTTTTTTAGGGTACGGAAATAACATTTTATGCATTAAGTTAAGTGTGTGCAAACGTTCGTACCGATTTTCTTTCTTTGAGAAACAAGACTGAATTCATCGTTGGAAACAGGGTTTTTTTTGTTGAAAATTTCTGCACCCGAGAACATTATTATTATTATTATTATTATTATTATTATTATTATTATTATTATTATTATTATTATTATTATTTTTATTATTATTATTTTTTGGAATCTCACACCAGTTGCCTGGCGGTAACCGCTGGAGGTTGAGTGACAGTAAGTCTCCTCGAGTCTCCAGCCCTCCTCTCCTAGTACTCATAGGTCGCAGTAATTCTGCGATTTACAGTTTCACACTGGTTGCCCAGTGGTTATCGCTGAAGGCTGAGTGACAATAAGTCTCCTCAGGTCTTCAGCTAACGTCTCCTCCCTTTTTCACTTTTTCACCTATTATGTCAGGGCTAAAATGCGTTGCAGTGTTTATATCTCTAGCACCTTCCTCAGTATCCGTGCAGTTCCCAATAGTGCTGTGGTCTGTACGGTCTCATTATTATCATTATTATTATTTGCAATTTCAAACCAGTTGCTTGGTGGTAACCGCTGGAGGTTGAGTGACAGCAAGTCTCCTCAAGTCTCCAGCCCTACTCTCCACGTTTTCATAGACCACAACAATACTTTGGTTTACAGTTTCACACCAGTTGCACGATGGTCATGGCTGAAGGCTGAGTGACCATAAGTCTCCTCAGGTCTTCAGCCAACATCTCTTCTCTCTCCCTCACATATCACGCCAGTGCTCTGGTACACATCTTTGCTCCCACTTTCCTTCCTCCTCTGTTAGGCCACTGCTAACATTTAGTGTTGTAGACCTCATATTTCTAGTACTTTCCTCGGTTTCCAAGCGGTTCCTAGCAGTGCTGTGGTCTGTACAGTCTCAATCCTTCCTTTTATCCTGAGCTCCTCCAGTCTCACCCTCAGTGTCTTTGGACAGATCCTAGTGCACCTATTGTTACTGGTACTACCCTGACCTTCATGTTCTACATCTTCTTCAGTTCTCTTGCCAGATTGTTGTTGTTGTTGAATAAATCATTGTCTGCCATCATTGATTTTTGACAAGCATTTCTTTACAAAATATAATGGAATGTCTTTTTATTAACCACTCAGCAGCCGGGATATTTTTGTCTGAAGTCCTGTTCGTGTTATAGATCACGTCAGCTACTTCAGGGCAATCATTGCCTCCAGTACCATCTACGAATTAGCTTGTATCACAGTCCGATTCACTTATTTACATGATCAATGGAGAACTGCTGTGTAAAATGAATGCTTGTTTCATCGTTGGACCGTAGACCTATTGACGTGTCTACGTAATTCCGCGCGACGCCTCATATTTCCAATGAAAATCGCGTTAATCAATTAGTCCAATTTTCAAAAAGGCTTGGTTGATACAAGGTCAAGCTCGACTCCTACTTATATTCCGACTGAAGATGATTACTGCAACCTTTTTTTATTGGATACATAATTAATAAAAGATAATATATATATATATATATATATATATATATATATATATATATATTTATTTATATATATATACATATATATATATATATATATATATATATGTTTTAGTATAAATGGATATATTGATTAGAATGAAATAAGCCCTGGTGTACCTGTTAGATAAACCTTCGTAGATATTTAAGACTTGTGAGTTCGGTTCAGTCGGTGAGAGAGCTGGCTATTTATCAGTTAGTCATGATTTCATACAACTCGTTGGTGATTCAAAATCATGGTAGGGAAATGCTAATTTTATAAATATATTGATTTGAATGAAATAAGCCAACATGTATTTTTAACGTAATTATTGGTAGATATGGCAGATTTGTCAGTTTAACTCAATCAGCAAGAGAGCCGCATATTAATCAGTTGATCTTGATTTCAAATCCTGGACAAAGCTAAACCAATTGCGTTTCAATGTTGAGGAATGTCGTCTCATGGACAAATTTGTTAATGTTGAGATATTGATTCTCACTAGGAGTTCTGTACCTGTGGTCTTGTGTCAGACAAAGTAAGAATCTTTATGGCATTGGAAGATAACTGATTAATTGAAGGGAGCAGATATCCAAAGTTCACCCATTGACCTTGTAGACAATTGAGGTGTCGTGCTGAGTATATTTCTCGGAGCAATGGGAGTTACTTGGCTATTCTCATCTCCTCTTCAAGTAACATGCGATAAGTTGTATTGGGTTACATGGTACCAGCACCAGAGAGTAATTCTTGACCTGACCTATCGGAAGAATATGAATCAATTTGCTTTAGAGTTGCAACTAGGTTCAGAATCAGCATTGTCTGTCGCCTAGATTGATTGCCAACCATGGTGAGAGATCCCCGTCAAACTTACTATTTGCACATACCTATGGGGATATCAATGCTAGAAAGCCCAGTCTGTCCTATTTTTTACCCATAGCTGGGGACAGTTCCAGTATATTAATGCCTCTCCAAAGGGCATTAGTACGATACAAACACTAACTTTCCAAGCCGGAATCTGCCATGCTGCTAACCGTTCGGTTACACTGCACCTCCAGATATTCTTTCCAACAAACAAATGGGGCGCTATCAATGATGGTTTCAATGGAGAGCAGGATAGAGTATTGACAGAATGACTTAGTCAACGGAGATACGAAGCAGATGACTTGTTACTATGTAATCTAACCCAGTGACCCCCGTGTCCCATGACTAATTTGATGGAGTTCTGAAACCATGGAGGCCGTATTGTACTCAATTTTCCACAGATATTAACACGTGAACTTTAGCTGGAGAGCTTTTGGTATAAATACAGACATTCTAAAAAGCAAATTACCGATATGGTCATTTGATGAAGTGTGCAATTAATGCATTACATCAGCTCTGACTGACAGATGCGAAACCTGAAAACCTACAAAAGCACTTGCAAGCGGATTCAGAATAACACAGAAGGCAGTGGAGAGGGCGTTGTCAGGAATAACTTATAGGATGTAGTACAAATGATTAAGTAAAAAGATGGAGATGGACTGAACACTTAGTAAGAAGAGATGACAAGAAATCGAGCAAAAGATTAACAGATTGGTGCCTGTGGAACAGAAAAAAAGTACAGAAAACCTGGCACATGGAGGAACGAGAAAGGTTTAGTGGTAAGACATGTCAAAGGCTAATGCAATAATACTAGTTATGGAAGGAGGTTGGAAATTCCTCCATCCAGCTGTGGACCAATACTATGTGATTAGTTGAAAGAGGGATTAGTTAGAGATAAAATAATTTCCCAGTATTCTTCTGATTTATCTCCCAGTTTTTAGCTTGTGCTCAAGTTTTGATCAATGTTTGACTGGACAACAATAGTAACATTTACCGTTTGGGACGTTTTGGGCGGGAGGGAAAGGGTCTTACATGCTGTCAAATAGAGCAGTTTTTACATTGCTTCTCCCCCCCCCCGTGTTTAATCCAAAGAAGAAGAAGAAGAAGAAGAAGAAGAAGAAGAAGAAGAAGGGGAGAGGAGAGGGAAGGAAGAGAAAGGAGAGAAGGAGGGAGAAGATTAAGAGTAGAAGGAAAATGGTGAATAGCTGGATAGAAAGAAGAAACAGAGATGAAGGAGATGACATGTTTGGAAGAAGAACAAGAAGAAGAAAAAGAAGAAGAAGAAGAAGAAGGGGGAAAGGGGGGAATGAAGAAAAAGTAAAAGGGGAAGAGGGGGAAGAGTAAAAGGAGAATGATGAATAGTCGAATGGAAAGAAGAAAAAGAGATGAAGGAGATGATATGTTTGGAAGAAGAAGAAGAAGAAGAAGAAGAAGAAGAAGAAGAAGAAGAAGAAGAAGAAGAAGAAGAAGAAGAAGAAGAAGAAGAATTAGTCTTGGGAGGGTGGAAAATTTAAAAACGCTAAAAGAAGAGAAGGGGAAGAAGAGGAAAATAACAATGAAAGAAAGAGAACAATAAAAAGAGATTTTTCAAAAGGACAGCAGAAAAAATTCCGTCGATGTTCAAGAAAAAAAGAATTTTGAAGAAGTCAAAATCCAATCAATAATAACCCAGTTAGTCAAAAAGACGGAGGTAGGGAAGGCCGTGTCCGACAGAGGTTCCAAGTTCGGGGAACGAGCGCCGAAAATCGCTATTGTGAAGGGCAATAATGAGTCATTCTTCCAAAAGTAAACTAGGTTTGTGGGGGTCAAGCGAATTTGGTACCCCTGGATGTGGCTATGTCGGTCAGTATTGACCATCAAACATGGACGCCGGCTGACAACAGCGAACATCGATATCTAAATCTGGAAGCCGAGGTTCGGGGCTGGGGCTGCAATGCACTGCCCGGTGGGGGGAGATGGACGTGGGGGTGAGGGAGACAAGTCGAATAACAGCCAGAGGATGGTTGGAGATTATATTGCAAATGCAGAGAAATAAAATACCTTTTTGAAAGGCTGTTAGAGATTGATGGACGTGCACGTGGCCTAGCAGTTAGCAGCAAGGAAATGGGCAATCAGCGAGACGATTTCGAACTCAGATCGAGACAATCTGCCGTCGTTTCGCACAAGTGCGATTGGGAAAGGCATGAACACATCTCTATCACCAGCTGTTGAAGTAAGAGACACTTTAAATGCTGACAAATTGCAAATCTCGAAGACCAGTAGCGTGGAGATAATTCCTGATACGTGATTGCCGGATGGGGATAGCTCGTTGTAAACAAAGAAAGAGTACATGATATAATTGTAGCCTTTTTAGTTTTTCATACCTGAAAATTCTAAACGTAACTGGGTACAGTCTTGATTCTCTTCTTTTTTTAAAATTATAGTCTAAGAGGATCTAAGGTGGAATATCTAAAACCTCCAACCGATTTGGGGATGGGTGACAAGGGGTAAAACAAAATTTTCTGGGAGAAACATCGTGACATAGATGTTAGGTAAATGTTTATTATACACAAGATATATCTTCGAGGCAGGAACGATGAATGAAACAGAAAAAGAGAATGAGTCTGATAATTTTCATACCGCCTGCGAGATATCGGGATATGGCCGAGGTGTTAACTACAAGGAGCATAGAATTGGCGAACTGAGTTCAAACTCTGGCTGAGATACATTTCATTAACTTTACACTAATTCGCTTGGGAAATGCATGAACCCATCACTTTCCTATTATGCTTTACACGGGAAGGTCTATGTCCAACAGCGAACCTTGAAGGCTGATTTTTCAAAGAAATGACATCGTTTAAAAAGATCTCTCTTGAAACCTCACCGCTGTTCAGCTTTGGGGTCTGTTTACGTTAGTCACACCAGAAGATGATGTGCATAGATTTAAAGTGCGGAAGATTGAGTTGCATCTTTTTTCACCGAGAAAGACCCGAAATGCTTGGTCATTTTCATTAGACTCCACCGTATAAAAAAACCATAACACTATGTCTTAAAGCAGAACTTTCGAAATAAACATCAATCCCCAACAATTATATGAATTTCTGTCTGGTGGGAAATAACAAAAAAAAAATGCCATAACCCGTATTACGTAATTTGGTTTCTTATCAAAAACTTTTGACAGCATTATACTCTTCTTCGTGCAAAGCTGCAAGAATCCAACGACTTGACTGATCTGATACCAAAATTAAAAGATATACTAGACTGATGGTTCGAGAGACAGGTTGAAATATTTTGATTCTCCCAGATCAAATTACTGTTAAAATTTGACACCAAACTAACCCTAAGAATTAGGTTTCAAGGCGGCACGAGAAAAAAAATACAACTTAATCTTATTTTTCGTTTCAGGTTTCCATACTTCAAAGTGATGGGCGTTAACATAAGTTTTGGACGAAAGCCCAGATTGTTTTTGTCCGAATAGTGCTATCCAAAAGTCCCGAGAATCAGAGATAGCTTCTTCAAAGAGAGAAGAGAATTTGACAAGAAATTGGGTTCTTTATTCCCAGATGGAGTGACTTCGTGAGATGAGTGAAAAAATCGTTGAGACACGGGAAATTCTGGTAACTTGACAGGTGAACAAATCGATCGATGTTCTTTATATTCATCGAACTTTGGGGTAGCATCTTGTGTGCATGTACAATGTAATGAAAGATTCCACTCGAAAGTTACTGAAATTTGGCGATGAGAAAGATTTAGCCCTGGCGCTATAATAGGGTTCCGAAGGGATTTTCGAGTTGCCTAACGAAAACAATCGGATCTAGCGTGTCAAAATACCTTTGCAGAACAGTTGCAAAAAGAATTGATGGCCATTGTACATAACATTGGATTTTCAATGTGGTGCTCCAATCTAATGTCTATAAATTGTTACCGGCATCTTTTGGGGTCGTGCCCAGGCTCTTAAAGGTACAGCAAATAAAATGTAGCCGCGATGAAACTTAACAACCAATCAGAGGGGACTTTATTGGGCATGCGTTAATACTTTCCCATCGAGTTACTCATTCGGATGTGAGATGCAATTGAATGAGCTTACGTACCATTTGACCATCGCATTCACAATAACCGAGCGAGTAGATTCTCGACTTCTTGTGCAAGAGATAGCTGCGTTTTATCCTCAACAGTGCCAGTGGTTGGCATTCAAGTCCAAGTAAAGGACGGTCGTTCCGTTCTTGATATTTTAAACGTCAATTTTCTCAGCTTTATCAAGCATGATTGAGATAAGACTTAGACCATTCTCCTCCTCCTCGTTGGAATCATAATCATCCTGCAACTAAAACCACCATTAATAATAAATATCAACTTTGTCAGTCGTATGATATTGGATTGATAAGAAAATTGGTCCAGACGTTCAGATGGTGGGTTCAGCATTGAACTTATGCTTCTTGTATTTAGCACAAGGATATTGCGAATTATTGGCCTAAATTCGATAGGAACTTAATTTGGCCCAAGTTTTCATAAATTAATAATTCACCATGTATACATTGATTGCAGGAACGGAATCGTCAATAAAAAGAAAATCATGAATTTTATGCGTATGTCTTCAATGTAAATATATGCATGTTTTGTATATGTAAGTACGCAATGTGCATATAAATGCATGTATGTTTGAATAAATACATATATATGTGTGTGAGTGTACATGGTTGTGAATGAATGAATATATATATATACATGTGTGTGTGTTTATATATATATATATATATATATATATATATATATATATATATATTCGTATTTAGTATATTTACATGATGTTTCTATACGTGTTTAATGTGTATACGTGCATTTATGTTTGAGCGTATTGTGCATATACATAAAAGAAAATGAAAATATGTACGTATATCTGTATGTGTGTGCGTGTGTGTGAATATATCTATGATTGTACATATGTCTGTGTATACATGTGTTTTTTCCCGCCCGAAGAAGTTCTTCCGGTTCCTCTCTGATTAATGACTCTAGATCATAATGGTTGAATGAAGGAAGGCTGTATTGAATTTTTAAAACAACTTCCTCTCTAGACATCTTTCCCTTTATTCGACGATGTGGCTTGGGAAGGGATGGGGCTTGAATTCTTACAATTTTATTTTTCACCAAATTACATGTCTGCTTGTAGGGTTGCTATTTGGTATCTTTTTAAGACCGAAATTTGGCAAATGTGGTATCAAGAAAAGCTATTTGGTTCCAAAAATAAAGATTTCGTACCAAAGGAATATTTGCAAAAGATAAAATCCCTTATTCTATGATATGATTCCACAAAAATATACATAAAACAATTCGGGGCGAGAAGAAATAGTTTTCAAGGTTTTTAGAAGGGCCTCTATGAACAATATATTGCTAAACAGGACCCTTACTTTCCGATCAACATGCATATATGTATGTACACATATTATTATTCAATATGTTTATGCACTATTTAAGGAATCAGAAATGAAGGAAACTGCCCCCCATTTTAGGGATCAAAGTGAAGGGAGACCTTTCTCCTTTTTAGGGTTCATTTGTGAAGGGAAATTTTCAAGATGTCAAAAATGGAATAAAAACTTCTTCGTGTGGTCAAAGTTGAAAGTAAAAAATCCCCCTATTATGGGTTCTAGAGAGAAAGGAAACTTCTCTTCCTTGGGGGTTAAAAAGTAAAAATAAACTGTTTTCATATTTAAAGGGTCAAAGGTGAAGAGAAACTTTTGAAAGCTGTATTCCTTTCTAACTCCCTAAATGTTTAAGCCGATTAGATGGGTACTTCAGCTTAAAACTTTGTACTCTGTGTAGTGAACTAAATGCTGCAATACGAAGTCCTTGAATTATTACTTCTAAATTTTTATGTATGGAGTCCAATTTAGGAGATCAAATAGCGTTGTTAATATTCTGGATATGAAACAAATACATGGAAAAGTGCTCAAATATCCCCCAAATATTCGCGTGCACACTCAGACTATTTCTTTTATTCTGAGGCTCCTTCTCTTCCGGGCGCCTAGGCTTAAGCTTTCTCAGCCTAATAATTAACCTGCTGCTGTTATTTTCCCTGAACAAATATCATCATGTTTGGTCGGGATGTGGCACACTAATTTCTATGGAAACAAATCATCGATAGACGGGGAACAGTATTTATCCTGGCGTTGAAATAGAACCCCGTAGGAATTCTTCAGTAGACCGATGAAACCAATCGGAAATGCCAGAGAGATCTCCACTAAGTAAGAATAGCTTGGATAGACATTTCAGATCAGTTGCAAAGATTCTAGCGCCATTTTTCATGATGACGGATTTTCGCTGTGGTCGTCTAGTCAGGAAAAAAAATCATCAAATATTGGCGTATTGTAAATCGTTGGAAAGGGATTATATCGTTGGAATAAGAAATGAATGCATCGGAGCCATTCATTTTGAGCTAAACAGAATCAAATATCATATACCCTTTGTTTTCAAATGAAACACATTGGCAGACTGATTTCTATAACATAAGATGGGTATTGGCGATAGACCACTCCTTCCATCGCCTATTGCCCATCCGTTCATGGAATTCCATTGAAGTCCATAGAGAACTTCTAGAGATATTGTGAGAACAGAAAGAAATCCTTCAGAGTTATTGTGAAGTGGGAACACTTAGCTGGAATGTTGAGATGGTTTTGTGTATGGATCAACTTCAAAATTTCATGAATTCCTTTTTAGTCTATGGCCGTCCGATATTGTGTGGTATTGACACATTTCTACCGCGTAGAGGAAGTTACTGTACACGGACCCTACCCATGATTTAGAAAGTTTCTTCTTCAATCTCTTGTCCATTCTGCCATTAAATTTCGATGAGAACTTCTGGAGACATCGTGAGGACGAGCGCAAAATATTTCCATAAGTATTTTTTGTCGTCTATCCACACGATGTTTCCAGAAGTTCTCCATTATTTTCAATTAACTTTAGTAGAATGGTTGCAATAGAGTTCATTCCCTGACTGAGACTGTGTTCACTTTGCACCAAAACCCTTGGGAAAGGCATGAATCTATCTTATCTCCCCAAGTTATGAGTAAATGGTAAGGCAGTTGGGTTTCTCTAGCTATGGTTGGTAACCAGTGTAGGAGATATACAACTCTGATTCTGAATCAGCCTGAAGAGAGATGGGCTCCGTCAGGCTTCTTGCTCTTGATGTGCCCATGATAAGATCATCCTTGGTGACCCAGTGAACCAGCATTGGGTTACGCGATAGGTAAAGGGCCGGAATAAAAATATTGCACGACCGTCCAGTGCTAGTGACCTAGTAATCCACCTTCTAAAAGTGCAACACGTTCTTTCTCTGCTATCTAAAAAAAAAAAGATCGATACTAATCTATTTATTTATTGGGGTCGACTAGGATCGACCTACACTTCTGACCTCACTTCAGAGGAACGCGGCCTCTGGCCATTCCGTGTTTAATTAGACGATAGCCAAAGGTCAGTAGCTTTGATTACAAATGTTTTCGACGCACGAACGATAGTGTTGTCTTTTAAATGAGAGGGAAAATAGTAGATGCTGTTGTTTTTTTCCAAAAGGGCACAATTTTTCGGTGTATAAATGTTTTTCACTCAATTATTCCCGATTAATCAGGCATAGAAACTGAGGTGCCGGAAGTGACGTTTTCTATCTTCCGTTTTCTTTAAATAAATATTCCTCCATTTTCCTTTTTCCTGATTTCTTTTCGTGTTTACTTTTTTTTTATTTACAACGTTTCGTTTTTTCATTCCCTTTTTTTTCTCTTTTGCATAGTTAGTATCACTTTTCTTACATTCTCTCTTTCTTTCTTCCACTCTCTCAGTAATTTTCTCTTTCTTTTTACTTTCTTCCTTTTTCTCTTTCTTTCTTTATCGCTTTCTCACAGGGTCTCTTTCTTCTCTCTCAATCTTTCAATCTCTCCTTTTCTTCTTTTCTTCCTCTTTTCCTTTCTTTCTTTCGGTCTTTCTCTCTTTCTTTCAGTCTTTATTTTGTTTTAGTTTTTTTCTCTTTATGATATTTTTCTTTCTCTTTTTATTACACTCCTTCATTGAGCCATTCCATCCCCGTTTTTTTTCACAATTTCTTTCTTTTCTCTCTTTCATTCCTTGCTTGGTTTCTTCCCTCTTCTTTCTCTTTTCTCTTTTATTCATTGTTTGATTTCTTATTCCATTCTTTCTACCCTCTCTCTGATTCCTTGCTTAGTTTCTTCTCCCTTTCTTTCTCACTACTTTTTCATTCTTTGCTAGGTTTCTTTCACCCCACTTTTTTATCTCTCTTTCATTCCTTGTTTGGTTTTTCCCCCGTTTTTTGTCGTCTCTCTTTCATTCCTTCAGTAGTTTCTTCATTCCTCCTTTCTTTTAAATCTCTTTTTTCTTCATTTTTGTCTTTTCTGTATAAATTCTCCTGTTTGTTTGTTTTCTCTTCTTTTCCTTTTTTCTTCCACTCTTTTTCCTTTGTTCTTTCTTTTTTCTGATTTTCTTTCGTTTCTCTTCTCCCTCACACGCACACACTTCCTTTCACTCTCTCTCTCTCTCTCTCTCTCTCTCTGCCTTTCGTCTCTCTTATCTTTTGTTCTTTACTCTCTTTTCTTCTTTTGTTACCCTTTCGCTTTCATTTGATCATTCCATTTCCCATTTTTTTCATTGATTACCCTTAACACATATTACCAAAAGATGTTGGTTGCGTAGTGTTTTGCATTGTCAAACTCTTACGATTGAGTTTTGATTTTATTTTTGCATATAACAAGGACGGGTGACTATGACAAAGACCAGACCATAAACCATCGACGTCATGCATGAATAACAGTGACATATGAAAAAAAACGCTTTTAAAGCCTAATTCAGGTCGATTTACTTTGCCAATGTTAGTAAATACCATTAAAAAAAAATACTAATAAAGAAGTTGAAATGGGACACGTGGTTTTGGAATGATATTCTGTGGAGAAATTAATTCTGTTTTGTTTACTTTTTAGATTTTGATAAAGTGAGGGGTAGGGGAACCCCGGTGCAACGAAGCTTATCTCTTTCCTTTCCGATTTTCGTTTTCTTTCCGTGTTTATTAGAGTGTTTGCTATTATAGCCGGTCTCGCCGACTGTTCCGTGACCAACCAATTAATATAGGATTAATTAATGATGTGTACTCGTGACCAGATGTGGACCTTAGAGATTTCTAAAAACCGCTAACAAAACTGTCACCTAAACCGTTACCATAGGTTTCTTCAGTTTTCAATGGGGTCTAGTCGACTGGCTGGCTGGTTGGCTGGCTATGCATGAGTCTGCAATGTTTAGAATAACGAAATAACGACTGCGATATATTTTCTAATGTTAGGATACAGAGGTCGGTCACATTCAATTGATCCTTGGAAATCAAAACGACCCTCGGCTCGAATAAAGATAAGACTCTTTCTCATCACTCCTACTTTGAGTATGAGTTGAACTGAATAATATATAATTAGAAACTGTCAATAAAAACTGTCACCAAAATTATCAGCATAGGTTGTCTTCAGTTTCTAATTTAATCTGCTCAGCTGACTGGCTGACTGGCTATGTATGTGTCACGCATGCTTGGTGCATCAATGGAGCTAGAGGACTGAAAATTTAAACATTCATTTCTGGCTCTGAGAAAACCTTCCTTATAGAAAAAAAAAGAAAGTTTTTTGAAGGATGAAATCATTCCAATGCGACATGCTCTCAAAAGACGTTGGTCTCAGGATGGTTTCTAATGAGTGACCAACCAGACGGACCCGTCTTGTTTCTCTTGGTGGATGCTATGTTAAACAAAACGACATTTTCTACAAGCAAATAGCTGCTAGCAAAGAAAAAAACATGGCTACAGTAACAATATGCTACTTTCTACAAAATGGTCCCCATAAAATAACCTATATTAACGTCAAATTTAAATTAATATTGCTGCTGGTGTAATATCTTTCATGGATTGACTACTTTTCAAAAACTGATAACACAAGATTCCATACAGACCATCTATGGCCTTTCTATTATAAGATTGTCTAATCAGAACGCGAGACTGCGAGTCAATATGTTTACATTGTCGAGTAAGCTCTCTAACTTTTGATTTGACAATAATATGTGTTGAGTTCTGCAACACTGGGAGATTTTTTTGAACAATTGCACTGAAATGTTTCGAATACCTTTCCTCTTTTTTTTTCAATTTTTATTCGATGAAATTAAAAATCATTATCATTTTTACTTTTTTTCTATTCCTTTTCATCTTTATTTGAATTGGTTGCTTATTATCGCTACTCTCTGGTCAACCTGATTACCCTCCGGCAGTGAGTAAATAGTGTTGATTGGAAAGTGAAGAAAAAGGCTAATTTAGGATTCGAACCTGCATGCCCGTAGCTAGGGAAGTGCCGTTGAGTCTGGCCTGCTTCCCGATTGGGGCACCAGGACTTGAACTGAAGTCAAAAGTTCAAATAAAACCCTTAAAGCAATCCTTTTTATTTTGATCAACGTTTGTTGATCCTTCACCGTCGCTAGCTTTTCCTACAAAGAACAAATCGCCAAGGCTATTTCAGTCAATCGCGTTCCAACATTGGCGGGTTGTGCACGCTAGCTCACCAACTGTTTGACTCCACACACACACATACACCCACACACACACACACACACACACACTAAATACAAAGGAACGAGATCCTGAGAGAAATGATGGTCCAAGTGGATTACGTAATCTAGGGACCACTTGTTCTTAATCATCCTATTGTCGATCATAACAGTAACTGACACGTGTGCTTTTTACCCGTAGAGCATTATTGCATGAAGTACGCTTGGATAGTTTATGCTTAGCGCTCCTCGCACCCAGAACGTCACGGGTCCAATTCCCATTGTGAATAGAGTCCAATTCCCGTTTTGTGAGTAGAGAGTGTGGAGAACTCTTCATTAGGACGAATTACCCTATACACTCCGCAGTTCATTGACTCTAAACTGTATGATTAGGGTGGGGGTATCCTTTCGAAGGGACTGATCATAAAAGAAAAAAACTTGTAAGAATAAAGCCCTGGTCTCGAAACTTGCAAGGATCTCTAAGCTGATGCATGCATAGGAAACGGAAACTTCGGTGGTGGCTGAGGAGGGGGGGGGCTTTTAAGTGACGGACGGTTCAACTTGGCTGTTGCATGTAAAGACTCAAGTAGAAAATAAAAGCTGAACATTTTTGATCGCATCATTCAAGTTCAAACAAGCACTTTTACATGAAATACATCCCTTTCATTGGACAATCTCAAATAAACACGGTAACATTTGAAATTCTATTCTTATCACGCTATTTTTTTATTCTATGCTTCTAACAATGCGCGGTAAAAAAAAGTTTTAATTGACATCTCATCTTATTCAAATTTCGTCCAAGGATTTTTTGTACCCTTAGAAAGGAGTCTTGATTTATCTATCTATATATTTAACTATTGTACCTCGATAAAACTTGCACTACCTGTTGTCTAGCAATGCTTGATATGATTCATCTCTTTCTTTACACTAAAGTGCAATTCTAAACAATCTCTCCTTTCACTGCTGTATTTCTTGTTGACTTTTTATGGAAGAGGAGAGTTGAACGAACAATGTCAAATGTTCTCCGCCCATTTATCAATATCGACGAGCAACCTCACCGAGTCTGTCGTCATTTTCTTCAAAGTCACAATAATACTTCTGAATGAAGATGCTTGAGAGTGAAGATCCTCTAATCAGAATACAAGATCGCCAGACGACATGTTCATATTGTTTAGTATGTTCCATGACTTCTGATTGGATAATAACGCTTCTAAATGTCATGGTAGATTTTCGTGAGAAAGGATTTTCTAACCAGAAAACGAGATCGCTGGACGACATGTTTATGTTGTTTAATATGTTCCATGACTTCTTATTGGGTAATAGTGCTTCCAAATGTCATGGCAGATTTTGTTAAGTAAAGATTCGCTAATCAGAACATGGGCTTATCAGACTACATGTTTACATCGTTTAGTATATTCCATAACTTCTGATTGGCCAATAATGCTTCTAAATATCATGACGGACTTTCGAGAGAGAGAGAATTGCTTAGCAAGGATTCGAGATCACCAGACAAACATGTTTTCATTGTCTAATATGTTCCATAACATCTGATTGGCTAATAATGCTTCTAAATATCATGAGATACATGCATAGATAGCTAGGCAGATCCACTTAAAAACTGAAGAAACCTATGTTGATGCTGTCTGAAGTTGACGGTTTCTAATGAAGATTGAATGTTAGATTAAATATCAACTTGACTACCTTTGCGATATATCTCTTCGTTTGGAAAATAGGCATAATTCATCATCCTAAAACTTTGCAAGTCTCTTTTTTTTTCTGCATCATTAAACATCGAAAAATGTCCATCGAAGGCTTTTGTTTACTAAACTTTGTTGAAACAATACTTTTTTATCTTGTGAGTATTTAGTTCACTTCCTGATAAAAATAGGAGCCTTGTGAATAGGTGTGGGAAAGAATTGTTCGGCTATCTGGTGTTACGTGAAATTTTCTGAATGTAAGAAAGGAAAACCGAGAGAGAAAGGAGAACAAAAAGAAGGACGACATAATGAAGGAAAAACTGAGCAAGTGAAAAGAGGGGGAAAAGAGAGAGAAACAGGAAGAAGCGTGAGAGAAGGAAAGAAAGAAAAATGACGTGAAGAAAAAAAATCAAAATATGAGAAAGAAAGAAAGAAAGAAATGGAAATCTCAGGAAGTGTAAGAGAACGAAAGAAAGAAGATGATATGAGAGAGAAAAAATCAAAATATGAGAAAGAAAGAAAGAAAGAAAGAAGGAAAGAAAGAAAGAAAGAAAGGGTGAAAGAAAGAATGGAAGACAGAAAGATAAAAAGGGCGAAAGAAAGAATGGAAGACAGAAAGATAAAAAGGGCGAAAGAAAGAAAGAAAGAAAGACGGGAAAAAATCTCAGGAAGTGTAATAGAGCGAAAGAAAGAAAATTATATGAGGGAGAAAAGATCAAAATATTGGACAGAAAGAAAGAAAGATAGAAAGGAAGAAAGGAAAAAGAAAGAAAAAATCTCAAGGAGTGTGAGAGAACGAAAGAAAGAAAAGGATATGAAGAAGAGAGAAATAAAATATGAGAAGGAAAGATGAAAATATGAGAAAGAAGTATAGATAGATAGAGAGAAAAAGAAAGAAAGAAAGCAAGAAAGAGAGCAAGCAAAACTGTGGACGAAGAAAGAAGACGAAAAATAAAGAAAGAGAAGTAAAGGGCGAGAGAATACTGAAAGACTGTCTAACAAAAAGAGAAACCTTTTTCAATATGGCGGACTTGACGTCATTGACTAATTTGAACATGGCATTTCCCAGGAAATTAAAAAAAACGCATTGTAAGTCTATCAGTGTCTCGAATGGGCCGGTCAATGGCCTGTTTGGTTCCAACTGCGGGACTATTTGCCAAGCCAACTGACCACGGTCAGTAATTGTTAATTTCCGATACATATTAAACTGTGGAACACTGGAAAGAAGCGGCTGGGATCGAGACAAGAGGGGGGCTTTCAATTTGCTGTCTGTGAAAGAAAAAACAACGAAAAATCAACGAAACAAAATAATATAAAAAGACAAGGAAGAAACGCTGAATCGGATAGATTTGTAATCAGACTTGACATCCGTCAATAGTTTGGTCCGACATATTCCTAGCGTCAGATACTAATTAATGTCTGCTAAAGCTGTAGTAGTATTTATTTATCAATCTATCTATATATATATATATATGTATATTTGTGTGTGTGTGTGTGTAAAAGGCCATGAATATATAAGTAAATACGAGATTTGTTGGGAAAGTATACAGCCATTTTCAATATCTCGAGAACCGGTCTTCACGTCTTATGCAGATTTTTCTTTCTTGTAAAACCTCACATTATCCTTCTGGCTATCCCCAAAGGGATTTCAGATCGTAGATGAGATCAAGGAGAATACGATGAGGCAGCTAATGGCAATACTTTAACTGTTCTTGTAAGTACAGAGGGCACAATAAAAAGTGTGCGAAATCTCAAGCAACAGAACGTTGAAGGGACGAAAACACAATCTCCCTAGGTAGGCAATTTCTTTCCAATAATGATAATAATAAGTTGGGTACTTTATGGTGATACCTCATGTATATACAGCAATACCTTGAATAGTGCAGTTTTCATAAGTGTAGGCTTTGCAGTAGTACGGTTTAAGTATTGCTGTACAAATCAATGTAACCAGGCATAACCTGAAAAAATACATTAAATCATAATAAAACCTTGAACGATGCGGTCCTGAACAGCACAGAGAAAATTGGAACGAATTAACCGGCTTAATCAAGATATATATATATATATATATATATATATATATATATATATATATATATATATATATATATATATAAACAATGTATAATTTAATGATTTGACAATTTGGAAAAAAGTTATTTCCATATATTTTTATGTTTTGCCCTGACAGCGCCATCAGATTGGATTCAAATGATTTTTCAAATATATGATCGTTGTCATGGAGGCCATGCAACGATATCACAAACTGCGCACAAATACACACATATATGTATGTGTATGTGTGTGTAGATTGTGGGTGTGCACGCACGCGCCACTACAGCAGGAGAGTAATCAACACAGCAGGGCTTCACTTTTGAGCCCTTGTGCATAACAAAACTAAACTAAGCTTCGTAAATAACGATATCATGGACTGCTTTTATAAAAAAAAATCAGCGTTGTAATTCCAATTATTTAGTGTCCTTACGCTAGCTAGGGATTGAGCTGTCCCAACACGTTCTCAACATTACGAGTTGGCGATATGTGAAATTGACCTAGAGGTGACAAGTTACTCACTCCAACCAACGCTGTCTTACCAATGGCTAGCAAGAGATAGATTTGTGCTTCCTAAAGTGGACGTCTCTGCTGGGTTTTGAAACCTGACAGCCTGCAACTCCAAAATCTTAGTCCGTAATATCGCTACTCACTAAGCTTAGAGAGATGCAGGGCAGTTTGAGTTCGCGTTACATTAATGTCCCCGGGAAAAGCGTGAATCCACCCCAACTGTTTTATTGCAAGGAGGAAGAAACAACCTTTGTAGTTATTTTTTCAAGAGTGTAGTTGCGGGTCGCCCAACGGTAAACGGCACGGAGAATGGACTCGTCGGTCCAAATTCAAAACCTAGCTAGGGCAGTTTGTGTTCATGTCATACTAATGCCTTTTGGAAAGGCCCAAATCCATCTCCCCTCTTGCTATGGGTAAATAGCATAGAGTGAAATGAGTGACGCCACTTCGGGTGCTTGTCGATATCAGAAATCGCAAACAGGCAGTTGTAATATGATACGTGGAACGCAATTGGGGGAAGCTGGAAGCGTATCCAGCGTAATGGAATTACTTACTTTCCTTGGGAAAAAGGGAGAATCTGTTTTTTCTACCATTGGTTGAAATAGCATACGTCGGATTTAATAATGCCTCTTTGGGTGTTTTCCACATCTACTTCAGTTATCGGAAACGGGTCGAGGAAGTAAGAATATGATACGTGAAGACCAAGCAAGGACAGCTGAAGCAGTATCCAGCAAAAGGGAACCACATATTTACTTACTTACTTACTTACTTACTTATAAACTGTTTTGTTGCAGGGAAAAACATCCTTTGTACTTGCCTTTCTCTAAACCAAGTAAGATTTCTGTTGTGGGCTTTGATATCCAATATTTTGAAAGCCAGAATGAAATGAGCTAAAGGGCGTTCACTCTGAACGTCCGTCGGAAGGAAACATGGCGGCATGGCTTGTGAGATGATGGGGGGGAACGTAGAGTTGAAAGCGGATGAAAGATGATGGCGGGGGCCTTTGGGGAGGGCCCTCGAACTTCCGAGTGTTTCAGATTGAAATGGATCGGTCGTCTGGAACGCTAAATTTGGGCGAATTTTCATACCACTGATTCAATCCAGTGTGCATAATAGTGCCCCCACTCCTTGTTCTTTCCTGACCCCTTTTTCCTGAAATGTTGGTGGGGGCGAGGAGGATTTGTGAGTCCGTAAGTCCTGACCAGATGTTCCACAATTGCCCTATATCATTCTTCCCTTTCTGTATACGTAACTATATATATATATATGTATATATATATATAAGCTGTGGACACAAAAAGTGCCTGATATTTTTGTGCGTATCTTTTTCTCTTCATCCGCATAAATAGTTGACAATAAAGTTCTGCTGTGATCGTCTTGCCTTATTCTAAGAGCTTGTCAAAGACGAGACGTCTTGTATCCCACCGACGGCTCACTTAGGCTTTACGAAATTGATGCTTTGTCTTGGATGTTGATATGAGTTTTGTTTTTCATCGAGACGATGATTAAAAAAATTAGTTCTATTGTATGCTTCGGTCATTGCAAAGAAATATGTTTTTGACCGGTAAATTCATCATTTGGTGCATTAAAAAGGTTTTTGAATAGATAGATAGATAGATAGATAGATGAGAAGATATATGAAAAGCTTGGAATAGATGCAAGGATATAAAAAGACTGAGATAGATAGATAGCTATGAACAGACTGTAATCGATGGAGAAATGGATATTAACAAAGACAGATGGATAGATGGATGGATAAAAGATATGAAAAGCTTGGAATAGATGCAAGGATATGTGAAGATTGAGATAGAAAGATAACTATGAACAGACAATGTAGAGATGGATATTAACAGATAGATAGATGGATAAATAGATAACAGTCTATCTTCTATGATTATTTCCCAAGGCCATAATTGAATATCCATCGGGGTTGATCTCACGGTATCAACGAATTGGTTCATAATAAGAGCTTGCTACGTATTGCCAGGGCCTTTAGGAGGTTGAGAATGTAGTTGGTGCATCACATCGGGGCCTGGGGTGCTAAGGCTGAACTGAAAGTTTTTTGAGTAAAGCTACTGTAGCAGATGTAAAAATGGTGGCCGAAGGACGAATGTGTTCAATCATTATTATGTATGGAAAAATGCTTTGTTTTTTGTTTTGATTTGTTTTGTTTTTAACTTTCCGTCCAATAAGCTGAATTTATAAAGCAAGTTTATACTGAATTAGCTCCTTAGCTTGTGTCCAGCAGTCTTCATGCTGATTTTTTTTTTGTTTTTTGTTTTTTAAAAAATCCGAACACTTTTAGCAAGGCCGGCCGAGCAAAAGGCAAGAGATATAATCTATTCATTGATCATCGCTACTTCCAACTCTTTAATTGATCACTCCCAACACGGCGCATCACAAAAGATGTCGGTCATATGACGGTCTTGTATTGAATGACTAACCAGACATTTTATTTTCCATCCATCGATTCACCAAATTTCTATCAAATATCATTGGGAAAGTATTGCGCTTTTAATTTTGTAACGTTCCAAGATCATAATACGTAACAAACGAAGGAGAGAAGAGATCAGGGGTGGTAGGTCGGTGTCAGTGGGGGTCAGAACGGTTCAAGTGGTCGGGTGCCTTATGTGTACCCCACCCCCCGAAAGAAGGAGAACCAAAAGAAAAGGAGGGTGAGAGTTAGATACTTCAACAAAAAGGCGCCTGTTGGCTCTGATGTACTGACAAGTACCACTTTCAGTCTCTCGTATTGTAATTCTCAACGGGGTCAATATCACCCTCAGGGCTGGCAAAAGTTGAACTGCAGCGAAAGATAGATTGTCACATTCAAATAAAATTTTTCTTGAAAAAAGAATTATTACTAAACTTAATTGGCTTAGCCAAGTCAAGCATCGTATGATGAAAAAACATGGAAGATTTACAGTCAAAGTATATATTTGCCCAAAGACAATAGATATTCACATTCCAATGTACCCCCAAACCCAAACCTCCAACGACTCAGCCTAAAATACCATCAACAATATTCTTTAGGTTAGAGAATGCTCAAAAAAGTAGCCCCTATAAAACATTAGCAATTGCTCTGTCAATTTGGGAGATTTTCACTTACGAAAGGTTTTACAGTGATCTTCATAAGTAGAATGGTATTCTCCAAGTTTGGGCCAATTTCTGTTGATTAAGCAACGTCTGATAGATCCCTGATTCTAATCTTACGTTTGAATATCTCGAAGAAATCATGTAGAAGCTGCTGTAGTAATATTAACTCATTTGAAAGTTACATTTTGGAGATATATATATCATCAAGAAATGGATACATGGTCCGACAGGAGGGTTATAATTGCGTTATATTGAATTGAAACTCTTATATGATATCCTGTTATCATACAGTGAATGTATCACTTGGCCTAGACGATGTGAGTAGAATAAACAATTAGAGGAAAGGGTTCGGTCAAACGATACACCTTCGCTAGCTCTATCACAGAACAATACTTTCCACACAAACCATAATTCTATCTGCTGAAACAAAAATGCCATCTACCTCATAGAATGTAATGAATACAAATTGCAATACACAGGCAAATCGGAGTGGCAATTTACCTTTAGACTAAATAATAAATAACATAGACTTGAATCACCCAATTATCCCCACTTTACCCCAATAGAACAACACTTCTGCAATTCCAGACACAATTTCGGTACAGACACTAGATTCACAATCATTGAAAAAATACTCCTCCTTACACGACGAAAATTCTGTAACCCCATGGAGATATGTGGATTAACAAACATAAAACTCTCTCCCCTACCAGACTCCACACTAAACAACCACCCAAACCATACCGGTCTCTATACCAAAATCTTCTCACTCATAATTACTCTTTACTTACCGACTCACTATTCTTTAAAATATACTTCTACCGAGGCCCAAACATTCTTTGATATCCATTTACTCACATTCCCTCAGGAGAACCCCATATCCACACCCAGTCCCACTTTATGTATATCCAACGGTGAGAACTTCACATAGTTGCAAAAACCCCTACCAATAGAAATCTTTGTATGGTATTTCATTAGTACAACTCAAAGCTTTTTCAGAACATCCTCAATGATAATTACGGACAGAAAACATACATTTCCCAAAGAATATTCGATCATACATAACAAAAAAACCCATACCCCACTATCTGGATAAACACAAGAAATAACCTCTTCCTCAACTTACCAAGCATCCAAATAGTGTAACACTAAAGTACTATCCAGCCCCCCTGTATCCATGTCAACCAATACTTAAGAATGCCCATCCTCTGATCAATGACCTGCACAACCAATAAAATACCCGTAACTGCTGCTAACTTCTGATGCATATATGTATGTACGAGTGTGTGTGGTCCCTACGCCCAGCATTATATGTATCGGTAGATGGACAATTTATGTCCAACAGAATATGATGGTTATAAAGACATTTCAGTTAGAACTATTTTTCGTTCAGCACTGGTATTACCCAGTAGCAAATTGAACAGCCCTAGATCACATAGATAAAAAAAAGAAAAGAAATAATCGCCGTGCAGGTCTCGAACTGTTGTATATCTCATACATAATAATTATGATTCTTTCTACTTGAAAGCTTTGACTGATTCAATTTTTTTTTCCATTTAACCTTCATCTATATTCCCTCATATACAGAAAAACTGAAAACAGAACGTGCCCGTAGCAAAAGGACTGAGACTTGCTAGAGTGAAACGCCCTCGAAAGTCGTAACCTACGTCAAACATTGGTCTAAAAAAAAGTTGTCCTGCAATGTCGACGATAGAATTTGATGAAAAATAAAATTGAATGTTCCTTGTAAATGTTTTTCAGTAATGATAAGCTTACAATGAGATTTTATCAAGGTTCATGCATTTTCATAATTCCAATCAATGTGTATTTTAATACTAATTACGTATTTTTTAGTGTAAATCCTATACAGGACATTTTCATTTAATAATAATAATAATAATAATAATAATAATAATAACAACAACAACAGCAACAACAACAACAACAGTGACCTAACAAAGGAAGGGAAATGAAAGCGGAAACATAAACCATAGCACTGGCATGATCGGCGAAGGGGAGAAGAGATGTTGACTGAAGACCTGGGGAGACTTATTGTCACTCAGCCTCCAGCAATGCCCATTGGGCAACCGGTGTGAAACTGTAAACGGCAGTATTACTGTGACCTATGAGAACTTGGAGAGAAGGGCTGGAGACTTGAGCGGACTTGCTGTCACTAAAACTCCAGCGGTTACCACCAGGCAACTGGTGTGAGATTGCTAATAATAATAATAATAATAATAATAATAATAAAAAATTTCGTTGACCAATATTATCAATAAGTCCATTCACTCTTATACTCCTCCTTGATTACGTTACTGTTGTCGTCACGTGTTGTTAACCTTCCTAACTTTTTTCTCCTCTTCGCTTGACGAGATAACCAACGTATTTTCAAGTCGAGAAGACCACAGCGAATTGAGGTGATGCCGAACAGACTTACTTCTAGGCACCTGTTGCCAACAAGATTCCGAGAGAGCATCAAGCGAAACATTCATAGTTCAGTGACAGTTTAAAAATATTTAACCTCAAGTGCATGTGCAAGAAGCGTATAAATCATCTCGTATAACTTGCATTTTTCTAGTTAACTTATCCCCAGAACAGCCAGCTGTTGGAACGAAACAAAGACACTCTCAACTACGTCCAGACACTGCTCAATTTCTCTTTTTAAATCTTTTACGATATCTCCAAAACTTATGACAATTAGTGGAAAGCTGGACCATAGGCTTTGTAAAAAACTGATTAAATTGTGTAGTGAACACTTGCATCATTACCTCTCATACAGTTACATGTCATTTTTCACCGTCTGCAGAGATATCTCCAAATGTTATAGGTATTTTTTTAATGATATTTCCTGGAAGGGTAGACAATAGACTACAGGAGAAACGATTGAATTTTGGAGCAGATCCATGCACATTCACCTCCCCTGCGTCCTTACTGTATGTCCAAAACACATTGCTGAAACTTTCTGTCCGTCCATATGATAGCTCAAGAAGCTATCAACGAATTTAAGCGAAATTATGTGGAAGGTTTGAGCAATTGGCTCTGGAAAGATTGAATTTCAGGACAGATCCATGCGCATTTACCTCCTCTGACAATTGCGTTAGCAGTGGTATATGCCTTCTGAGTGCTTTCTAGTCGTAATCTGAGTTTTCGCTCCGATAGTATCTGCTCTCTCTCTCTCTCTCTCTCTCTCTCTCTCTCTCTCTCTCTCTCTCTCTCAAGTATTAGATACGATTTTAGAATTGCCATGGATTCGATTCATTCCCAGATTTCTAATTCTTCCGATCAATTTACTAAGCTTTCCTGGGCTGTTCCAAGTGCGCCAATAATGTTGGGTGCAATCGTCACTTTCAAGTTCAACAATTTTCGCTTTCACTGGCAAGATCCAAACATTTACTTATGTACTTGAATGTACTTAAATGTTCTTGAAATAGGCCTTTCTGGAAGTAGTTGTGCCATTAAGCCAGCTTCAGTTGAGTTGGGTTGGAATAAATAAATTAAGTCAAATTTGGTATAACCAATATTAGAATTAGGATTCTTGTGGGAAATATTGATATTCTTGTGACTGCCGTTTCACTCGGGCGGTTCCATGAGTTAGCTACTCTTACCGAGAAGAAATTTCTTTTTAACACCAGTGGAGGTCTGAATTTGTACTTTATGGCAGTTCTTTTGCAGATAGATGAAAAAGTTTTTCAAACTAAGCATTTTCCGTATTTGACAAAATAATATAACTTTGCTACTTTCTTGTAATATATATATATATATATATATATATATATATATATATATATATATATATATATTATCATTATAATCATTATCATAATTATTATTGTTTTTATCAAGGAAGGGATATATAATCCGACAGAATCATGGTGAATGAATTATATTATTTGAAATGATCCCCGTTATTACACGGAGAATGTATTACTTGGACTAGACAGCGTAAATAGGATAAACAATTATAGAAAATGGGGTTGCTGAAAGGATCCAACACGCAACCGATTAGGTAGCCGCTTTAACGTAGCATTACTCCAACCATTGAGCTGAACTGCCTGGCGTTATTCAGTTTTATTGTACATCCATTTCCTAATAATATAATTTCAGCGTTGCGAAAACGATACTGCAGATATGGACAGTGAATGAACAAAAATGAAAACGTGGGGATGAAGCAGTTATTTTGGCCTTCGCCTTTCTACCAGGCTGTTTAGCTCAATGATATCATAGAATATAATTTAATGCAAGCCTTCCTCGTTATAATACAGTTCCTTATTGCACGATTTTTGTTATAACACGAGTGGATGGTCGATCCCAAAATATCAATCTTGCTCCATCATCATCATCATCATCATCATCATCATCATCATCATCATCATCATCATCATTTTAGCGTCTGTCGTTGGAAAAAGACCTTCCCCAAGATTCGCTAGACCTCTCTATCACAGGCATCGCGGAGCCAATACTTTCTAAACTTGTCTATTTTGTCTCACCATCTCATATTTTCTGGTCGTAGTTTCGCATATGATTTATATTGTCTGCGACGCGACCATCCCATTGCCGCCTCATCAGATTCCTTGGTGTTCCCAGTCTAGGTTTCGGACGATCATCTTGAGACAGGCTCTAAAGAGTTTTAGTGTGCTCGTATCGCCTTGTCTCACTACTTTTTCGAACTAAAAGACTTAGGGTCTTGATGTAGCCTGATGAGGGAACTGTTGTATCCGTTGATACGTTTCAAGACTCTGACATATACAAGGTCTACGCCTTGTTGTATAATAGTATCAATGACCTTGGGAACCCTTTAAAGTCAATATATCCTTCGACGAGTCGCATTTTATATTATTCTGGTTTTTCTTTTAGTTAATTTTTCGAATGGAGGTGATGTGAGCAGTCAGAGGAAAATTTTGTAGATGTAGTTGATTAAGCTTAGTTATTTAGATCTTTCGGGTTCCCCTTCTTATATAATATAATTATGATAGCAGTTTTCCACTGCTTTAGGACTTTACCCCGTTTTAGGCATAAGTCAAGATTGAATGGTCAATATCCTAGTGATGATTTTACCAGCTTTTTTGAGTTAGTCGATGATGATTTTATCTGTTCGAGGGGTCTTTCTTTTTTTTCTGTTGGCTTGCTGGCTTACTTCACCTCCCACAAAGTAACTTGTTTCTCGAAATCCTGTCAATTGTTTTGTTTGGGGGAATAAAGGTTTTTGTGGAATTCTTGGCTGAGTTAGACAATTCGATCCTTATCCATTGTTAAGGTTCCTCGAGCATATTTGTTATTCGCGTTTTTTTCTGTACTGAGAGTTATTCAAAGGTTTGGAAGCATCCATCTTTTTTTGAGAATGTTTTCGATGACTATTGTTGTGTATCTTCTTATATCTTTTCTCCGTTTCTTTAGGATGGTTTTGTTTAATTAGGTTGTTTCAATCTTTTCTCTTGCGGTTGGAATTTTTTTCGTGTTTCCTCATAAGACTCTCTGTTTCTTCTGAGAGTTTTTTTTTTACCGATGGTTTGTTAGCTTGTTGACCTAAACACATTGGAGGCTTCATTTAGTGGGACTATTATATTGTCGCTGAGCCCGTTGGTGTTTTGTTCTTGTTTGGTGCGAAGTCTATAATCATAACATCTTCCTGTGCCCCTTTCTAAGTACTATTTAGAATTTAACAACTTATTCTTTGGTCGCTTCCTACATGGACTTGATTCAGGACCTGAATATCTCTGACTATGTCCCTTTTGTCTGTTAATATGTTGTCAATTTTGTTCTCGGCTTTGAAATTGCAGAAAATTGAAAAATATTTTTTGATTGATATTCTAAGCTACCCATGAAGCTTTGAACGACCAGAGTACCAAATTACACTTTGTCTAATTGTGGACTAGAATCACACAAAACAATTTTTTTGGGGTGAAGTAATTTCTTTATATATATATATATATATATATATATATATATATATATATATATAATGTAGCCGCTTACCATCGAGCTAAACAGTCACCGGTAATAAAAATATATACAGAGATAGATAAGTAGATATTAGGGGTAGTGGAAAATGATGCGGTTTTTTTTTTGTTGTTTTTTTTTTAAATAAATTGACTTAAGGTGTCAATATATTTACCACCACCAAAAAATTACTATTATTCCAAATAGTGTTGTCTTCAAATTATGACAATATTTTCTTTCCTTGTTAATACTGTGCAAGATGAGTTACAAAGCAATGGAAGAGGGCCATATTCGTCATTATATACTCTGTGATTCTCTTTCTGATAACAATGCAGTCTCAAAAGAATTTACAGCTTTTATCCAAATGCACTAGATGTCTGCAAATACCAGCACTGATTCGGGTGATGTAGATGGGCGTCATTCGGGAAGGCCAGTGGGGCTGTTATCTTGGCAAATTTTCGTTGAACCATTGGAGAATTATCAGAAAAACCTAACTTGACATGGATTTCCGGACAAGAACGTCTTCAATCGGGAAGGTCAACATCAGCAGAGCACAACGTGCAGCAATTTCCAACATGCTGTAGGCCAGGCAGGAAAAGGGGCGGTTTCTTCATTGAATTATTACTGGAGACGAGAAACGGGTTATATTGATAGAAAGACTTGACTCCAGCTCCTCTGCCAAAATACTGATGGTCCATCAGACTTCTTTGCATCGAAACGAGCTCCGTTTTACAAAGATGGGGTTAAAAGTTGGTTCCAAGATGAAGAACTGTGTCAAATAAAGATGCCAATTATCTAATTGATTACACAATAGTTGTTTTTTTTTTATAAAGTAGGCCTGTCTGTTGCTAAATTAAAAATGATATTAACGTACTAAGATATCGAGATAGATAGATAGATAAATAGATAGATAGATATAAACAGGCAAAGATAGATAGATATAAACAGGCAAAGATAGATAGATAGATAGAAAGATAGATAGATAGATAGAGACAGAATAAGATAGATGAATATGAACAGATAGATAAATAGATGTGAACAGAAGGACACACACATATACATATGTGATAGAAAGATAGATATGAATAGAATGCGATTGATACATAGATGCAAACGGACTGACAGAGATATATGGATAGATATGAATAGATGGATAGATATGAAAAACTGAGATAGATTGATTGATAGCTAAATAGGAGTAGCCTGGCATAGTCAGCCATTCCCTCTCTCTTCCATTCTCTCAGCACAATTCCCTCTCCATCGCGAGTTTCATTTCTTCCACCCTTTATTCTAATTAAACATGTTACCCTTGATAATAATTTGTTTGGCTCCATCGGATTGTTTTGTCAACCCAATTGAAAACATTTCTTCCGTATCATTATTATGATGCCCTAGCACGCAAAAAACTAAAAATTAGATCAAATCAAGTATTCACCTCAGGCCCCTAAGAGAGAAGACGCCCCTTCGTATTCTCCAAGTCGTAAATTTAGGTATATTAGAGACTGTCAACTGGAACTGTCACCAAAATATTAAAAAAAGCTCTCTACAGTTTTGAGTGGGTCTGGCTAGCTGGCTATGTATATGTTGTGGGTGCAGGCTGCTCAAGTGGAACTACAGGGTTGAAAATTTGATTATTGATCAAGAAAAACGTTCTCTCCTCGTTTTATTCTTAAATTCCATGCTAAAAAAGTTTTTTAGTGCGGGCTTCAATTTATAATGCTAGTGTATACTAATCTGGCCACTTCGTTTGTAGCATCTACGTTTGATTTTTTTTTTAAATTTCGAACTTTTTAGTGATCACTGCCAAATAAAGAGTGAGAGAAATAACTTATTCATTGATTACCCGACGTTTCCATGTTTTAAATGATCACCCCGAACACGGCTTTCACTCAAAAGACATAGACTATGTGATAGTTTTTCTTGGTTGATTGACTTTCTAGATAACATTTCCGGGAAAGGTGGGCCATCTGTTTAAGAAGAATTGATTCCCACAGTATTTTCATTCAGTTAGTGACAATAGCGTTGATAGAGAAATTCACTCTATGAGTGCTTTCTAGTTGTTTCTTATGTCCGTGTTTGGTATTCAATTTCTGATGAAATTAGGATTTCAAATGTTGATATTCATAAGCAGACTCTGTCTGTTGGTGCAACATAATCTCCTTACTCTCCCATGGGTTTCTATCCTTGACAAAGCTGAACTGTACAAATGCCCATACGAAGACTGCACCGTGCAATTTTTGTTCCTGTACAGTGAGTGTTATTTTTCTGATTATTTTATGTGTGAAAAGGTATAGAAAACGGCTTCTATTCCCTCCAAACTTTGGTTTTATGGTCGGGGTAGCAATGTTCATATTTAGTTGTTTTTCTTACCTTATCAGAATAAAATGAGCAAATTCACCCGCTGTCAAATAGAAAATAGGTAGATTTCAAAATATCATTGTCGTGGTCACGAAAGCAAAGTTTGAAGGGAATAATAGTCATTTTCTATACTTTCTAAACATAAAAAAATCTGAAAATGATAATTGTCAAATTCAAAAAAAGTTGCTTGGTGTTTAATTTCCCAACGGAATTCTGACCGAAGTGAGAACCATGATTTCAAATGCTGATTTTCCAAGTAGACATACTTTGGAAGTATTTGACACCGGATCAGTAGGGATTAGCGCTAGATGTGGTCAGTTCATCAACAAAAGAATGTAGACGGGTTTGGTTGATCATTCAATAGAAACTGTCACTTGACCAATGTCTTTTGGAAGCATGCTGTTTTGGGGATGATCAATTTAAAAAAATGGAAAGGGGTGTGCTCTCACTTTTTGTTGGTCGGCAATCACTAAAAGATCCGAATTTTCAGAAGAAAAAGAAAACAAAAAAAATACGAGTGTGACGTCTGCTGAAGACAGACTGATGGACCAATGTAGCATAAATATACGTAGTAAATTGAACCCCCACCAGAAAAAAACTATTTGGGTGGAATGAGTTAAAAAGCAAACATGAAAAAGGTTTTTTTTCCCCTAGACACAAGGAAAACCTTACACGTAACACATACAGAACCAACTAGCCAACTTAAGTACTAAAGAAACCTATGCTGATACTGGCAGTTTTGGTTGACAGTTTCTATTGTATTTGAGTTCTTTGAAAGTTTGTGTGCGTAATGTTTATGTTATTGCCTTAGTCAACTATGAAAGAGAATGCATGAAAGAGAAATACAAGAAAGGCATATATATTCAAGTAAAATATAAATATTCAATTTGATGTAAGGGTTATTCAATAATGAAAAATGCATTGCTGTTGGAAATAGAACTAAGACGTTGCATCATATTTTGAGCAAATAATAGAATATTAAAACATTCTGAAAGAAGGTTTGAATGTGCGCATTGAGGAAATAGCATTGAAGCATTCGTTAAAGGGTTTTAGATCCTGCATACGGCAGTACTTTTTATCCCTGTCACTCTCAGCCATCCCCTCCTACTCAGTGCAACACATTAATGAAATAGTTTGTTGCAAAAAATATCCCTGCTAACTTAACATTACTAGTTGTCAAACGTTAATGAAACGTGTGGCAGGGAATGGCAGGAAGTTCTTTGATGTACGGGAACTAGTAGTATTAAGATATGGCCGGGGATGACAAGTTTGTTTAGAGTTGAGAACTATTAGTATTAAGAAGAGGCAGGGAGTGGCTTGGATAAAAAACACCAACCCCCTGCATATATAGAAAGGCATTACTATGCGATAGCTAATTGCGAGTAGCGAAGTCATCGTCTTATTCTTCCATTTTTTTACATAGATAATACGCGAGCGTAGTATTGAGCAAGTCGCGCTTCGGCAGTTTCACCGAATTTCGCCAATGGTTACTATATTTTGTATTTTCTTATGAATTTACTTTGACTCGAATGAACTTATATCCAAAGCTATCTAAGTATAGCTTGGTGAGAAAACACCCCTATATATTGTGAAGACTGTATAAGTTACATAGTTCAAACGTAACGAAAACTGTATAAAATATCATGATAATCATAACGGAACACAGTGAATAGTCGTACAAATGCTATATCGAGTCGCCACAACCTTTCCTATTTGAAAGCTTGGCGGAACACAACCTTCTTACCCCACTTCTATTTCATCTATTCGGCTTTACGTCGGGAAGAGTGAGCTTGATAAATATAAGTATGATAAAAAGACAGACATTTACTAAATTTCAAGGCAATTAGCGACCACTGAGCAAATTCAGAAAAAATCATGCCACGTATCCTTCCCTCTAAGGTGGATCTGTATTTGATGAAATCAGGGATTGCCAAACTTTTTAGACCATAGAACCTTTCATGGAATCCTTGATTCCTTATTCCCTCAAAGGCAGGACTGCCAAAAAAAATTTATCAAACGTACCAATAATATATCCTAAAAGTACCAAATCTTTCAAAAACGTATCGAATCCATATCATATAATTATATATAATTATGATGTCAGTATATCATATATTTCTTATACGAATGCCAGCTTTTTACTCCAAAAGTCAAATAGACCCAGGTCGGTATTAATCGACCTCTTGCATTGTCATATCGACCCCTCGCGGCTCAATATCAAGCACTTGGTGGCTGGTATAAGACAACATGTACATCACCTAAGTGCTATGTTAATGTTCTCGTTGCTTCACCTGTTGAGCGTCAAACGTCGTCGATTAAGGTCCCTTTTTTGAAATGTGTGCCTTGACTTCATTTTTTCCTCTCCACACTGCTGTGACTGATACCAATCTGCACGAAATGCCATTGAGTCTCAGGGGAATCCTCATTATCATTCAGTTCTTTGCTTAGGCCCGTCAGCAAAAAATGCTGGCGAAGAAAATATCAAGCTTGACAAATGTACGACAAGTCAGTCAAAATTTAATGCCTATTCTAATCTGATTTTAAAAGTATTAGTCAGAATTCCGGGGGTATTTGTTTTAGTAATTGACCATGATAAGTCTAGAAGGGAGTTGAGGAGTTACCTTCTATTTCCCACCCATGACCCTCTTTCAAAATGGCTATCACTCTGGACACACTCGAAAAGCAAAACCCTAGTTACTGTTAATGGTAAGGCTGCAATCGATTGTAAGTATAGTAAGAAGATGAATAAAGTTAATGGCAATCTTAGAGAAAAAGGAGAAACTAGACTCATTGAAAAGTCCTGCAGTAGCATATCAGCTGCTGCTGCTGTGAATAAAGCTCATATTTTTATTATATCTGACAGAAGAATCACTATTGCAAAGCCTTCAGCTGAGCTGTGGTTGTTCCTGCAGTTTAGAGCGATTTCTTGACTACTCGAAGGTATGCGCAAAATGTGTTCCTAGAATGTTGACAGACTTCATAAAGGAGCAGAGAGTGGTTGCGGCCCAAGAGCTTCTGGATATGCAGATAGCACTTTCCTAGGTGAGATAGTCATTGGAGTTGAGACCTGGATTCAACACTATGAACCAGAGCCAAAGAAGATCAATCAAGTGGCGCCACCCTAGCAAAGTGATGGTCACTGTGTTTTGGAGCCAGAATGAAATCATAGTTGAAGTTTCTACTGGCACCACTATCAATTTTGGTCCCCACGTGGGCATAACGTAAAAACTCCGAGGACGGTTTCCGTGAGCTACGCCACATCTTAAGATGAGTGATGTACTTTTGAAGCATGGCCATGCAAAGCCCCACATAGGTCTAAAGACCAACAATCACAGCGTACAACCTTGCTTCGTCCACTTTAGAATCCAGACATGGTAACCTCAGACTTTCATCAGTATATGCCCATGAATGAGACAATCAGGAGACAGCGGTTCTCCAATGATGTGAAAGATGCAACTAGCCCATGAATGAGAAAGCAGCCCAAAAATTTCTACCGGGTGGGTATACACGCTCTCATTGAAAGGTGGAATACAGCAATTGAGAAAAAAGGAGACTACAT